>CM055439.1:7973773-8573773 GCA_029228465.1 Salix viminalis
AATTACGATTTGGCCCTAAAAATATGAGAAAAATTCAGAATGGTCCCTAGGTGAAATAATAGCATTTAAGATTGGTTTGATGGATAATTGAAGTTCATTTGATGGATTATTATCAATTTTATGAGTTAGGTATTTGGAATTAGATTTTGGAAGAAACCTTTGATTTAGGTTTTACGAAGAAATGGATAGTTGATTCAAAAACACATAGGATTAAGAGTTGAACTCCTAGATATGTTATTAAATGCATTTTACTTCTTTTGAGTCATTTTTGAGTATATATTCTTTTATATGTTCAGATAATCCCGATATTCAACCTACGGGACATCAGTAAGATTCTGTCAACATCCTGCTTCTGAACCTTGTTTGCTTTTGAGTCAGGTGAGTGGATAACATTTAATATGCATGAGAAATATTATAAATATTTGAGTTTGCTAGTATGAATCGGATTATGCTTTTTTGATAATATATACCTTGATTTGTGTTCTTGATACGATAAAAGCATAATCATTTGTTGAATATCCGTTCTTGATATGAACCTATATCTGTTTGTGAATTGTTAGCTCCTCATTTGATTGATACCATGAGTTGAGCCTTGAGATATGAACATGTTTGTTTGATATTAGATATACCTATGGTATGCCAGTCAGAATACCCATGCTAACGAGGGTAGTGTTAGCCTTTGTGCACATCGTATCCCGAAACCCTAGTTGGTCGGGGAGTCACCAACCCTGTGTGGACTGATCATCCCACGATGACGGAGCCTTATGCTCACTATATTCTGATTTTTCCGACGAGCTTTACCTATACATTCTTGTTATGACCTATTTGAGAAATTTGTTGTAAAAACCTTGAGCCGATTTGATATTATACTCCTCTTTGCTATATTCTCGTATGTGTATATTGAATATTATCTACTCATCGAGTTGTTGAACTCACTCCCTCATTATTTATCATTTTCGTAGTCGTAGCTTGCTAGCGGGTCATTTTTGTCCTACTCTTGGAACCCTGCTATTTTGGTTGTACTTGATACTTTTGTTCTTATGTCTAGCTAGTGCTCCACAACTGTAATTGTATATAAGCAACTCTTGTATTAAGACAATCGAATTATGTTATAAAGTTTATTTTGTTATTTCCATTGCGTTGAACTGTGAAATTGAATGATAAGTTTGTGTGTGAGTTTGGGTTCGCATAGGTGTGGGACCTTGGAGGGGACCATGCCTATGTGCCTGATCACTGAATCCAGGGAATCGAGTCGTGACAAAGATGGTATCAGAGCCGAAATTATAAAATGAATAAAAGTAAAAGAGTGAGTGACAAAACATAATGACATAGCTTTTAATTCATGAAATAATAGTAAAGTTAGTATTCGTATTGTGGAGCATTAGGATCCGTATTGTCTTGATTGTTATCCTTGAAATTCTGAACTCTCATCAAGCATGTCTTCTTGATTCCTTATTGTCTTGATTGTTATGCTTGAAATTCTGAACTCTCATCAAGCATGTCTTCTTGATTCCTTATGTTCTTCTATAGATATGCTTTCCGACAATTATTTGATAACTATTGTGTTATTGTTCTAGAATGATAAGAGTGTGCTATTTCTTCTAGGATATGTCAAGGAATAGACGTGTAGCTGATAATATTAGAGTAGGTGACGATCAGGATGATGTCCCTATTGTACGATTGAGAAATACTAGGCAAAGGAGATGGATGGAACTGTTGAAAGATTATGATTGTACTATACAGTATCACCCAGGCAAGGCAAATGTAGTTGCCGATGCTTTGAGTAGGAAATCATCAGGGAGCCTAGCTCATATTCAAGAGGTACGAAGGCCTTTGATTAAGGAGTTGCATGGATTAGTGGATGAAGGAGTTAAATTTAACCTTAGCAAAGATAGAGCAATGATTGCTCACTTTCAGGTTAAGTCAGACTTGTTTGAGAGGATAAAAGCAGCTCAGAAGGAAGATGATTCACTACTCAGGATTAGAAGTGAGGTTGAGCAGGGTAAAACTGCAGGTTTTGTGATTGGTGATGATGATGTGTTGAGATTTGGGGATAGACTTTGTGTACCTGATGTTGATGATCTGAAGAGAGAACTGATGACAGAGGCACATCAGACAGTATATACAGTGCATCCGGGTTCCACCAAGATGTATAAAGATCTTAAGGTGTGCTATTGGTGGAATAAGATGAAGGCTGATGTAGCAGACTTTGTTTCTAGGTGTTTGACCTGTCAAAGGGTAAAAGGTGAACATCAAAGACCTCCTGGATTGCTGCAACCATTGTTGATACCAGAATGGAAGTGGGAAAGGATCACAATGGACTTTGTGACTGGGTTGCCTAGGAGTCAAGAGGGTTATGATTCGATATGGGTGATTGTTGATAGATTGACAAAATCAGCCCATTTTCTACCAGTTAAGATTACTTATGGGTATGCAAAGTTGGCAGAATTGTTTATTAGCGAGATTGTACGATTGCATGGAGTGCCAATCTCGATAATTTCAGATAGAGGTCCACAATTCACATCGCGATTTTGGGTGAAGTTTCAGGAAATGATGGGTACTAAAGTGCAGTTGAGCACGACTTTTTCACCCCTCGAGCCGATGGTCGACCTGAAAGGACTATTCAGATATTGGAGGATATGTTGAGAGCCTGTGTTATGGATTTTGGGGTTGGTTGGAGTAAGTTCCTATCATTAGTGGAATTTGCTTACAACAACAGTTATCAGGCTAGCATAGAGATGGCACCTTATGAGGCTTTGTACGGACGAAAATGTAGATCACCAGTTTGTTGGTTTGAGGTTGGTGAGAAAAGGCTAATGGGACCTGAGTTGATTCAAATTACCTCAGAGAAGATAGAGGTGATCGAAAGAGACTTGAGCATGACTCAAAGTAGGCAGAAAAGTTACGCGGATAAAAGGAGGCGTGACTTAGAGTTTTCAGTGGGTGATTGTGTGTTCTTAAAGGTCTCACCGACCAAGGGAGTATTCAGGTTTGGAAAGAAAGGCAAGCTAAGTCCTCGATTTATTGGGCCATATGAGATTTTGGAGAGAATTGGAGCAGTTGCTTATAGGTTGGCCTTACCGCCAAATTTGTCGGCCATACATCCAGTATTTCATGTTTCTATGCTACGGAAGTATATGCCGGATCCATCTCATGTGTTAGAAGTGCATCCAGTTGAGTTAAGAGATGATGTGACTTATGAGGTGCAACCAGAAACTATAGTGGACCGACAAGTGAGAAAGCTAAGGTCTAAGAATATAGCTTCGGTGAAGGTGAAGTGGAAAGGTCATTCAATTGAAGAAGCGACATGGGAACTTGAGGATAAGATGCGTGAGGAATATCCTCATCTTTTTGACAATCTCGGTACGTATTTAAACATTTATTTAGTTTCGAGGACGAAACTTTTATAAGGTGGGGAGATTGTAGTGTTTTGAATTTTTTTTAAGGAGAATACTAGAATGCCCTTAGTGGCTTAGAATTAGGTTAAGGGTAGGGTAGTAATTGCACAAGCTAGTAAATATAAATAGAAAAGAAAAGAAAAGAAAAGGAAAAAGAGAGGTAATCTGAAAATTGAGAGAGAGAGAACCGGGAAGAGAGAAAGAAAGAAGAAGAAGAAGAGAAAAGAGGGAAAGAGAAGAAGAAGAGAAAGGAAGAAGGAGAAATAAGTTGTTAAGGTAATGTGTGTGTTTATTATGTATAAATATGATTATTAGCTATGATTTTGCTTGTATGGGTTGTTAGGGTTTGAGAATTTTATTTGGGTTTGATTGATGAGTTAAGAGAAATGTTAAGGGTTGAATGTGTTGGGTAATAGTTTAATTAGTTTGATTGTGAATGATTTTGAAGTTTTGAGATGTTTGGTTTGAGAAAATATTGAGAAAAATGGTGAAATAATGTTGATAAATTCGAAATCCTTTGCTGGAAATTCTGGGCTGAGGTTGAAGATGACAAAAATTCATTTTGGTCCTTTTTGGTGAAAATTTCAGTTTAGTCCCCGAACTTTGGAAAAATTACAGTTTGGTCCCTGGAATGAAATTCGAGATTTTGGACAGAATTGAGGATGAATTATGGACAAAATTTCAGTATAGTTGTGAATTTAAGAGGAGTTCAATTTAGTCCTTCAATTTGGTAAAATTACGATTTGGCCCTAAAAATATGAGAAAAATTCAGAATGGTCCCTAGGTGAAATAATAGCATTTAAGATTGGTTTGATGGATAATTGAAGTTCATTTGATGGATTATTATCAATTTTATGAGTTAGGTATTTGGAATTAGATTTTGGAAGAAACCTTTGATTTAGGTTTTACGAAGAAATGGATAGTTGATTCAAAAACACATAGGATTAAGAGTTGAACTCCTAGATATGTTATTAAATGCATTTTACTTCTTTTGAGTCATTTTTGAGTATATATTCTTTTATATGTTCAGATAATCCCGATATTCAACCTACGGGACATCAGTAAGATTCTGTCAACATCCTGCTTCTGAACCTTGTTTGCTTTTGAGTCAGGTGAGTGGATAACATTTAATATGCATGAGAAATATTATAAATATTTGAGTTTGCTAGTATGAATCGGATTATGCTTTTTGATAATATATACCTTGATTTGTGTTCTTGATACGATAAAAGCATAATCATTTGTTGAATATCCGTTCTTGATATGAACCTATATCTGTTTGTGAATTGTTAGCTCCTCATTTGATTGATACCATGAGTTGAGCCTTGAGATATGAACATGTTTGTTTGATATTAGATATACCTATGGTATGCCAGTCAGAATACCCATGCTAACAGGGTAGTGTTAGCCTTTGTGCACATCAGTATCCGAAACCCTAGTTGGTCGGGGGAGTCACCAACCTGTGTGGACTGATCATCCCACAGTACGGAGCCTTATGCTCACTATATTCTGATTTTCTGACGAGCTTTACCTATACATTCTTGTTATGACCTATTTGAGAAATTTGTTGTAAAAACCTTGAGCCGATTTGATATTATACTCCTCTTTGCTATATTCTCGTATGTGTATATTGAATATTATCTACTCACTGAGTTGTTGAACTCACTCCCTCATTATTTATCATTTTCGAGTCGTAGCTTGCTAGCGGTCATTTTTGTCCTACTCTTGGAACCCTGCTATTTTGGTTGTACTTGATACTTTTGTTCTTATGTCTAGCTAGTGCTCCACAACTGTAATTGTATATATGCAACTCTTGTATTAAGACAATCGAATTATGTTATAAAGTTTATTTTGTTATTTCCGCTGCGTTGAACTGTGAAATTGAATGATAAGTTTGTGTGTGAGTTTGGGTTCGCATAGGTGTGGGACCTTGGAGGGGGACCATGCCTATGTGCCGGTCACGGATCCGGGAATCGGGTCGTGACATATTTTGTCTCATTACCAGGGCTAAATTCGTTGATATACTGTTCATCGAAGAAAAAAAAAAGGTGGACGAACTCGCGCGACGCACGGCCGAAATATATCCAATCCACAATGCAATTGTCTCTAGTGCTACAGGGAAAGTCTGAGCTCTTTTAGAGCATTTTATAATATGCTTATACGCGAAAGTCGTATCTTTACTGATTCATTATTAATTCCCAGAGTGAGTTAATAATTCTAAGTTTCGAATATGGAGAAAAGGGAAATCATCTCGTCTTTCCTCTTATTCTCATAGGATAAGAAGACTCTATCTTCAAGTAATGACCTTTTTTTAACAATTTTCATTCCCTGAGAACACTTGCCAGCCCGCAAAAGCACTCTCCACTTCAAGAATTTATAGTTACAGTGACATTGGAGATGGCTTTTCAGGAAAACGACCAATAATGATAACAGTTTATATGAATCAAAAACTCACCAGATTGTCAACCAGTTTTATTGATGCATACATGATGAGGAATACCATGTCCAGCGCACGTACGCAAGCAACTTGACAAAACTATTACAATGCTGAATTGTGTACTTTTGATAAACAAATATTTTATGAGAAACCATTTCTGGTGTAAGATTGCTCTTGCTTAAATATCATTAGTGGAAATTCGATTTCCACATGCTAACATGCACGTTACAAATGTTAAGGAACCATCTCACCTAAAAGCTTAAGCTTTTAAGTGAGGTCCTATAATATAATTTATATTATTCTCTAACACACACCCTCAAGTGAAAGCTCTTTTAGGCTTGAAACTTGCACAGGCCTACATCACCTTGTGCTTGGTTTTTTTTATCAAATAGAATAGGGGTAGTGAGATTCGAACTCGTGACCGCTGGGTCAACAAGACTCTGATACCATGTTAAGGAACCATCTCATTTAAAAGCTTAAGTGAGACCCCATAATATGATTTATATTATTCTCTAACAACAAACTGTTGTTGGAAGGCATTTGAAGCCATTCCTCTGTTTTTAGCTCTTATGAATTCTTGACAATTGGGAGTAATGCTTGATTTCTTGCAACATAAATGTATGTGTTATTAGCCAAGTAAGGTTTAGCATTAATTAGATTGGTCGAAATCGTTCGCGGAGAACTCTTGTGGTGAAAGTTCATCCTCACTTGAAATTTGACGTCTTGAAATTTTCGCCCTTGGTGGCGGATATCAATCTATTATGGCCCTTGTAGGGGTTTTTTCTAGTTTGAACAGGATGGTACAAGGATTCATCTTACGGAGGTCAATAAACGCTGGAATTATTGTGCCTAATAGTATAAAATGAAAAGTACATGATTCCATTAATAAATAATCATATTATGGTGGCCTTCAATGCCAGTTCCTTGAACAAACATGGATTTGTTTTCCCCACAGATCCATATAAATACTGTGATTTTGCAAGTCTTTGCTTTTCCAGGAAAACATTGCTTAACCTCGTTTACTTCGGAAGGTTTGGTCTGGGTTTTACGCCTATATTTATTTATGTAATACCATAACAGATGTAATGAGCTAAGTACTGTGTCTGTGGATGGCATAAACATGGAGGCCTCCATCAACATGAAGATTGATCATCGTCCTGTAGTTGACTGGTTTCTTTTCGTCAGCGAGTTTAAAAATGAAACTTCCCAACTAGACAGCCGCAGAGATCTTCATCTGCCTGTAAGCAAACTCCTTCCCAAGACATATCCGTGGCCCTGCCTGTTAACCAGTATATCCATCGAATTTATTATTGTGTACTGAATGAATACTTTAATACATAATTTATATATATAAAATTTGACATTAAATATTTATTTTATAAGCATATTCAATAAATACATAATATAGCTATAAAGTTCACTCTAGAAACATTCTTTCGCTGTAACTTTTGGACTTGAAAGCAAGAAAAATGACATGAACGAGAAAAAAAGAGCACTCCTTTGTCTTTTTCACAAGCTTGATAACGATGATTAGGTAAATTTTATCTCCAAGGTGACAAAGTCGTGCGGCAGCTGCAGCTACCATAATTATTTGCTTGACATATTTTATTTTCATGACTTGGTCCTTGCAATTGCACGAAGATTCAGACTTCCATCGATGTGAAGTGTGAACATTGTCCTGTAAGTTATTTTTCTCGTGTCATCAGCTAATTTGAAGCGGAAGAACCGAAGAAGGGCTGTCGCTACTATCTTCATCTGCCGGTACGCGAAGTCTTTGCCCAGACATATCCGAGGACCTGCCTGCAAGGGGACAGCCATCAACTTTGTAAATTGCTTGACACGTTATGTAGGAAACTAAAGAAGAGAAGATACAAACATGAAATGCTATGAACTTGAATGGCGATTCAGGCTGGAAAACCCCATTGTTGAGCCATCTTTCTGGACGAAAATCCTCGGCATCCTCTCCCCAGATGTAAGGCATCCTGCCCATGGCATATGCCATATAGTATAGCCCATCACCCTTTTTCATTCTGAATCCATCAGGAAGAATGTCATCCACTTCTGCACACCTCCCGTCCTTGAGACCAAAAAACCATGTTACTAGCATGTCTATAAAACAACCAATACCTCATACATATCCATAGTTTAAAGAATTTTAAGTCCATGAGTTCTCTGAAGATTTACCAAAGGAACAGCAGGGTATAACCTCAAGGTCTCTGTCAAAGCTGCGTGAAGATAATGCATTTGCTCAAGTGCTGTGTCTGTTATGTTTGCAGTGAACTCTTCAACATTCACCACATCATCTTGACTACGTGTGACATCTCTCACTTCTTGGGCGACTTTTTCCTGGATTACCGGGTTCTTGCAAAGCATATAGAAGAACCATGACAGGGTATTCGCACTGGTATCTTTGCCGGCGATCATAAAATTCAGAATTATATCCCTCAGATATTTATCATTCATTTCCTCAGGATCTTTCTTGCTCTCCACCAAAAACCTTGACAGTATATCCTCCTTGTCATCCTGCAATTGTCAGTACATGTCGGTCAGTTCTTGAACAACCGAACAAGTAAAGGCTCTTTAAATTCACTAAAAGGAATTGTCCAGAACTAGAAACACTCACCCAAAGTCGTTCTTCGGCAAGTAGCTTTCTCTTTGTTCTGATCAGGTTGGTCACGAAAGCATCAATGATTTTGATGTTCTTCTTAAGGGAAGCTTCAGAGCCAATGTTGAAGTACCTTTTCAGTTTCCACAGTGGATCCACATAGCGCCAATAGACTAGGGCATTTGAATCATCGAAGGCCTTCATAAATTCGGTTCCCTCTTTGCTTGACCCCTCCAAGCAATTCAGTTCCACTCCGAACCCAACTTTGAATATAGAATCCAAAGTGCATCTCATCAGTGTATCCTACCAGTAGGAAATACCAGATCAGATAACGTGTTCTTTTCTGTGTTATATCGATAGAAAGTAAATGGTATCTGTTAATTAAAAAAAAAACTATGGGGGACTTGTTTGGCTTACGAAGACAACCCCACACATTGAAAATGATCACAATTTTAGAACGTTATTCTATGGAAGAGTTCGAGTGGACTAAAACTTTACGATTTCAGAACTCTTGCAAAAACATTTACTTCTTCTTACTTTGAAATATAACTGTTCGAACTTACTTGCATATCGAAAATCTGATCAACAATAGCCATCTCGGAGATAACTCTGACAAGTTTAGCAGCATTTCTTCTGAACACAGAGCAGCTAAAATCTCTAAGAACTCTCGTCGAGAACTCAAAGCTAGCAAGCTTCCTCTGCTGCCTCCACTTGTCTCCGTCAACAGCAAATATACCATTACCAAAAAGATCAATTACTATATCTTGATTATACTTGCCTTTTGTATAATTGTCAAAATTTGTTTTTAATACATGCTCTATGTTCCTTATGTCAGTTGTGTACAGATCACTTTGGCCTGGAGCAAGAAGGCGGAAAGTCTTCTGTTTCCTGGCAACTTCAGTTTGGTAGTCATAGAGCCTGTTGAAGTAGAAAAGCTGGCTAAATATTGTGCCATTTACTGGTGGGTAGTTGGGGTTCTTGATGGATTTTCCTGAGTAGATTTGAAATGTGAGATACAAGAAGGCTATGATGATAAGGAGAAGAACTGTTGCAGTGAAGGTGAAGATGGTGAAGAGAATGCCCATTTCTTGTTGTGAGAGTTTGTGGAGATCAAGCTGTCAATAAATATACATATTATCAGAAATCTTATGCTGCGCCATTGAAAGTGAAATGCAGGAAGGAAACGGCTGCTCGCAAACAAGTATTTATGGTCTTATCAACTAATTTAAACAGTAAGGTCCAATATATAATCGCTAAATTACGAATACTGAGTCAGAGTTTGATGACACTACACTGATCATCAGATAAATTTGAGTCACTCGATGCTAATAATTCAAAGCCATGACGACTGTCCTCTTGATCTAATAGGATAAGATGACTTTCCCTTCAAGTAATAGCTTTTACTGTATTATTTTACTACTGCAGCAACTATATTATAATATATAGATTTGAAATGGCAAGGCACGATTACTTTTGTATATGAATTAATCAACACCTTCTACGTTAAGTAATTGGAGGCTAAGAAGTTTAAATATGCATCGTAATAAGTAATAATTCATGTGATTAAGTAATATTTTCTGCACTAAAAAGTTTGGAATTTATCGTGATATTAACGAAACTAGTAAAACACATTTTTGAAGGGTATTTATAACAAGATTTTATCAGTAAGTTTTTATATATATATATATATATATATATATATATATATATATTTCAAAAAATATTGCATCGAGGAAAACAGAGAATATGAATTTCCTGAACGCTTATAAGTATAGTAGACCTAACACACTACCAGATCCAAGTATGTTGGGCTTGAACAAGATGTCAGGCCTATCCTGGTAGACGTGATATGATGTCAGGCTCATTTCCCTTTTAGGCTTGGTGCCTACCAAACCCAATGTTTAGGCTGGTATATATTGCCCCCAACGTGTCGAGCTTTTAGGATTTTCACCATCGCACCTTAGGCATGGTTGGCCATTTCCTGCTCTCCTGATGTGTGGGTGGATCCACTATATCTGTGAATTCAAACACAATGCTTAAATCTAACATGAAACCTCCATAAATTTTTGCATAAATTATAAAGAGATTATTTCTTAAACAAATAAACTTCACCGACACCATTAGGTGCAGTAAAGTCTCTCATGGTCTACAATGTTTTCATCCCTCAATTAAATAATTTTAGTGGAAGACAGATGTGAGCTTTTAATTATTTAGGTAAGTTAAGTGGAACATAGCTCATGGCTCGCTAAATTGAAATTACTCTTTAAATTCCTCTACCCCAGCAAAAGAGCAATAGGGGATATAAATACCATGAGCCACCTGAGTAAGGAGATTTTAATCTTTTTTTATTTTTTAGTGCATATATATTTTCAGAGCATCTCTCTTCAAATATATCATATCATTGCTCTCTCTCTACAAAAATATTTACTTAAGTATCAAAAAATCCTCTAACCTTCCATAGGGGGTCTTTTGTAGGTATAAGGCCTCAAACATCAAGCTACACCAATTTTGGCAATCTAAGCTAAGGAGCGTGAAAAAGATTATAAGAACAAGTGATTAACCAATTTATTCACCCACTTGAGTCTTATTCTAAACTCCTTAGAGGATTTTCTTAAGACAACATCAAGTATATATTTTTTAAATAGTCCTTAATTAGTGCAACCTTGGATGACAACTTTAATTTCCTAGTATGGATAGATGGGATTGCTGATAGATTTGCCAGCAAAGATTTTGAGTGCTAAAAACAAGAAGGTTGAGAACGTCCATTTCTGGGAATGAATTATTGTAGAGATAAGGTAAATATGTGTAGGGCAATAGCAATAAAGCTTAGCCTAGAAGCATCCCATGCGCAGGGAAAATGAGTTGAACGAAACAAAAAGGAGCCCTCCTTATCTTTTGCGCAAGGAAACAAAAATTTCCTCGCAAATTTGACAAAGCCGTGCGGCAGCTGCAGCTACCACAATCATTTGCTTGACAATGTCTGTGTTATTAGCCAAGTAAGGTTTAGCATTAAATTAGATTGGTCGGAAATTGTTCGCGGAGAACTCTTGTGGTGAAAGTTCATGCTCACTTGAAATTTGACTTCTTGAAATTTTCGCTCCCTTGGTGGCTGGGATATCAATCTATTATGGCCCTTGTAGGGGTTTTTTATATCTAGTTTGAACTAGGATGGTACAAGGATTCATCTTACGGAGGTCAATAAACGCTGGAATTATTTAGTGCCTAATAGTAATAAAATGAAAAGTACATGATTCCATTAATAAATAATCATATTATGGTGGCCTTCAATGCCAGTTCCTTGAACAAACATGGATTTATTTTCCCCACAGATCCATATAAATACTGTGATTTTGCAATTCTTTGCTTTTCCAGGAAAACATTGCTTAACCTCGTTTACTTCGGAAGGTTTGGTCTGGGTTTTACGCCTATATTTATTTATGTAATACCATAACAGATGTAATGAGCTAAGTACTGTGTCTGTGGATGGCATAAACATGGAGGCCTCCATCAACATGAAGATTGATCATCGTCCTGTAGTTGACTGGTTTCTTTTCGTCAGCGAGTTTAAAAATGAAACTTCCCAACAAGACAGCCGCAGAGATCTTCATCTGCCTGTAAGCAAATTCCTTCCCAAGACATATCCGTGGCCCTGCCTGTTAACCAGCATACAAGCCTGATATTATTCATTTGGTCAATGGGATTGGGAGTCCATAAACTAATAAGCTGAGCTAGCACAGACAGCAGATCTTAATCATGATTCGATCTTAATAATTTGCACATCAAAGGAAGAAGAGAAATTATTTGAATAAATTCAGTCTTTTTATATATAACATAAATACCTTTATAGAGTGTATGTTCATCGAATTTATTATTGTGTGCTGAATGAATACTTTAATACATAATTTATATATATAAATTTGACATTAAATATTTATTTTATAAGCATATTCAATAAATACATAATATAGCTATAAAGTTCACTCTAGAAACATTCTTTCGCTGTAACTTTTGGACTTGAAAGCAAGAAAAATGACATGAACGAGAAAAAAAGAGCACTCCTTTGTCTTTTTCACAAGCTTGATAACGATGATTAGGTAAATTTTATCTCCAAGGTGACAAAGTCGTGCGGCAGCTGCAGCTACCATAATTATTTGCTTGACATATTTTATGTTCATGACTTGGTCCTTGCAATTGCACGAAGATTCAGACTTCCATCAATGTGAAGTGTGAACATTGTCCTGTAAGTTATTTTTCTCGTGTCATCAGCTAATTTGAAGCGGAAGAACCGAAGAAGGGCTGTCGCTACTATCTTCATCTGCCGGTACGCGAAGTCTTTGCCCAGACATATCCGAGGACCTGCCTGCAAGGGGACAGCCATCAACTTTGGAAATTGCTTGACACTTTATGTAGGAAACTAAAGAAGAGAAGATACAAACATGAAATGCAATGAACTTGAATGGCGATTCAGGCTGGAAAACCCCATTGTTGAGCCATCTTTCTGGACGAAAATCCTCGGCATCCTCTCCCCAGATGTAAGGCATCCTGCCCATGGCATATGCCATATAGTATAGCCCATCACCCTTTTTCATTCTGAATCCATCAGGAAGAATGTCATCCACTTCTGCACACCTCCCGTCCTTGAGACCAAAAAACCATGTTAGTAGCATGTCTATAAAACAACCAATACCTCATACATATACATAGTTTAAAGAATTTTAAGTCCATGAGTTCTCTGAAGATTTACCAAAGGAACAGCAGGGTATAACCTCAAGGTCTCTGTCAAAGCTGCGTGAAGATAATGCATTTGCTCAAGTGCTGTGTCTGTTATGTTTGCAGTGAACTCTTCAACATTCACCACATCATCTTGACTACGTGTGACATCTCTCACTTCTTGGGCGACTTTTTCCTGGATTACCGGGTTCTTGCAAAGCATATAGAAGAACCATGACAGGGTATTTGCACTGGTATCTTTGCCGGCGATCATAAAATTCAGAATTATATCCCTCAGATATTTATCATTCATTTCCTCAGGATCTTTCTTGCTCTCCACCAAAAACCTTGACAGTATATCCTCCTTGTCATCCTGCAATTGTCAATACATGTCGGTCAGTTCTTGAACAACCGAACAAGTAAAGGTTCTTTAAATTCACTAAAAGGAATTGTCCAGAACTAGAAACACTCACACAAAGTCGTTCTTCGGCAAGTAGCTTTCTCTTTGTTCTGATCAGGTTGGTCACGAAAGCATCAATGATTTTGATGTTCTTCTTAAGGGAAGCTTCAGAGCCAATGTTGAAGTACTTTTTCAGTTTCCACAGTGGATCCACATAGCGCCAAAAGACTAGGGCATTTGAATCATCGAAGGCCTTCATAAATTTGGTTCCCTCTTTGCTTGACCCCTCCAAGCAATTCAGTTCCACTCCGAACCCAACTTTGAATATAGAATTCAAAGTGCATCTCATCAGTGTATCCTACCAGTAGGAAATACCAGATCAGATAACGTGTTCTTTTCTGTGTTATATCGATAGAAAGTAAATGGTATCTGTTAATTAAAAAAAAACTATGGAGGACTTGTTTGGCTTACGAAGACAACCCCGCACATTGAAAATGGTCACAATTTCAGAACGTTATTCTATGGACGAGTTCGAGTGGACTAAAACTGTACGATTTCAGAACTCTTGCAAAAACATTTACTTCTTCTTACTTTGAAATATAACTGTTCGAACTTACTTGCATATCGAAAATCTGATCAACAATAGCCATCTCGGAGATAACTCTGACAAGTTTAGCAGCATTTCTTCTGAACACAGAGCAGCTAAAATCTCTAAGAATTCTCGTCGAGAACTCAAAGCTAGCAAGCTTCCTCTGCTGCCTCCACTTGTCTCCGTCAACAGCAAATATACCATTACCAAAAAGATCAGTTGCAATATCTTGATTATACTTTCCTTTTGTGTAATTGTCAAATTTTGTTTTTAATACATGCTCTATGTTCCTTATGTCAGTTGTGTACAATTCACTTTGGCCTGGACCAAGAAGCCGGAAAGTCTTCTGTTTCTTGGCAACGTCAGTTTGGTAGTCATATAGCCTGTTGAAGTAGAAAATCCTGCTAAATATTGTGCCATTTACCGGTGGGTAGTCGGGGTTCTTGATGGATTTTCCTGAGTAGATTTGAAATGTGAGATACAAGAAGGCTATGATGATAAGGAGAAGTACTGTTGCAGTGAAGGTGAAGATGGTGAAGAGAATGCCCATTTCTTGTTGTGAGAGTTTGTGGAGATCAAGCTGTCAATAAATATACATATTATCAGAAATCTTATGCTGCGCCATTGAAAGTGAAATGCAGGAAGGAAACGGCTGCTCGCAAACAAATATTTATGGTCTTATCAACTAATTTAAACAGTTAGGTCCAATATATAATCGCGAAGTTACGAATACTAAGTCAGAGTTTGATGACACTACACTGATCATCTGATAAATTTGAGTCACTTGATGCTAATAATGAAAGCCATGACGACTGTCCTCTTAATCTAATAGGATAAGATGACCTTTTCCTTCAAGTAATAGCTTTTATTGTATTATTTTACTAGTGCAGCAACTATATTATAATATATAGATTTGAAATGGCAAGGCACGATTACTTTTGTATATGAATTAATCAACACCTTCCACGTGAAGTAATTGGAGGCTAGGAGGAAGTACAACCGGTGTGACATTTGAAGAGGCAAAAATAAAAATATATATTTATAGTATTTTTGTTCATTTTTCTTCACTCCAGCAGCTAAAATAATTTTTCCTACATTAGTGTTATTTGTAGCAACTCAAATACAAAAAAGCTATAATATTGTGCTGCTATTAGGATTTTTATTTTTTTTACAGAGAAGGGACGCGAGGGTTGCCGTTGGAGACAGACGGGAAAACAGGGAGCAAAGGAGGGACGGCTGCCTGCTTTGCCGGAGAAGAAGAAACAAAAAAAACGAGAGCGGGGGGGGGAAGAGGGACGGCTGAGGAGAATAATTAATTGCAGCTCAAAGGTCAATGAGATTAATTGCAGAGAAACAGAGACCATGAACAGGTGAAAATTTTTGGATCTAGAGACCATGCTCTGGGAGACCGCAGAACAAGAAAAAGAATTGCAGAGAATTATGTATTTCTTATTTTGAATAACTCTCTTGTACAAAGATCTATATATATACATGGGAATTACGTAATTAAATAGGACTGGACTGCTAATATTATGCCAAGCAAATATCCTGCAAGGGGTTGGGGTTGGGGTTGGGGTTGGGGTTGGGGTTAAATTTTACTAAATTTATAAAATTATCCTGCAATAAGTGGGCAGTTGGGATTTATTTCCAGTTAATTTAATTAAATGTTTAAATTTTATGTTTTGTTGTGCATTTATTCATAATATATTATCGTGTTTAAAAATTTATATCAATTCATTTTGTTTTTTTAAGTTTTTCTAACATTTAAAAGACAATAAGTAACATTAATTAATTTTAAATACAACAACCATAAAAAAAACATACAATTACTTGAAAAACATACAATAAAGTAGCTTAAATCTAATGATTATTTACTCATTACCGTATTGTTCCCATAAATGTTCAAATCGGCTTGGAGTTGGGAGTTCCTAGCTTTGTCCCTGATTCGATTATAATTAAAATGTTGTGGGTTTTTTTATTTTAAATTCATTTTTTTATTTAAATATAATTAAAAAAATAATAATTATATTGTTGGAGGGTTTTTTAAAAGCAATTATTTAATTATATAACTTACTCCTATTAACTATATAATTAATTGCATAATTAAATTATATACAAAAATAATTGCACTATATTTAAAATAATATATAAAAAAGTAGCTCTTCTAAATGGTTTTTATCATTGAAGTGCACATAGACAAAAAAATCATATTTACACTATTCGAAAAACTATTTTAGAGATTTAGCTCTCCAAAATAGTTTTTACCATTGGACTTGTTCTAAGAAGTTTAAATATACATTGTAATAAGTAATAATTCATGAGATTAAGTAATATTTTCTAACTAAGTTTGGAATTTATCATGATATTAACGAAATTAGTAAAACACACTTCTGAAGGGTATTGATAACAAGAATTTATCAGTGAGTTTTTTTTATATATATATTTTAGTGGAAGACAGATGTGGTTCGCTAAATTGAAATTACTCTTTAATTCCTCTACCCCAACAAAAGAGCAATATTCAGGGGATATAAATACCATGAGCCACCTGAATAAGGAGATTTTAATCTTTTTTTTATTTTTTACTGCATATATATTTCCAGAGCATCTCTCTTCAAATACATCATATCATTTGGGGTACGAGGCCTCAAACATCAAGCTACACCAATTTTGGCAATCTAAGCTAAGGAGCGTGAAACAAATTATAAGAACAAGTGATTGACCATTTTATTCACCCACATGAGTCTTATTCTAAACACCTTAAAGGGTTTCTTAGGACAACATCAAGTATATATTTTTTAAATAGTCTTTAATTAGTGCAACCTTGGATGACAACTTTAATTTCCTAGAATATCTACCTACCCACTAAAACACCTTCCACTGACAGAATTTAGAGTTACAATAACATTAGTAATGGCTATTCAAGAAATAATTGATAATGATAACAATTTATGTAAAAGTAAAAAAGAAATCATCAATATATGATGATGAATATCAAGCTACTAAAACATGGAATGATTAGCAACACGCATATTAATCGTTAACTTCAATAATTCATCAATAATAATTCATCATTAGTATTTAAAATCAATTCATCATTAATAATCAGTAAAAAATAAAATTCATGCTAAAATTCAAATTCCAGTTAAACTTTTATTAATCCAATTAAAATTATATAGTCGTTAATTTCAAGACTCATAAAATTAGTCAAGATATATGAAATTAACTGAAACACTCATATTAATAATAAAAAAAAAATGTTATAACGCTGTATAAAATCACTTTAAAATTCATAATATATATAAGAGAAAATAATTAAACAAAAGGTTAGCTTACTGTATTTTTCTTATAGCAAAAACCATTGCAATTTTTATTCCATATTACTTTTCGTGTGTCATCATCCAATTTGAAGGGGAAGGAAGAAGCGAATAAGGGCCGCTGATACTATCTTCATCTGTCAGCACGCAAAATCTTCTCCAAGACATGTCCGAGGGCCAGCCAGCAAGCCAGAGAAAAACCAAAAGTCTCAGAATGTTTTTCATTCAACAAATTGTGCGCGCAGAAAACTCAGGGAAGACACAGACATGAAATATGACGGATCTGGATGGTGATCCAGGTTGGGAAATCCCATTGTTGAGCCATCTTTTTGACCCGGGGGTGTCGGGCACGACTACATACCTCGACTATTCCCCGGGTCCACTGAACATCCTGCAAGCTCAGTGAACATGTAAGGCACCGCGGGGGTGACAGGTATACCGCGCAGAGATGGACCCAGGAGAGACAAGAAGGGAAAAATCCTCCAATCCCACTCCCACTAAGACTTCGAACCATGTTCGAATGAAAAAGGATGCTCCCAACAACCACCGAGCCAACTCCTCGCTGGTTTGTTGAGCCATCTTTTTAATGGTTGCCTGTCATAAAATTTCTACCGCGGGGGTGACAGGTATACCGCGCAGAGATGGACCCAGGAGAGACAAGAAGGGAAAAATCCTCCAATCCCACTCCCACTAAGACTCGAACCATGTTCGAATGAAAAAGGATGCTCCCAACAACCACTGAGCCAACTCCTGCTGGTTTGTTGAGCCATCTTTTTAATGGTTGCCTGTCATAAAATTTCTAGTCTTGGCAGGGGGATAGAGTCCCTCTACTGAACCCTAGCACTGTTCGGTTCCAGCAAGACCCGATCCAGCGGCATAACCCGACCCAATAACCAATTTGCCAATCACTACTTGAACTTCTGACAAAAGCTGGGCATTAAAAAGTGCTGGGCATGTGCATACAAACCCATTAGACTATTGCAGGCTGAGACGGCTTGCCTTTTAACTTTTAAGGTCCAAGTGGAATCTTCGGGCCATACATAACCAGTCCTTATCCTGAAGCCCAGAAGTAAAATGTTTTTTTATTCATTTTGACCAGTAACCGGCCCATTACTTAATTCTCTCTCGAAAAATCTGTGTTGTCTTCTTTTTTTCTCTTCATACCGGCTTTTTCTTACGGAAATGAGCTTCATGAAAGGCATAATCGACTCGTTAAGTTCAATCTTCTCGGTTCCTGAAGAAGACTCACACTCACAACACCAAAACCCTAACTCTACGTCCACCTCTACTCCAATGGACGGCATGGATCCTGGAACTGGGGTTCCTAACGAACGAATCGCGTACAAACTGAAAGGATACTTCGATCTAGCCACAGAAGAGATCGATAAAGCCGTTAGAGCTGAAGAATGGGGATTAGTTGATGACGCCATTGTTTATTACAGAAAAGCTCAACGGATTCTGATCGAAGCTGCCTCTACACCTTCGCCTTCTTATATTAGCTCTAGGTAATTTCAATTTAGAAAATTTAATTAACCTGATTGTTTTTTTTTTCTTTTCTAGCTAATAACCGTTGGGTTTTTTTATTCTTTAAAACAGAGAGCTAGAGAAGGTGAAATCATATCGACAAAAAATATCCAAATGGCAAGGTCAAGTTTCTGAGAGATTACAGGTTTTAAATCGGCGAGCAGGTAATCAATCTAGCATGAACTGATTATAGCAGGCTTTTTTTAAAAATAATAAAAAAAGAGAACAAAACAATGTCTAATAGTTGAAATGGTTGATGTAGAGTGATGGTATTAATACATTTTTTCTCTTGTTTTTTTTATCAGCTGGCACTTCAACTAGTAAGGTATGGTTTGGTTAGGCTCCATTGTACGTTTTATCTTTAAAAAGAAGTAATCTTTTTTTATTATTATTTATTGTTTTTTGATATTTTCTATAGACTGACTAAACATTTAGTGAAGGGGGTTGGTTTCTTATGGTTCGAATGAGGGCAGGATTTTGTTTGTAGCCTGGTGGTATTGAACTTTGGAATTCTTTCTTACTATACCAAAACCTCTAGGTGCTGCTTGCTTATAAAACTTCTGACAATGTGTATTTAGGAATTTTAGGTTTTTATGTATACTGGAAGTCTTTATGTTCTACAATTATTGTTAAGGGAATTTAGTATGGATATGTGGAAACTCCCTTTGCAAGAAATAGATATCTTCTTGCAGTCGTTTACAATATAAAAAGTTCAGCTTCACAGGTTTATGTATGGATGCCAAGCAAAATCACTGTGTAATTGTTTGAGCAGAAAGAAAAATGCAAACGCTAACGGAATAGGTAGTTCTGTTTCAGTTAGCCTAGCTAGCTTCACTCAAATTCTTTATTGAACTTAAATCTTTACCTGGAATCAATCCATAATAGTGACTGACGATAACCAGAACTGTTCCTGTTTTTCAGATAAGATTTTACTTAGAAACAGCTAAGTAGAGTTTGTAAGGAAGATTATTCCAGGTTTCGATGGAACATGCAACTATATATCTAATTTTGCAAGGGTTCTTCTAGCATTGTTCTCCTTGGTTTTTATTGTTGTTTTGATTCTCAACAAGCTTATCATTTTCTTTTTGAAGAGATTATCTGAAAATTTTGGATGTTTTGGGTTTCTCAGTGATGTTGATTACGTTGCACTTCTCAAAATATTTGCAGAACACCTTAAATCATGCGCACACTGCTTCAGTTTCACCACCAAACATCAAATTTTAGACAAGACCTGTCACAGAAGTCAGCTCATTCCTCCAGAAACAATCCAGTGATCAAGAATCAGACTGATAAAGCTATAACCTCAAAACCAAGGCAAGATTCTGGTGATGGATATGATGCAAAATTGATTGAAATGATAGACAAAGCAATAGTGGATAAAAGTCCTCGTGTCAAATGGGAAGATGTAGGTAAGGACTTGTGACAATTAATTTCTTTTATTGTTTCTGTTTGCAACTTCTTTAACTTTTACATTTTAGACTTAGTCATGTAAATCATTTTCAGCTGGACTTGAGAAGGCAAAACAAAGTTTGATGGAAATGGTTATTTTGCCAACTAGGAGAAGAGACTTGTTCACTGGCCTTCGGAGACCTGCTAGAGGTAACAAAAGATTTATATATTGAGATTATTTCATCAATAATAACTCTTGATGTTTCTTATTCAGGTTTGCTTCTCTTTGGTCCACCTGGCAATGGGAAAAACCATGCTTGCCAAAGCAGTTGCTTCAGAGTCAGAAGCTACATTCTTTAATGTTTCAGCATCTTCCCTAACATCAAAATGGGTACTATTCTTTCTTTCTTTTTTCCTTATTAAAACCGGGGAGAGCATTGTGCCTTATGTTCTTGACTCTTCATATCCTTTTAAAGAATATCTAATGAGATTTTTACTTGTGATGAACTAGGTGGGAGAGGCTGAAAAGCTTGTTCGTACTCTTTTTATGGTTGCTGTATCCAGACAGCCATCTGTGATTTTCATGGATGAAGTATGCTACCTTTTTTCTGCTAAACTGTTTTATGAGGGTCAATTCCAACTGAATTCATGCTTCTCTTGTTTCATTCTGTTGTACAATTAGTGTTGCTTGCATTTATGTATGTCAAGAATAATGGGTTGACTAAAGTAGTTGGCTGATATTTGGTTATTTAGTAGATTATACAAATTGATATTGCAACTCTTATCCTTTTGGTATTGCAACTTGGTAGTATCTATGGTTATTTTATTATATAGGGAATTTGTGGTGCGGTTTTTTGCTTCTCTTTGCATCAATGACTGATTCCTCTTGGACAGCTGTACTGTAACTGCTGCGACTTGATTAAAAATGAATTTCTGCTTACATTTGGCTTTCTTTTTCTCACCACTACCAGTACACCACTATTATCCTAGTTGTTCTTCAAGCTCAATCCTTTTTGTATTTACAATTTAAGGTTTTGTTTATAAGTTCTTTATTTTTTGTAATTTATATTTTATTATACCCTTCTTAGTCTTTGGTGGCACGCTAAGTGTTGGCAAAAAATTAGGTCGTGTTTCGCTCGCTTTGTTATTTACTGTCTTTTTTATTGGGTAAGGCCAGTCTCTTATTTTTGCGCAGATATAATGATTCCATTTATCCTGCTTGTTAATAGATTGACAGTATTATGTCGACAAGGTTGGCTAATGAGAATGATGCAAGCCGAAGATTGAAGTCTGAATTTCTAATACAATTTGATGGCGTGACCTCTAATCCTAATGACTTAGTGATTGTTATTGGTAAGCTTTATGTAATGCAGTTGTGGCTCTTAGCAGCTGGGTCTGTTAACTTCACTTCCATATTGTTTTCATGGAGGCTGTGTTGACTTTTGCTCCAACTTCTACTTTGAACCCTGTCTTTGTAGTCATGGTGTCTGCTGCATTTTCCAAATGATATTGATCAATTAAAGTGACTGGTCAAACTCCCTGGTCTACAGAAAATTTGCAATCAAGGGAACAAGTTGTAAAATTCAACTTCTTTGGCTCAGCATTTCTCATTACTTTTCATATTACGCTCTTGTTGAAGTTTATGGAACTTTCATGAAGTGATTGCTTCATTTACTTTTCTATCTGATCACTCCTAGCCATAAATATTTGTTTTCCTAAGAAACAAGTACATCTATTCTTGTTCAATAGCATGCGTCATTCTACAGAACTCAACACCAAACTGATATCCAGTTAATTTTTCATTCTCATCACAAAATCTTAGATGACATGTAATGTTGGCTCCAAATAGTTGTGATAGGCATTCTGGTTACATGATTTAAGATCCTTGTGAAATTCTAATGCAGGTGCTACCAACAAGCCACAGGAATTGGATGATGCAGTTCTTAGGAGATTGGTCAGTATCATGTCCCCATGAATTTGCTGCAGCTTGATTTAAATGCGATGGATAATACTTTTCTTTTCAATGAAACACCTTTTTTTTCTTGATTTTGGCACTGTTTGGCCCAATGTTACCAAGGCATGACTGTTAAAAATAATTTGATCCTGGGCATTCATGATCAAGTGCGTTCCCAGTGATGTGGTTTTAGAGAAAGGCTTGGTTTCTACTTGTATCATTCAGGTCTGTTGTAAGCCAAACATCAAAGATTGAGGCAATCAATTTGTTTGTCCAATTAAGTGCCCTTTCCCCTCAATGTTGCTGCATCTGGCCTAATGTTGCCTAGATAGTTCCATCCAATACTATGGGCTTATGCATTTATGCCAGAAATTCTGATAACTACATTCTTGTTGTCATGGATTGAGAGAAGATATCTGTCTATTTGGTATGTATTTTGGTGGTATCAGGTTCAGATTTTTCTAGTTAGGTCTGGTCTAGTTAAATGGGTTGAACATAAACCACCTCTGTAACTGACTATGGCCTACTCTCTGTGCATTGAGAAAGTGCCTCAGCACTTCCACTACAATGTAATTCATCAGTACTTCGCTTCTGTTTTAAAAGTGTGCTGTTATATTGCAGAAAGTAGCAACCAGTCCTGGTAGAAATCAAATCATGCCATTTTTTCGTTTGGATTCTTCTTCCTTTTTAGGACAAAATCATCTTCATATGTTGCTGATATGAATTTAGTCAATTTTCTCTCCTAAATTTAGTTTATTTAACTTTTGTGACTAAGTTTGGATGTTAAATCCTGAACAGGTAAAAAGAATATATGTACCTTTACCGGATGGAAATGTTAGGAGGCTTCTTTTGAAACATAAACTCAAGGGCCAAGCATTTTCTTTACCTGGTATGTGAGTGCTCTCTCTCTAATTCACGTTGTCGATGGTTTTTTTATTTTCAATAGGCACCATGCCCCTTTCATACCATGCTTTAAGAATATGTTGGTCCTGCTCTTGTTGTGCCTTTACTCCTTGAATCGGGCAACCTCAACCCTTTTTTGCACAGTAGCTATTTTTACTTTTATTTTCTGAAGACATTCAGAAAATTCATGATGTCCCCCTTCTTTTTGGCACCCTTCGATGTATGTTTCTTTTGTGCAACCAACCTTCAATTGTAATCAACTTTGTTGAGCATCGACCATTTTTCTGCATCTCCAACTTTTGTTGCTGAAGTGTAGATGATGCAACAAAAACAGTGCAATGGAAAAGCATATTTATATGCATCATGGTTGGTGTCTGTTTTTACTTTAGTGTGATAATTTACAGCTTACCATGTGTGACAGGTGGAGACCTTGAAAGACTTGTTAGAGAGACAGAAGGTAAGATAATCAGTAATTGTAAAGCATATTGAATATTGCATTTATTGGATGGCCATGACATTTTCTGCATCTTTAGCTGTTGCATGTGTATTATAAAATGGTTGACAGTCAATGTATGTGAGCCATTTAGAGTGTTGATGCAATCGAGGAAATCGACCATTGAGTTTTTAATGGTACTTCTTCACAATTTTCAGAATTTTGTTGCTTCATTTAGAAAATTTATAGTTCATTTGGAGTGAACTATTTAGGATTTTGTTTTAGTAGATTTTTATTTCCCTTTTAAACTGGAGACTCTTTCAGGTTTTGTTAACTCAAAGACTCTTTTAGGGCTGGTATGCCTACATTAGTACACATGATGTGTATTTGAGGCACCGTTTTTAGGAGGAATAAGATTGAGATCTGACAACTGTTTCATTTTCTATTGTCCAATCTTCTTCGTTGGGGTTTCTTTCATTTTCTTCAGCCCTTTTTATAGGGATTTACCTCTTCCATGTTTAGCTCTTGACATGTATCACAGCTGGGCTACAGTCAATATATGCATGCATGCCATTTAGAGGACTTGTACAATGACAGTGAATAAAACTGTCAAACTTATATCTCAATCCTCTTAACTCTAATTTATAGGATATTCTGGAAGTGATTTGCAAGCCTTGTGTGAGGAGGCAGCAATGATGCCAATTAGGGAGCTTGGTGCAAACATTCTCACAGTCAAGGCAAATCAGGTAATCCAGCTACAAACATGGTCTTTTTCTCTTTTATGATCTGGTAAATTAGCCATAAATAATCTTAGGCGATCATGTGTTGTATGTCATTGGTAGATTTAAATCCAATACCATATCATGAGCTTCAAACCATAATCATCAGTAGTGCTAAAAACTGAAGTTGGTTTGCTTTCTTTTTATATGAATGAAGTGACTTAGCTTATTAACACTGGCGGATATCCCTTGTTTTAGAATGAGCATTTCAAAGCTATTAAAATGAAACTAAGATGAGTGACTTTTAAACTGTCATGCCCAAAACTTGGTTTCCACAGCTAATTCAATTGCCCTCTTTTTTGTCCAAACTATGAAGTCCGAAATCCTTTCCCCCCCTCTAAATGCTATTATTCAAGCATAGTTCCTCTGAAATAGGGTTCCTGAAACATCTCCAGAAGAAAACCTTCACTCCTGGGGCACCTCCTAACCTGAGCCTGCAACTTCTTGAGTGCAAGCCCAAAACACTTCATTCTCACATGTTTTTTTTTTCGTGTGTGAGTGGATAGACTGCAGTTGAGAGATATTCTGAAGTTATGGCTTGGTCTTTCTAAATGGGCTGTAGGTTTAAGATATTGAGTAAAATATATTTCTCAAGTTAGATCTATCACTGATAGTATCTAGATTTTGAGTAAATCTGATGTTATGTGGTGTTTGCTTGATTAGGTAAGACCACTCAGATATGAAGACTTTCAGAAGGCATTGGCTGTAATTAGACCCAGCTTAAGCAAAAGCAAGTGGGGAGACCTTGAACAATGGAACGAGGAATTCGGCTCCAACTGACTTCCTGTCACAACATGAACTCGAGTCAGCGCTTCTCGCGTCAACTTTTACCTGTCAACTACTCACAAGAAAGGCACCTGCATTAGATGATTCTTTTTAATCCCATTGTGTTGCTGCATTATGCTCATGTTGCATTTCAGAATATCATCTCCTCTATGGAGTCTCTATGGAGTGTGATTCCTTGTATCACTCCTGTAAGATCATCCTTGCGAACAAACAGTTCAGTTGTAAGAAGCACTGTACATTCCAGAAATACTGAAATGCACAAATTTGTAAATACATTTTGTTTATAAAAATAAATAAATGCATTTTTAATAGTTAATATATTTTTGTATCATGTGGCTGATATCAGCTGTCTGGAAAGGATGAGATTAATGTCTATTCTTCTCTTACACCTCCTGTAGCTTTAATCACATGGTATAACTAGAATTAATTGCAGATGTGTGCTGTGAACATTCAAGCTTCATATGACAAGTTCATAAATATGTCAGATAGCAGAAATAACTAGTTATGAATCTCTCATTGTGTCGGTTTTCTCCGATATTCATTTCATAGGGAAAATTTGGAAGTCTCCTGTCTAGGATAGAACTTCTGACCCCGCGGCTGGATTGTGCTTCCATGTATATCTCAACCGCCGCCTTCATCACTTTAATTTTCTTTAATAACCTGGCTTGGTCACTACAAAAGTTAGAAGATAATGTAAGAGAGATCTAAAAAACTGCTAAGAAATTATTATTTTTTCTGTTTAGTGTCACTAAACATGCTAAATTCCTTCCAATTTTGGGTTTAAACAGATCACCTAATAATACTTTATCATGATATCAAGTTATGAGTTATGAGTTTCACATAATTTTTTAATTTTGGAAACATCCTATTTCTCAAAATAAACTCTAGAAGCAATTATTTAATTACCCTAATGCAAATTATCAGTAGAACAGAGGCCGAATCTTCCATATCCATATAAATTTTCGTGAGTTTCTGTATCTACACAGCCCCCTGCTGTGCAGAAACGGGGAGAACATACGTTCCTGGTACCATTTTGAAGTCACAAATATATCCATTTGACTTTCATGCACACCGAAGAACCATTTTTCTTGATCTCTTGAGGACAATTTAAGAACCAATTAGTCGAGCTAAGCATAGTTACAAGATATAATAATA
This sequence comes from Salix viminalis, assembly GCA_029228465.1. Classification (NCBI taxonomy): domain Eukaryota; kingdom Viridiplantae; phylum Streptophyta; class Magnoliopsida; order Malpighiales; family Salicaceae; genus Salix; species Salix viminalis. The sequence continues at coordinate 8,000,150 of CM055439.1, forward strand.
TAACAAGCTACACCATGGGATGTTCGTTGAGTACGCAAATTCTCATTACAACAGAGAAAAGAAGGTATCCTTGTTTCCTCGGTAGAGCACCAAAAACCTGATCTCGTATGACAATGGAACACGTTCATAACGAACTCAAAATAATCCAAATAACAAGCTAAGAAGAAAGGTTTTTGTTTTGATAGGCACCAACCATGGTGTCGCTTATAGTAGTGTCGCTGCTATTGCTGGTAGTTCTTGTGTCATCATTGGTCGTGATCAGTTTAGCACTTGTTGGGATTGAAATACAGAGATCGGTGTTTAAGCTTCTGTAATCAGCTTCACTCGGCAAGTTCGTTGTAGGATGCGAATGAAAACTCTCAGGGACAACAGGGATGGTAGCAAGGATTGCAGCAGGTTTGGAAGCTTCCATGTGCTGCTTAGAGCCTCGGTGCATGTGCATCTCGCAATACTTCTGATTAGCTACAACATCCCTACGGCATCGCCACTTCTTTCCATCTGTTCTTCTACACCTTCCCAGTTCAAGTTCCACATCATTCATGTAATTTTGTGAGGCGCCGCAACCTTGAACTGAAAACATCAGTAACCAATGTATGAAACCAATCTTCATAACGACACAAACTGTCATTCTAAGAATGGTTTTGAAAGGAGCCCCGAATCTAGCACTGTTGAAAAAGATCCAGCAAATAATTCATGATACAATTGTTCAATGAAAAGGCACAGAGCAGATTGCTTAAGCAATATAAATTAAACTTATAATGGACTCACTAACTAGATTGCGGACTGAAGCCTCCAGGGAGGCAGGGATAAATTGTTGGTCGCATCTAGAGAGCAACCAGTACCTTTTGAGACTACACCACCTAACATACAGCATTCTTTCATGAAATGGAAAGACTACAAACTAAGACCGAATTTCTTCAGTTGGATATAAACTCTAACGACAATGGTGAGAAAATCAGTGAGGAAACCAATATGGAACTCACTGAGAAATTAACAAATTGTTTCCAGACCATTAAAGATGTCATGTTGTTTTGAAAAGTATAGTCAATTATACACAGGCTAGAGTGAAAATCGCTTCTCGTAGCAGTAGTAATTTCAATTCACATAATGTATACTACCTTGAAGAACACTCTTCGGGGAGAAGTTCAATCCTTGACATATTTTGCTGCCAGCATTTTTTATTTTTTTGTTGTTGCAGCTTCTGTGGATTATACCCTCGCAAGTAACAGAATTGCTGCAATTACTGTTTCTGTCATCAATGTAGTGTCTCTTCAAGTTGATGCTACTCCGGTAGTCGTTACCAGTGGCTGTAATGTCAGCATGAACAGCACTAGCAATCATAGTTGCAGTGTTTTTGTAGCCAGTAACAATGCTAGTAGTCATGGTTGTAAAGGGGTTTTTGCTGTCAGCATTAGCAGCAGTGGTCAAGCTCATGCCCGTGATTTCAATGTCAGAGCTGCTACTTGTGGTGCAAGTGGTTAAAGTGGTGAGGGTATTATCAAGAGGTGGGGCTTTTATCTGTGAAGGATGAGAGTTTGGCTTGTCTGAATTCTTGTTTGAATTGTGTGGTGATGATTTTTCAGAATCAGCAGCAGTTTGAGAAGCTTCCACAAGCTTTCTTGAACGTTGACGGCCTCTATGCATATGGCGTTCACAATACTTCTGACCAGCAACTACGTCCTTGCTACACCTCCATTTCTTCCCATCAGTCCTTCTACACCTCCCAGGTTCTGGATCCATCATTTGTCTATAATCAAATCCCTGAGGACTCAATCCTACAACTGACATAAGAAATGCAAATTAATACAGGTAAATTCATTTAAATTTGCAACAAATTAACCTAAACAAACATAGAATTCAAATCTCATGCCCACCGCACATCATTTTTCGAAAAAAGCAGGAGTCCCCAAAAGGGTGTTACATGGAGTAAGAAAACCTCAACCTCTGCTAAACAAATATAAAATCATCCCAACATGCAACATGTTTTGCAGGACTATTAATCTTAACTTCTTTTTTCAAGTTACAGAAGCATTTGCCCACAGAAGGATGATTGTAACAAATTTCAAGGCTTGCACATGCAAAAGCATCTTGAAACAATTCTAAATCACATCCTTGGAACAAGAAAAATAATTACAAAACAAGCACAATCGCCTTAAAGCAAGACCATTTTTTTCAAATGAATCCAATTAACACTATAAAACCAAGAAAGCCCAGGTCTTTAATTAAGCATGGGCAAGCTTAAAGAAGCGCAAACAAAAATCTAGTCACCAAAACTCCATTGCGAAGCTCAAATCCACTAACCACAAACCCCGAGAAAAGTCAAGAAATTAAAACAAGCCTCGCCCAAGAAATTAGTGACTTAACAACAACTAAAGAAAAAAATATCGACTTACAGCTTGGGATTTGCCTGTAAATATCAGCACCACTAAATGAAACAAGAGAGCTGCTAGCAACACTATGCCAAATGGGAACTACAAGGTCAAGAGGCACTGGAAGACCAGCTACTATGTACTTGAATATCAAAGCTTGCTGTTTAAGCTCGTGCAACTGAGTCTCTGTTAACTGTGGGAACACGTGTCTATCATCATCATCAAGATCACCAGCACCAATCCCAAGAGACAGTTTCATCGACGGCGCTGATTCTTCAGATACTCTTTCCTCCATTGTCGTGTATCTACAAAAAATAAGAACAGACACAGGATTGTGTACCTGACTGTGAGTTTAATGGACATTAACAGAGGGAGAAAAGAGGCAGAGGCTTCTTTCAAAAAGTGAGTTCAGAAGACAAAACTAAAGGCAGCAGCTCCACCTCTTTAATTAGCCACGAGCATAGGGCATCTCCTTATGAGTGAGTTTAAAGAGGTGTCAGATTTTCTGACCATATTCAACAGCCTTGCGTGCTTGCTGGCTGCAGACAAAATTCAAAAGGAAAATGCACATGACTGTTTTTCTACGGTAAACTATATTTTCAACCTGCAACTTTCACAATATTTCATCTTGGTATATATAGTTTAATCTCTTTAAGTCTCCAAAAAAAACTCAAGCTGCCGGCAATTTACTCATTCATTTTTTAATTATTTTTTTAACTAGATTTTAAATTTCAATTAAACCCTTCTCCTTCTTATTAAATCTTAAATAAATCCCATTTCCCATCTTATAGAGACAATTGAATAATTATTCGAAAATAGGTGTTGTGATTAGAAAATAAAATAAAATAAGTAAAAATCTGTAATGAAAATCAAAAGGTAAATAAGAAGAGACGTCATATTTTTAATTACTTTATTAATAATTAATATCTATGAATATTTTTTATACTGCCATGGAGGAACTCTAACACTCAAGTCAAGTAGTCCGGAATTTTTATTTTAAAAAAAATATTTCTTCTTCAACTTTTATTAGGGTTTGAATATTGGTTGGTAGATAAAAAAACGAACTCAATAATCGTCCAGGAGTGCTTGACTACGTTTTACTTAGAGGTGAGAAATTTGATCGTAAGGACCATAATGTAATAGTACTAACTTAACAGGGTCTACAATGCAACTTATCCTTTTCCATAAACACCACAGGAGCACTACTTGTTGCCGTGTTGCGCGACATGCTGATGATGGATGACTTACACGCGCCTTGTCAGCGTGCTGGCCTTGTCCTGCAGAAATCCTGACAAGAACATGACACGTCAATGACTGTTCTGTTTGGCGGGTCCGCACTATCTAGCATGAATTAGTGGGATCCGCTTAGAGACAGTTGGACCATGCCAGTGCCTGAAGGAGTGTCCTCGAGTCTAGTCGTTTTTATTTTTTTCAGGGCTTTGTGATTCAAAAAGTTAGCGGGCCTAATGCCAGTTAATATTTCCTAAGGCTCTCAATTGCGCAAGGGTGGAATTTACAGGGCTAATTTCATTTGGGCTTTGTTCAAAAAAATATTCAGATGGGCTTATAGTTTAAGATTGACAAAAGTCCAATCCACAAGACATAATTCGTGGTCCCACGTGAGGAAACTGTTCAAATCATTTGTACCAATTCAAAGTTTTGCTTAATTTAAGATTTAGTTTTGTATTCTTCTTCTTAATTATCTTTCTTCTCTGGCTAATTTTAGTGTGTTATGGTGGAATATATATATATATATATAAAAGAATGTGTTTGGGACGGATAGACAGACACGGATAATCAACCGTAATGTACAAACATATTTTTAACGTCCAATATGTATTCACTTGGATTCAGTGCCTTTACGTTGATGTGTTAGGGTCAGGAATAAAGTTGATGACACGAATTATATATGGAAATCTGAATGACCGACTGACCGACCTGCGTACTCCAATACTTTTAATTATATGTGACACTGTATTTGTATTTTAACCGTGTTTTTGAAAACAAAATTAAAAAAATATTTTTTAAAATTATTATTTTTAAATCATTTTGATATGTTAATGTAAAAAATATATATATTTTTTAATATATTTAGAAACAAAAAAATATTTTAAAAAATAACTTTATTGATACTCACAATCATAAATTCCAAATACTTTTGGAAAACCAATTCGGGGGTAGGTTCCCAACCCAGAAAATATGGCCATATTGAAGAGGGCAAGAAGGCAAGTGGGCCTTTTAATAAAGGCTTCAAATGTTAATGGGGCACACGGTCACATGGCTTCTGTTGGAAAAAGCATAGTACATACATAATTATATATATTTTGCCAATTTCGGATTTGGCTTACGTGTGGTGCTGCATTGCTGCCGACAATATGTGATTTCTCGGTAACCATACATCAAATCTGGTGGTTCCGTTTTGATTTTAGTTCATTCCTTCTTTTTAACTTCCGTTTATTTTTCACATTCCTGCCTTCAACATTGGACAATCTACCTGTCACGTTATCTTTCTCTTCGCAGAAGAAAAACGAAGTTATTCACCGATGACTTATATTGCACTCCATAAAACTTCTAAGCATTCAAAAATACTTTTTGAAAAGAAAAAAAAGAAATTTATTTTTAAATTAAAAAAAATAATATTTTACTATATTTTTAAATAAAAAATATTTTAAAAAACAATTATAACAATTAAAACAATCGGTATAAGAAATCAGAGACACTGTTGAAAAATAATTCATATAATATTGGGCTCAAACAAAATATCTAAAATCATTAGCCTTGTTTGTTTCAAGGAAAGTGGCTTCCAGGAAATCACTTTCCAAACTTTCATGTGTTTGTTTGCTTTCCGGAAAGTTGGTCAACGGAAAACACTTTTCAGTCAAAGAAAAATTTGGCTTGGTTTTCAGGAAAGTGTTTTCCGGAAAATTTGGACGGAAAACACTTTTCAGTCAAAGAAAAATTTGGCTTGGTTTTCAGGAAAGTGTTTTCCGGAAAATTTGGGCGGAAAACACTTTCCGGAAGTTGTGAAAAATTTAGAAACGTCATTATTTGCTGATTATATCAAATTTGATCCTCAAACTTTTGATTGCTATATATAATTTGTTTTGAATATTTATTTTTCAATTCCATCTCTTAAAATTTAATTTTTATATTAATTTTGATCTTTATTTTTATAATTGTTATTTGTTTTTTTCTTATCATTTTTTTATTGAAATTTTTTATCTATCAAATTTGGTCCTCATTTTTTTTTATTGTTACTTATTTTATTTGAAATAATTTATGAAATGTTAATTATTATTATTTTAATTTATTCACCTTTCATTTTTTTTAATTTTTTAGATTTGATCTCTATTATTTTGATTATTATTTATTTTATTTGAGATAATTTATGAAATTATATTTTTTTCAATTTCATTCTCATTCAACTTTTTAATTTGTAAGATTTGTTCCTTATTATTTTAATAAACTTGAAAAAAAAAATTATTAATAAATTATTTTTCAGTTCATTTTCCATAACACAAACAAACACTGGAAAGTGTTTTCCAGTTCATTTTCTATAACACTGTCAAACATCAGAATTTACTTTCCAGAAATTCATTTTCCCCATAATTCACTTTCTAAAAAAAACTATTTTCCAGTAAACAAACGGGGACTAGGGATAGGCATGAAGCTCGAGTCCAAGTTGCTAGGTCCACGCCCGCACACCCTTGGCGCTCCGAGCACAAATCTAATTCATTGCGTCTGGATCTATTTTTTTGAGCTCAAAGTAGATTGTTAAATTCGAGTTTATCAGTGGTTTTTTAATTTTTATAATATTGATATATAAATACTTATAAAAATATTTATTTATCATGATGAGCTCGTAAAATTTTCTTCTTACAAGAGTGAAGGTAAAAGCTCTAAGTAATGCATCGAAGAGCATGTGTACAGAGACACGGTACCTAGAAACTCACGAAGAAACGTGTACGGAGACAATTTCTATATAGAATGGTACTTGGAAAATTTTCTGGCAAGTAAAGAAACTCACGAGGTAAGAGCTGGTTGAAGGAACCGAGAAATAGTTAGCCTGTACTTGCAAAATATTTAAAAGATAATAGAAGCTCATGAAAAGTAGATCTGTACTTAGAAAAAATATAAGTGTCCGGGGGCGGCTATAAGTAATCTATACATTTTGAGATCAAACGACCGGCATTTTTTCTAGATTGATGTTGTGTTTGAAAGTTTTTTTTGTTTAAAAAAATATTATTGTTTTATTGTTTTATTTTTTAATATTATTATGTTAAAATAATCTAAAAAAACTTAATAAAAAATAAAAATATATTTAAAAAAAATACTCTTAAAGTAGAATGACAACCCGCCACTTATAAATACGGAGTGCAGATCTTTCAGGATCATGAACTTGTTGACTGTATCAAGCAGAGAATAAAGATATTTGAAACTTCCTTTTTTCTTCTTTTTGTTATTTAAATGAAAAATTAAATTCAAAGAAGAATCTGCTTTATCGGAGATAGCAGTGCAAGTCAGGAAGGAAGAGTTTCTCGTCATTTATCATAATCCATTAGCCATACACAATCTATGTAATATTGTTTCCTCCAAAAATACTTGATTCGTGTCTCAAATAACTTTCCCGGCAACTGATGATACAATAAACAAAAGGAATAAGTTTTTAATAATAAAAAAAAAAATATACCAGTTGTTTTGCCTGCTTTCCACCTCTTTGGAGCTGGCTCGGATTACTTGAAATTTCCGCATGAAAATCCAATTTAGATTTGGAGATTGTTTTGAAAGATGGTTGAGATTTTTTTTGAAAAAGTTTTTCTTTTATAAATATATTATTTTTTTATTTTTTAAAAATTATTTTTGATATTAGCGCATAAAAATGATAAAAAAACATCAAAAATTTTTAATTTAATGTAAGAAATAAAAATAATAAAAATTCATTTTTTTTCAAAATCATTTTTGAAACGCAATGAAGATTTTAACAGTGTTTATAAGTATGATTGCATTGATTTTCAAATTGTTTTTCACTTAAAAATATATTAAAATAATTATTTATTATTTTTAAAAATTATTTTTTATTTTAAAAATTATTTTTGACATTAAAATAATTTAAAATCACTGAAAATTTTAATTTAAAAAAATAAAAAAAAATCATTTTTGGAAAAACACTTTATTAAGTGCTTCCTAAACGGGCTTTACTTTTAAAACCTTGTTTAACCTATCTTATTTGCACTCTTTTATATATTTTTTAAAATAATCTAATAGCACAAACACGTAACATAAAATAAACAAATATTTTTAAAATATAATATCAAATAAAAAAAACAAAAAAACAAATCACCAACAAGATAAAACAAAGGCTATAGAATTCAAGTTAAAAATCATGAAAGCCAGGTCAAACCAGTAAAAGTTAGAGCAAACCAAGTTAGTCGTGCAATTTATTGATCGGATACGACGTACTACCTAACCATCATTTCATTTTCTAACCACCAGTATGTTTTTTATTTTTATTTTTGTAATAAATACCAAGGAGTTTATTGTTCCTCATGGAATTTATTTTTTCAAACGAATGTCAAGCACATCAATCTATCCATAAAAAAACATAATTTCCATATGATTTTTTTTTAGTTTTATTAGCAATGCTTTTTTAAAAACACTTTTTAAAAATCTGATTTTTTTATTATTTATTTTAAATTACTTATTTATATGTGTTTTTAAATCATTTTTATATATTGATATTAAAAATAATTTTACCCCCCTACATCACATGTCAATTTTCATATGCAAAAAAAACAGGTCAGAAAACAGCATAATATCATCAGATGGTCCACCTCCTAATCTCCTGCCATGACGAACCTGGACGTTGGAAGCTCTCTAGAATCTTCATGATTTCTCTTTTAAATTCTATTCTTCAGTTGCTGGATCGATAGCTAAGTTAATTTGCCCCCCTCTTGTTATTTGAAATTCAAATCCAAAAAACAAGAAAAATTTCCTCATAAATCCACCTCTCCGTTCCGGTTTGTGAACTGATTTAAGATCTGATTAAATGAGGATTAATTCCAATCATGAAAGCTAAACCTAATTATGAAAGGTGTGTAATTTAAATTTCAATCCTCGAAGTTGGTCCAAAAAAAACCTTTAAAACTTAAAATGTTATATACTAGAATCATGGTTATTAAACTTGGTTTGTCTCCGTAAATTCATCAACCTGATTCTAGTTATTTTTTTGTAAAATAAACCGATCCCATTAAATTCCTAGTAACGTATTTAACCAATCTGATTAACTTCAAGGATATTAATAATAAAAACACAATTAACTTGATTTACCTTACAAACCTCAGTTTTTTCATGTACATCCCTAATCCGATCAGCAAACGTGAGCAAAACATCTTAATTATCACTCGTTTTTATGATCGCCTTCACGTGGCAGTGGCACAAATCAAGCTAGTCTCACCCGTGTGGGCATTCTTATCATTTTGCCCACTAAAAAGAAGACGAGCAACTGCAAATACCATTTGCCACCAATCCATGCAGAAAGCCCTTTTAACATTTCCAGCTGTGAGCCAGAGCATGCCTGCCCCTCACATGGGCCCGCCCCCCAACCACTAACCCAACTTTAACCCTACCACAATTAACTCTAGTTACCCATTAACCCCCTCCCTCCCCTCTTTCCCCTTTTTATCACTTCCGCCCCCCCTCTCTCAACGCCTCCCCACTCACTCTCATTTCCTCTCTCAATTTTCCACCATGGCCGCGTTGCAGTACTCTCTCCTTCTCTCATTTACATTATCCGCCCTCGTCTCCACCGTCTTAGCCCACAACATCACCGACATCCTCTCGGGCTTCCCAGAATACTCTGAGTTTAACAAGTACCTCACCCAGACAAAACTAGCCGATGAAATCAACACTCGCCAGACAATAACTGTCTTGGCTCTGAACAATGGGGCTATGTCTGCTCTTGCAGCCAAACACCCACTTTCAGTCATCAAGAATGCCCTTAGTCTTCTTGTTGTCCTTGATTACTTTGACCCAACTAAACTCCATCAGATCTCCAAGGGCACCACATTATCCACCACGCTTTACCAGACTACTGGAAATGCCCCTGGTAACCTCGGATTCGTCAACATTACAGATCTCCAGGGCGGTAAAGTCGGCTTCGGCTCCGCTGCTCCCGGCTCAAAACTCGAGTCCTCTTATACCAAATCTGTCAAGCAAGTCCCTTATAATATTTCAATTCTTGAAATCAGCCAGCCGATTATAGCTCCAGGGATTTTAACAGCTCCGGCTCCAACACCGTCTAGTGTGAACATGACGGCGTTACTCGAAAAGGCTGGATGCAAAACATTTGCGAGTTTGTTACAAACTAGCGGTGTTATTAAAATGTATCAGTCAGCGGCGGATAAAGGTTTGACTATTTTTGCTCCAAACGACGAGGCGTTCAAGGCTGCTGGAGTGCCTGATCTGAGCAAGCTCACCAATGCTGAAGTAGTCTCGCTCTTACAGTATCATGCCACAGCTAGTTACAGTCCGTTTGGGAGTTTGAAAACTAGCAAAGACCCGATCTCTACATTGGCTAGTAACGGCGCAGGTAAGTTCGATCTGACGGTTACAAGTGCGGGTGACTCGGTGACTCTACACACTGGAATTGGTCCATCGCGAGTTGCTGAAACGATCCTTGACTCAACACCGCTTGTGATTTTCACTGTTGATAATGTGTTGCTGCCGGTTGAGTTGTTCGGGAAAGCTCCGTCTCCAGCTCCAGCAGGGGAACCAGTGAGTGCACCGAGTCCGAGTCCGATTGCTTCGACTCCAGCTCCGGCTAGTGTTGAGGCTCCATCTCCTCTCGCTGCCTCACCCCCTGCTCCGCCTATGGAGACGCCTGGTGGTGCCCCAGCTGACGCGCCGTTTGGATCCGAGAACAGCACGGCGGATGGTAATGCTGCTGTTCACGTGAGTGTACCTGTTCAGGTCACTGTCTTCGCCGCTGTAATTTGTTCGATTCTCGTGTCCTGAATCGTAATTATCTAGCTCAGTTTATTTGCTTCTTATTTAATTTTGGATTTTAAGTTGCTATTTTGTTAGAGAGGATTATTTTTATTATTAATTTATTTTGATTCTGAATTTATCAGTGATGAGGTGAGGTGAGTCAGCTTCGCATTTTAGAAGCGTTTTTTTCCTTGTATTTATTTTTCGAGTGCTACGCGTTACATTATTTTAATGCAATGATCTGTCGCTTTTCTGTGATGGTGCTGAGGGATGTTGGATTTAGGTGGGAGCCCACGTGGAGATACGTTGAAATAACGTGGGGTCCACTGTTTCGAAATTTGTGCTGTTTTGGGTTTACTAGAATGGTGATTTTTGTGCGCGAAATGGGCTTGGCTAGAAACCAGAAACTCAGGTGTCTTTTTTAAATATATATCATTTGTTTTGTTGAAAATGGTCAAAGCATTAGTCAGCATTAGTCCCACTCCAGATATGTCAGGTGCATTTGCTTCACTAGACAAGCCTTGTATTTAGGGGATTAGTTTGTTTTTAAATGTGATTTCTGTTTAAAAATATATTAAAATAATATTTATTTATTTATTTTAATATAATTACTTGGAAATGATAAAAAAAATTAAAAAATAATAATTTAAAGAAATGTTTTTTTAATTTTTTTCTAAATCACTTTTGAATCGTATAAATACCAACTTCAAGATGTGATAAATGTGAAGCTAAAAAATATATATATATATATCATTTTATTTCTTTTACATGCATTAAAGGAAGTGTTAAATAAAATGTTAAAAAACAAATTCTCTTAAAAATGTTAGGAATTGTTTTTTTTTAAAAATGTTTTTTTCCAAAATACTCCCAACAAAGCTAAAACCAACAAAATAAAGTTAATAAAAAAATAAACTATTAAATGCATTTAAATGAAGAAAAAAACAGCATCAAACTCCCTTAGAGTTTGAAATATAATTGGCTTTTAAAATATATTTTTTTATTAGAATATACATAGTAAAAAAATATATATTTGTATCATTCAAATGGCTCTTTAAAATGACATATTCTCTTGAAGATGCTGTTATGGTTTCAGCTAGGCTTGTGTGTTTTTGTAATGGAAGAGACACGGAATTAGAATGTAAACTCTTTTAGTTGTTTAAGGTTTTGATATAATTTATAATTTAAACAAAAAATGAGTTAAATTTGGGTTGTGATTGGAAATTAAAAAAATTAATTTCTAGGTTTTTTATTTTTGCATTGTCATAATCCTTCTAAATAGTTGCTTTGACATTTTGCCCAATCACATTGATTTTTTCTTATGTGTTTATTTGCCTTATCATTTCTTGAACTCTCTTGAAGTAAGGTCGATGACTGGATAAATCTCTGGGTATCATAGATATACTCGAAATATTGTGTTGTTGATTTTGTAACATACAAGTGAAATGTAATGTGTCGATAGCATTTTATAGTACAAAACAATTGGACGTGTTTTACATTAATAAATAAATATATATATCCCAAGTTATTTTAGAAACTATAGTATTTTATAGTGGCAAGTGAAACTAACGTTTATTAATTGATTGTTTGTTACGGATAAGAAATTGAAAATCATTTAGGCAAAGAGTCAGGGATTTTTCACAGATAAAATATTTGCAGAATTCTTGTAGAATTCAAGTTTCTTATTAAAATATATGATTTTTCAATCAACATGAATTTATCTGTTTAGTAGATTTTAACAAAATTATCAGCATAAAATTATCATCATCATTAAAAAAACAAGAAGATTCGAATATTTGAATTATCAAATTCATTATATTAGTATTAGTTCATTTTATAATCCAATTTAAATTAAACACGAGTAAAAATATATAAATTGTGAAAACATCTACAATAATCAAATAACAAAAATAAATAGTTCATTTTTTATCTACAAAAAGAAGAAGAAATTATTGAAAATCCATCCTTACATTACCATCATTGTTATGACTATAAAAGTTAAAATTATTGTCAACATTACTGTCAAAATAATTAAAATCATTAAATTGCCTCCAAAGAATAAATAAAAAAACATTTTTACAAAAAAAAATCATTAAAATTATCATTATTATTGCACAAACAGTGAAACCATGATATTATCTGATCTAAAAAAATAGATAAAAATGAACAAAAAACAAAAAAAAAGAACAAAGAGAAAATAGAAGAAATATTGATTTTAAAATGATCACCAAAATAAATTAAAATTTCAGGACTGAACCGAATAAAAATAAAAACCCAACAAAAAATAAAATGACAAAAATTAAAAGCAAAAACTAAAAGTATGGATGCATAAATACGAACGAAAAATAAACATTATCCAAGAAGGACCGAAAAAAATAAAGAAATTACTACCAAAAAAAAATTAAAAGCACAAGGCCGAAAAAAATATAATTAATTCTAATTGAAGGAAAAAATTGCAACAAATAAAAACCTTGGGACCAGAACAAGTGAAAGATTTTTTTATGAAAAAAAAATACAGTGTTATTTTTTTTAAAAAAAAAGAATAAGGACCTAAATAAAAAGTAACATGTATGACCAATTTCAACTGAAGGACAAAATTAAAACTTGCAGACCAAAAAAATTAAAGTACCAAAAAACAAATCAAAAATCAAAAGAACAAAGACTGGAATGAAAAATAACATATATAATCAATTTCAATTGAAGAGCACAATCGAAAACCATCAAAATTTATTTGAAGAAAGCAAGAAGAAAATCAAAATCAAAAGACCAAGGATTGGAATAAAACAATAAAAAACATGAAGGATGTATTATCTGACTGCAGAAGATAAAAAAAGAGGGGAAATGTAAAACAGTCCATTGGCGATTCCCGAACCATCTTCACAAGACACACGCCACACGAGGAGAAAAATGACATGATGACGCACCTAATGACACGACGACCCAATATTTTCCATCACATATAGATATTGCACGCACCGTGAGACAAATGCATATACCTAAAAACAGATAGCGAGTTTGTATGACGTGCCTGCAGTAAGTTGAATTCTTTCTTCTTAAAAAATAAATACAAAATCACCTACTCATCTTTGAACGGAAACGATAACCACGAAAAAACATTGACGTGAAAGTACCATAATGCCCCCGTCGTTAGGGCTGTATTTTTGTCTTGGATTAACTTGGTTCAATCCATCAAACTTGTGATACAAGTCATGGGATGAAAATCACATTGGAAGAAATAATGATGACTAATTTCTGATTAATTTAATGTTGAATGATGAAATTGAGAAAAAAAAAACTCGCATAAAAAATATTGAGTCAGTCAAGTTAACTTGTAAAACTTATGATTTAGATCATAAAATTGAGATAAATCTTTTTAAAAAAATCAAGGAAATTGCAGTAAAATCTATAACAAATCTAATGCAAGAATGTAGCTCAAATTAAAAAAAAAATTCAAAAAACCTAAAAAAAGAAAAAGAATATTACTATAGGGAGTAGTACTTTGGTGGAAGAGAAGTGAAATCCTCCTCTCTTTTTTTTTAATTGGTCACCATATTTATTCTTTCATTAACTGAAATGGGTCTAAGGGCCCAACTCTACAGAAGGCCCATAACAGATCATGGCCCTTATCACTTGCTAGAAACGCGTTCTATTGCTCCACAAAGGTCTCTAAAGCTAAGTTATTGAAGCTGTTAGCATCCACCAGGACCAGTAATCAAACAGGCTTTGCCTACCTGTGAGCTAATTTACCACCCAGAATGGTTGGTTTCCGTTTTCGAAATTTCATCGAACACCTTAACCGCTTCCTCGTTTAATTTAGAAACGAATTGTTTTTCTGCTTTGCTTTACAGTCGGTAACTCTTCACACAAATCTCGGGGATATCAAGTGCGAAATCGCATGTGATGAAGTCCCCAAAGCTTCCGAGGTCAGTCGGTAACTATGTTTTGGAAGACCAAGTTCAGCGTAGTGTTGTTGCCGTGATTAGGAGCATTGTTTGTAACTAGAAATTCTTTCCAAGTTTTTCAACCCTAGAAATAGAAGTGGGTTTTAAGTTAACGAGCTAAACATATAGTTCTTGTGCGTTCTTTTGGATTTTTTTACAGAACTTCTTGGCTCTTTGTTCAAGTGGGTATTACGACGGAACCATATTTCATCGGAATATTAAGGGGTTTATGATTCAAGGTGGAGATCCAACAGGGACAGGCAAAGGAGGGACTAGTATTTGGGGAAAGAAGTTCAATGATGAGATCAGAGAGTCTCTCAAGGTATTCTAATACATCTCGTCTGAAGCTTCTTAACTTTTTTATGCTGTCTGTAATCTGAATTTATTTTCTGGGAATTTGTATTGTCGCTCTTTAAGAATTCGTAATACAGCTGTTGCTGTTGGATGATGGTATCCTCGTTTGTAAGGTTTGAGGGTATGGGTTCGCATGTGTTATAATCGGAGACAATGATGTTGTGTTTTGTAAACCTTGCAAACCAAGCTCTCGCCTCTATAAAGGAGATATACATTACTTTAATGATTCTAAAACGAAACAAGAGTATGGTTGATATTGAGGCTTGGACAACGATGAACTTGATTTCTCTTTTCTTTTGTTGGCTGCATGGTCACAAGATAGCTAATAACATAGGTCGTAGCTGGTTGGAGTGTGGTAATTTATCCTCCTCCTCCAATCCAATCAATGCCAACAGCCTGAGCTGTGAGTATTGGAGACTGTTAATTGTATTGGCATTCATTGTTTTGCTTTTTGTTGCATACTGCATTTGTTGTAATAGATTATACAATTTAGAACTGGGCATATTTTAATGCCAATTGTGTGATGCGGGTAATGCTAAATGACTGATGCTTTGTTTCTCTCCTTTTCAGCATAATGCGAGGGGTACACTCTCAATGGCCAATAGTGGGCCGAATACTAATGGAAGCCAGTTTTTCATAAATTATGCAAAGCAACCCCATCTCAATGGTTTGTACACTGTGTTTGGAAAAGTGATTCACGGGTTTGAAGTTCTTGATATCATGGAAAAGGTAGGCTGTGCTAGCCACGGTCAACGGTTCTTTTCTTTTTCCCTGTTTGGAAGAAAAAGAGATACTTAGGCTTGGGGCAGTGAATTTCTGTTCAAAAGATTGATATACCTTGTTACTTGTGTTAGGGCTGTGATTTTTACTCTTCATGATATATGTTTTACCTTTGCATCTTCTCACCAGGTGCGGTAACGTTGACTGCTATTTGGTTTTGTGCAGACTCAAACAGGACCAGGAGATAGACCTCTTGCAGAGATAAGGATCAATCGTGTGACCATACATGCTAACCCACTTGCTGGCTAGCTGCCACCTCAGAATGTCATTGCAGTGAGATGCATACTGCTGTGCTTGTAACATTGATTTAGGATTGAGTCTCGAGGATATACTTTTTCACCTTTTAACAGTAACAGCTGAACTTAATTAAAGCTACCGAGGAGATATCAAAGTCGGGCACCCAGTACTACCTGCAGGATAATGTGAAGCAAAATCTTATATACTGCAAGACATGTAACATTTAAAGAAAGTACTTCTGGTATCATTGTTAGGGAGAAATATGATCACTTTAGGTTAATCATAGCATTATGGATTGCGAGTTTTGTTTGTATATGACAGTGCTCTTCTTTTTTAAAACAGACCAGGGAACAGGAAGATCACTACGAAGGTTAATTAATCTCGATTCCTCTTTTTCTTTGTTTCCTCCACCATTTTCTCGTCATCTCATACCTCTTCACAGGGAGCTGAAAATAAGCCATGGCTGTTGCGTTAGTAGGAGCTTTTCTATCCACTATCCTCAAGGTTTAGCTCGATAGAATGGCTTCTCGTCAGGTTCTTGACTTCTTTAAAGCGCAAAACTTAATGGTAGGCTACAGAAGAGGTTGAAGATATTGATGCTCATTGTCAATGAAGTTCTCAACGATGCTCATCATCATATAAAATACCAAGTCCGTGGCACAAGGAAAGCAAGATTGGCCATAGCATCACTGCTCCAACTCATCATCTGCGAGAATTAACTGAAGGAGACGCATGGCTGGTGATTGAGAAATGTGCATTTGATGATTGAAGCTCCATATCACGTCCGGACTTGGAAGGAATTGGCACAGAAATAGTGTGAAAGTGGTAGGGATGAGATGGTAGAGAATGGGAGAAGATAGAGCAGAATCGGGCGATCTCTCAAATTATGGTAAATCCTCAATGGCCTTCCTCTACCTCCGAAATATCGATCTGTCTAGTTGATACCAATGCAGGGATACGTTCTTGTGTTTCGGAAGTGGTTTTTTTGGCAGGCCTCTTAGATATTGTGATGAGAGATGGTTAAAATTATTTTTCAAATATTTTTTTATTCATATATATATATTAAAATATATATTTTTTAAAAAAAACAATATTTTTGATATCATTACTCAAAATAATCTGAATATATATATAAAAAATAATTTAAAATAAAATAAGTAATTTTTTTTAAAGAACTTGAAATGCAGTGTTAAATAATAACTATTGATTTAAGATAGAAAAAAAAAAGGAAATATGAGAAGAGATTGAGAGCGTTCTAAATGTTTCTAAGAAAACAAAACAATGCAATCCTAGGAAATTGATCGGGGCGGTTCATATAATTTGTTTTTAAAGGGTATTTAAAATCATCTAAAAAAAAGAATTTAATTTGTATCGATGGTGACAAGAAAACATAATAGCAAACACTTGAAATTAGTTTTTTTTATAATTTTAATTACAATCATTTAGTCATATCGTATTATTGTGGAGTTTTCTCATTTTGTTTTTGAATTTTTATCGAGTTAATTATAATATAATAATCTAAAATATGATATTTTTCTGAATATATATATATATATATATTCGTTATTTCGTGATCAAATGTTCCCATCTTATATACTTAGTCTTTTATTTTTTGAGAAAGAATAAATTGAAAAAATGACATGGAATTAAACTTTATATATATATATATATGTGTGTGTGTGTGTGTGTGTGTGTGTGTGTGTGTATAAGTATTTGTCAAAACCAAGATGACTAACAAATTAAATTCGTTAAAAATAGGGACTAAAGTCATAATTAACTATTGTTATGGAATATATAACACTGTAAGGGATTTCCTAATTAAGAGCCTAAGGCCCATATGTATAATCCGAAATTGCAGTAATCCCCAATCTTCCCCAGGAAGCTACTGTCACTCTCAAGTCTCAACTATCATCCAGTTAGTTGCTCACATAAAAATATAAGACCGATACCCGCTAGGGTTTTCAAAATCCCCGCCATTTTCTTCCTCTCTCCAATGGCGGTAGGAGAACAGAACCCTGAGACCCCGTCGGCTCAAAAACCCTCACAATCAGACTCCTCACAACATGCTCCTCCATGCCCCAACCCCCAGGATGATGCGTCGCCCGAGAAACAACCACAAACACCCAAAGATTTCATACTCACAGTAGCCTCCAAGCTCTCCTCTCAACCGCTCACCAACCCTGATCCTAACGTATGGGGTGTCCTCACTGCTATTTCCAATTATGCCCGCAAACGCTCTCAGGTAATAAAATTAAAAAACCCTATTTTTTCGTCTAATTTATCATTTCTTGTTTAATTTAAATTTGTTTTAGTGATTTTTTCTCTCTAATTGTTTTGTTTTACCGAATTAGGGTATTAATATTGTATTGACCGGGGAGGAGCATTGTATTGGAAGATTAGTTGAGGATACGCGGTTTCAAGTTGAAGCGAATGCTGTTAGTGGAAATCATTGTAAAATATATAGGAAAAATGCTGTTTTCTTGAAAGATACGAGGTTGTTATGATTGTTTGCGCGTTATAACTCCTTGGTGCCCTGACATTTATTAAATACGGTGTTCTGAATGCTTAAACCTTTTTGTAGTACAAATGGGACTTATCTTAATTGGAAGAAACTGACTAAGAGTAGCCCTGAAGCCAAAGTTCAACATGGGGATATTATATCCTTTGCCGCTCCTCCACAGCATGGTAGGATGATTTTTTCCTTTTGATCCAGGACCAATTACTTTGTCCTTATTGACTGGTTCAAAAAAGAATGCATTGATGAAAAACAAATGAAATGAGAACTTTAAGTGAGATTCATGACAATTAATGTTTAACGAGTTGCGTGGTTACAGAACTTGCAGTTGCATTTGTATATAGAGAAGTTGTTAGGTCTTATTCTTCAGTGGAAGGTGCAGTTGCAAAAAGAAAAGCAGGTATTTTTATTGTAGCGTTCATCTTTATGTTGCGCCAGATGTTCAATTCTGTGATGTTTTTTTCCAATATTTTGTATTTCTGTATTTATATTTAGACACGTGGGCTCTACACTTCCTGCTATTATGTTTTTATAAAAGATATTGGGATGCAATGTTTGTATTGGACCAGGGGTTTGTTGGGTACGATTGCCAATCTGCATAAAACACTTCCGAATGTTGTGACCTTAATGTGATGTTTTCTTACTTTTGTTCACAGAGGATATTGTTGTGGAAAACAAGAGAATGAAAGGTATTGGAATTGGTGCTCCTGAGGGTCCTATATCTCTTGATGATTTTAGGATTCTTCAACGGTCAAACAAGGTATCATCAATTTGATTCCTGTCATTATTATTGATGGCTCAGATAGTCATTAATGAATTGTAGCCACCAAAAGTTTCTGTGATGGGATTTTAATATGTTAAGTATTGCAACTTGCAGGAATTAAGGAAGCAATTGGAAAATCAAGTCCTTACAATTGATACCTTGCGCAACGAGCATCAAAATACCGTTGATAGTCATGAAAATGTATGCTGTTTTCTTTGTCATGATTTTGTTTGAGCATAGTGAAAAATAGTTGTGCTTTAATCTAATTAAGAGCTTTAGTTTTTCTGATGTGCAAAGGAAATATTTTGATGTCTAAGCTGGTTAGCTTTGATATTTAACCTGCTTACTTTTTTATTTGAGTTGTTTAGCAAGGATTCAAGCTGTATCTTTCTCTGAATTGTAGCTTATGGGCTAGGGTTATTCCTTTCAAAACTTTTTACCCATTTAATACTATGGTAAATGTCTTCACTTCTGATCAACATTTGAGGCCTAGGGAAGCGGACAAGTAATACAATGCTAGATGACAGGACTGCCTCAAAAGCTCCTTTTTTTGCAACCTGCTTCAATTGAACTGTGATTGGGCGATAGCTGTTTTTTGAGGTAATATTAAATTTTCACTCTGCAGGAAATAAAAGAGATGAAAGAATCTGTTGCAAAATTGTACCTTGACCACATCAAGGAATTGCAAGATATGTTGGATGCCAAACAAAAGGAGCTTGTTGAGGTCCATAAAATATCAGCTGAACAAAAACATTTCTTGGAAGACATTAATGAAAGGCTTACTGCTTCTAGGCAGTCATGCAATGAAGCAAATGAAATAATGAAGAGGTAAGGGTAAGGAGCTTATTCAAGCTGATTGATGATATTTTCCTGTATTATTATATCGCAACTTTTATTAAACAATTACCTGTGCTACATCATTGAGACCTGTGCATTAATCATGTGTTTCAAAGTTTGCTTTCCAGCATACATTGTCAAAAGTGATGCAAAGAAGTGGATAACATGTCCTTAACTGACTGGTCGCTTTTCACTTATAATAATCTTTCAACTATGCTTGACCTTGTTCTTGTTTCTTTTCTTTGATGCCCTTTGTTATCCTTAATGCTACTGGGCATCAGCACAAGTTGTGAAAAGAGTGGGGTGGACTTTAGACAATGAGTCATGTACTTCCTTGTTAATCTGGTTTGACTTTCAGAGGAGAATGAATGGATTATGCTTTAGCTTTACAGATACATCACTTGAGAATATATGCAAAAACAGTTCAAGAATATTTATTAATACAGTAGTGAATTGAATTTTTGTTTTCAGTCAAAAGGCATCTATAGCTGAACTTGAGGCACAACTAGAAGAAGAACGAGATCAGAGAAAAGAAGAAAGGCAAAAGGCTACTTCTGATTTAAAGGCAGCGGTAAAGAGAGTTCAGTCTGAGGCACAAGAGGAAGTCAAACGACTATCTAATGCTGCCATGCAACAGGAAAGAGAGCTGCAAGAAGAAATCAATAAGCTTCAGGTTGTAAATTTTATTATCCTTTTAAGTATGGACATTCCAAGTGCTTACATCATTGGAAATTGTTAAATATTTGTTTCCTTTCAGGAAAAAGAGAAGAAATGGTGCTCACAAGTAGAAACCTTGAGGCCCAAACTGGTATGCTCTGCATTAATTTCACTTGATTTCAAAAACGTATAAGAAGGATTTTAACATCTGCTCTCAATATCTTATCCTACAGGAAGAAACACGACAAAAATTGGTTGCATCTGACAATAAAATTCGCCAGCTAGAAGCTCAAGTTTGTGAAGAGCAACTGGCCTCTGCAAATGGAAGAAAAGTAATATTACCTTTGTATTAGATGCTTGGATTTTCCACACCATAAGCCCCTTCTGCAAATTGATTTGGATCTATTTTATGTGTTGCTATTATGTGTTTTGAGCAGAGAGTGGATGAACTTGAACAAGAAACATATAGGCTGAGGAAGGAACTTGAGAAGGAAAAGGTATATATGAACACTCTCTTTTCAATTCCTCAAATTATCTGAATTTCAATATGAGCACTTAAACTGTGATGTGCCTTTCTGACCCCTACACCCACACCTTTCCGTGATGCAAGTATTGATTGTTGTTTGCATTTCTAATTTTAAATGTCTGCTTCACAGATATATGTTCTCTTCTCATTCTTCGCTATTGTAAATTCATCTCCAATTGAAATTCTTTTCTGAAAGGGAATGCTGAGAGGTGGGGGAGTGAATAGGGGATGAATGCTTATGTGCAGTTCCATACGAATTCACTAATAACTAGCCTGATCAAAATCTTAGAACCAACTTCTGTTGAAACTGCTGTCAAAGAGGAATTGCTTTGATTTTGTTATCAGCAGTAATATGTTGTTGAGGCATGTGAACCAGAGTCTTCTTGTTAGACTTTGTAAATTATATATTCATTTTTATCAATCCCAACGAGATTGCTTGACAATGTATACAAGTGTGGTTGAGTTGCCAAAAAATATTTGAACAATCATCTGACTTAAAGTTTCCTGGGCACCTATAAGCTGATATTTTTTTTGATGTTGGTAGCAGGCGGCTCGAGAAGAAGCTTGGGCTAAAGTTTCCACCCTTGAACTGGAGATAAATTCTGCAATGCGGGATCTTGAGTTTGAAAGACGGAGTTTAAAAGGTGCCAAAGAAAGAATAATGCTCAGGTAAGAATTAAAAAATTGTGTGGTTTTCATTACACATAAGCACACATATATATGGTGCTTGTGTCATTGTAAATTTGTAATTTGTAATGTATGACTGATGCAGGGAGACACAGCTACGGGCATTTTATTCCACAACTGAGGAGATATCTGGACTCTTTGCCAAGCAACAGGAACAACTGAAGGCAATGCAAAGGACATTGGAAGATGAGGAGAATTATGATAACACATCAGTGGATATTGATCTGAATGTAAATCCCAAGAACATGGCTGGCTCAGGCCCTTCAGCTCAAAGATTTGACAAGAACCAAACTGTTACTTCTAGTGATGGAGCAAGTGTCACTGAGAAGCATGACTGTGATACCAGAAGACGAGAAGACCAAGATACTCAAGAGGAAGAATTTACTAGTGCCGTTAAGGGTGGCTTTGGTTCTGAAATTGATGGTGTTGGCACAGCACCTGTCTTGGAAGGAGAAACCATTGGAACAGAGCAAGTTCTTGAAACAGAAAGCCTTGGTGTTGATGGGGAGAGGAATTTTGATTTGAACAAATATAGCTCTCTGGCTGGGGACACAATGCAACTTGAAGGTGAAGCTGGTGTACATGAAGGCGATGAGCGCATTCAGACAATTCACCAGGATGGCTCCCATCACTCTCAATCAAGTAATCTCCCTGAGAATCAGACCTCCGAGAATCAGATTGTCGTGGAGGACACGGAACCTGGAGGCATAATCAGAACACAAGACCTTTTAGCTTCAGAAGTTGTTGGCAGTTGGGCTCACAGCACTGCTCCATCAGTCCATGGCGATAATGAATATCCTGGAAGTGGAGACGATGTTGAGAAATGCGATGCTGATAATCATGATTCTAATGGTCAAGTGGCTGAGAGTCAAAGCACACCATTTTCTGATGCAGTAGCCATCCAGAGGAATCGTGAATGTCGAGCATTAAGTGAGATGATTGGAATTGTTGCTCCTGATTTAAAAGATCAGTTTGGCACTGATGGAGGAAGGGAAAGACTCGGTTCTTCCTCTAGCTCAGATACGGAGGCTTGTTCTGACAGTAATGATAATGAGGAATGTGCCATGGGTGGATCCATGTCGGATGCAGAGACTGAATGTAGTGATAAACCTGTCGAGGATAAAAATCTGGATGATGCAATGGATGAAGATAATGATGCCACACAAGAAGATTCTCGGTGATGTTACCAAAGCTAAAGGAGCGAATACAGTAATAGCTGTAAATTTTGAAGGCCCTTTTTTTCCCTCAACTTCCACCTCAAACCCTCCAACCCCCTCCCGATCCGACATCTGTTTAACTGTTTTCTCCCTCTCGAATCCCTAGTTCTGTATTTATTAATTATTTGTGTATATAAGAACTTCCCTTTTGAACGACAATCATAGCAGCAATTGGTACTTTGAAAATGCAAGTAAATGATAAAATGTAATAGTGTTCATAATCTGGATCTATAATTATATTCTGATCTATTCGTCGGAGTTTTTTTTCTTGTTATAAATATTCATGGGTTGGGTTTGTGTTGCCAGCTACAGGAGGATTTATAGTTTAATTTTCACACCATGCATAAATTATTAAATTTTAATAGCACACCTCCTGCAAAAAGGACGGAGAAGACTATTTATCATGCGTGACTATCCTTCGGTAGAGAAGGCAGTTGACGTGGATGGCAATGGCAATGGAATAGAAGTATCTGGTCCATCATGACATCTCATAATATATCAAGGAAAATATCCGGCCCGTATCAATTACTCTTTAAATCTATCCCCGTATAACAAGCTCGGCCCATACCCCTCTTCCTCCTCCATACAGCCCAAGCTAAAAGTAGTGCATTAATTTACATTTTGGATCCTAGATTATAGGACAAAAGGTGTTTTGGTCATTAGTTTTAATATCTTTACAAACGAGTCCTAATCGATTTTGTTGGTATTCATAGTTTTTAGAGAAAACATCTGTCTCCATGTTTACTTGACGGACTCAGGTTTCTTGAGCTCTGAATTTGGGCTCTTATAATGCATCTCTAGTGTTTCTTTTCTTTTCTTTTCTTTTTATCCAAAAAGAGTAATCATGAGCCCCTCCTGTCAATGGAACATATAAATTTGAAGATTGAAATATCTTTTCTCATGAATGCTTCAGTAGGAGCTCGTGTTGGAAATCAGATTTTATGACCGGGCGTGATTGTTCATCCAAAACCGTGTTCGCATGGACACCTTGGAAATGCTTTTTTAAAACGTTAAATATGCTAACAATCAAGATAAACTAAAAAAAAAATAAGACGGGAGGGTATAATTTCATGCTCAATTAAAGAGATCATATTATAGACTAAAATAAAATAAAATAAAAAACCCTACCCTTATTAAATAATAAAACAAAATAGCTTCATTATCTT
Source organism: Salix viminalis (assembly GCA_029228465.1). NCBI lineage: Eukaryota > Viridiplantae > Streptophyta > Magnoliopsida > Malpighiales > Salicaceae > Salix > Salix viminalis. The sequence goes on from CM055439.1 coordinate 8,024,182, forward strand.
TGTATTATGTAATTTTCCTACATGTTAAAACCGTGCGTCGGCAAAGAGTCAGGATTTTAATCGGAGTGGTAATGAGTGTGGAGATGAATACGAGAGGCAATGAGCATCAGAGGTCCTCATCGATTATAATTTTGAGCTTGGCGGTGGACCACACCTGGTAGAGGGATAGGGAGAGCTGCCCGAACAGTCTTCATCTTCATCATAATTATGGTGCATGTGAAACTAATATCCACCGTGTCTCTCCAACCCATTAAATTTTCTTACAATACTTTTATTTTTCTAGGGTTTTATTTATTTATTTATTTATGTTTTATTGACCTCCTGTTGGTTGTTTTTCTTGGAAGCCAGAGCCCTTTTCTGAGAGTAATTATGGCAAATCTGCTATAATATTCTCTGTCTTTTCATAATTACCGTAGTTTCGACTTCCTTGCAAGAATCTTGATTTTATTTTTCAGTCCAAAATCGCTAGTTTAATTAAAAAATATTTTTTATTTAAATATATGTTTAAATACTTTTTTATTCATCACATAAAAATAATCATAAATCATCTAAAAAAATATTGATTTGATACTTCTCAACGCATTCAACACAAAAAAAAATAGAATACCAAAAAAAAATAAAAAAAATCAAGACGAATGGTCACGAGAATTGCATTTACAAAAAAAATGAAATGGGCACAGGTATAATTAGAGAAGACGAAGAAGAAGAATCTTATTGTTCAAGTAGTATATAATAATTATTAGATCATTTTTGAAAATAGAGAGCGTTTCATTTTGTAGATGACAAACAAGAGATGGGGATCGAGTGAGCATTGAAGGCTAGTGGTCCAAGCTCTCATCAAATAGATGGGGATCGTTTGATTATTATTTTTTCCTGTTCAAAGAGGGCATGATGAGGTGTCATAAGGCTAGTGGTCCAAGTCCTCATCAAATAGATGGGGATCGTTCGATTATTATTTTTTCCTGTTCAAAGAGGGCATGATGAGGTGTCATAAGGCTAGTGGTCCAAGCTCTCATCAAATAGATGGGGATCGTCTGATTATTATTTTTTCCTGTTCAAAGAGGGCATGATGAGGTGTCATAAGGCTAGTGGTCCAAGTCCTCATCAAATAGATGGGGATCGTTTGATTATTATTTTTTCCTGTTCAAAGAGGGCATGATGAGCTGTCATATGCAGCAGGTGCATGCACATGTATGTATGGCTAGCTAGCACGGGATATAATGCCAAAAAACACATCATCTATGTATATAATTAGGTAAGTGATAGGCACAGCCATTTTGACCTTATATAATTCGCGCGGCAGTGTCGTGATCTTCTTCTTCTTTCTTTTTTTTTTTGCCATGTAGCCAGTACCGTTATCCAAAAAACTAATTCCCTAGCGATATTCCAAGACATATATTATATTACTATTATAGAATAGTAGAATTGCTAAAATTACTTTTACTAGTCTTTTTTTTCTTGGTATCGGGCCCTTGAATGTAATTTCATCATGGTCTATTTGTTATCACTGTTTAACTCCGAGGGCATTTTTAGTCCCTTGGGTTTTTTCTTTCAAAGTTTATCTTTATTTTTTTGTTTTCTTTGCAGTTTTTTTATTAATAATTATCTACCGATCTCATCGTTGAAATTAAATTGGTTAAAAATTATGATTTTTAATTGAATCTGGATAAAACAATTCACAAGATAAGAGTTTCAGAGATTAGACAGGGTTTACTCGGGTTTTTTTTTCCCTTTTTCTAAATTGACATTTTCCTATATTTTATCCCTTTTTTAGATTTTTGTTTTGTTATTTTTTTTTGTTTAAATCCTTTTTTTCACTTTCGTTTTTTATTTTTTTTTATGCTATTCAGTTTGATTCTATTGGGTTAACCCTCAATAATATTACTCTATTTCACCCCTTATTATTTTTTAATCTATAACTAATCTATCATATTAAAAATGATTTTTAATTCCACCCCTATGATTTTCTAATCTTTCAAGGTTGGTCCTTAATTGCAATATTTTATTTTTGTATAATTGTTTTTTTTTCAATTCATCCTTATCGTGTTTTTTTATATTCTTTTATTTGCAAGTTTTATTAATTTATAATTTTTTCAATGACTCCATCTTTCAAAATTAAATTGGTCACATTTAAGTTTTTTTTTAATTGAACTCGAATCCATGATTTAATAAGTTGCATGTTTTTCAAATTAGACTAAGTTTATGAGGTTTGTGTGGTTTCCCTTTTTTTTTCGGTTGATGTTCTCTATTTTTATTTTTTAAAAGTTAAACTATTTTTTCCTGTTTTTCTTCAATTAGGTTAACATTGGATTGTTTGGTGAATCTTTTCTTTTTTGTTGTTTTTTTTATTGCTATTATTTTTTTGTATCATTTAAATTTAAACTATCACTTTTTCACAAATGACTTGAAACATTATTTTTTTTTACCTGACACTTTATTTTACATTTAAAAAAAATAATATGATGAAATCTCTAGTTGAATGCGGACTAGATAGCAGGCTAACCAAGCCAAGTGTTCGATTGGCAATTAAGGGACCATGTGAAGAGGCTCAGAACATGTTCGACTTAGACAAAAAAAACACTATCATGATCATGATGACACTCCTAGTATTTTATAGATGAGAAAAGGAAGAGGTGGTGATGATGGTGGAGGAGAAGATGAGGCCAAACGGAGGCTCATTTTCCAAATAAATGAGGATGGAATTGGTACTCGATTACTTGAAGAAAAGGGACAAAACAAAAACCTAACCAGATTGACTACTACTCGATCCCCTCTTCTTCCTCGATCCCAAAGTCATTTTCCTTGGCCACTGCCCCCACTTGTGTTCCCGCACGTGATTTGCTCGTGAATCTCCGTGTGACTTGATCACCTTCAAAAGTTAGGGTTAGGGTTAGGGTTAGGGCTAGGGATATGGCTTTAGATGAAGGCAAGGCTGAGGAAGTTTCCAAGAAGTAGTTTATGGAGAAAGCTTTCCTTCGCTCGTTAAAAAGAGATTGATCATTTGTCTTCAAGTTAATCGTTTTCATAGAGCAGCAAAGTTTTCTATACATGATGATCTCGTATGTTGAATGGTCCAACAAGTGGACAATTGAAACATTAATTTATAATTGCAAGGTGACAACATATTGTATAGTTTTCTTGGATTAGTTTTATGTACTCAAATTGAGGGGCACAGCAAGAAAATTTAATTTAGAGGAGACAAATTAAAACGAGAAGAGTTTATAATTGCAAGGTAATGGATATTCATGAATATAGTTTTTTATATTATTCATACTCGTGTTTTAATCCAAAGTCACTCTCTATATTCAATTTGTTATCAAATAATATAAATTTTAAATATTTTAAACACCAAATATATTTAATGACATGAATGTAATTTTTATTAAATTCATGGGCTCGCACATATATATATTTTGAAATATTTGCTTGGAAACCCAACTTCTATCTTTTATGTTTTTCGCAAACCTAATTTGAACAATATTACTATCCATGAAATATTTAATTTATTCTATATTCAAGTGAAATTATCATTATTGAGAATAACTAAAAAAATAGAGACATGGAGAAATCGGAGATGCCATCACCATCACCAAAGATCCACACATGCACGCCGTTTAGCTCGATCCTAAGCGCTCAATAATTCTGATTAGATCTAAACTGGCCATCAACTCAACAAGTGAGCCAAACCACAAAAATACATTTTCCCATGATTAATGGAGAAGCGTATGAAAAATATGTTCCCATCCTGACGCGACAATTGTGATCGATTTTGGGCGTGGTAATTGTCGAGCAAGTGGCCCCCATCTAGTTGGATAATTCCCAAGAATTATCTAGTAATGACCGACACGTTGACTATAATTAACAAACAGTGCAGTGCATGCAATCTAAGTCGTTCCCACGATAATTAAATATATTTGTCAGTGCGTGTTTTCTCGTTAATGCAAATGATTAAGCATAGGAGAACAATGGAGTCTTTGGTTTGTTTGAAAACTTGTACACTTTTATTATGTATATAAAAGTATTTGGAGAGAAACTTAATACGTAAGGACTTTCTAGTGAAAAGAGCAGAGACAACTTGCAGAGGTTGTGCTGCCTACTTTTCAAGAACAACCTTTCCATACACGATGAACATGTTTGTTATGAATCTGCTGTTCACATACCTTTCTAACAATTCGTTTAGACATTAAACTTTTTTGGAGCTTTTTTGACAATCTGCTGTTCACATTCTCTCGAGTGAAGTGAATTACGGGCCGGCGAAATTTCCTGGCATGATCCATCTGTTGAATGACTTAACCCCTGTTTTACTGTATCATCTCTTGAAGATAAGGTCAAACATAGAGTATAAAAATACAGACGACATCAATTTGATTGGTTGGGAGGCCGTGTTTCCTTCTTGGCCACCAAGATTTTGATTTCACAGCTGTTAGATTAGCTTTGTACTAAGCAGCATCTGCTCAAGGTTATAGGTTAATCTCTCTCTCTCTCTCTCTCTCTCTCTGAGGATAGCACACTAAACCTAATTATTAATGAATATCTCTATCTACTGTGTTGACTCTTCGGTGGCTGTTTGTCAAACACGGTGAGCTGCTTAATTTGTAAATAAATAACTACTTGATCCAAAATTGGAAGGACTACGTGTTTTGTCGACTGTTTTCTTACGGATCATTTACAAGTAGGAAATTCTTGTAAGGAATGTTTTGAAAATCAATTAAAGAAAGTTTAGTTTCCAGAGAGTGTTTTGAATGAAAAATATTTTCTAAAATTTAAAAAATATTTTGTTATTTGTTTTCTCTTATCTTTTTATTAAGTTTTTATATTAAATTAGATCTTTACTTTTTTGTTATTTATTTTATTTAGATTGATTTTTAATTTTTTTAATTTCACCATCTTTTGTTTTTTTTACATGTCAAATTTCATATCTGTTATTTTGTTGTTATTTATTTTATATGAAATAACATATCAAATTAGATTATTATTTTTTAATTTCCTGTTGAATTTGATCTTTAATCTCTTATACTTGAAAAAAAACATGAACTACTTATTTTTCATCATTATATTATCTGATATTGAAAAATAATTTTCTTTAAAAAACCAAGCAGATTATGAAATGACAACAAAACATGCATAGCTGCTTGTGATCTTACCGTAGAGCAAAACAGGGGTGTCTAATTTTTGTGCCTACTAGGACTAGATTTCTGCCATCTCCCGAGGAAGTGACGATGCATTTACTTACATTTCACGCATTTTCTTACCCTAATTAGGCATGTGAACTTGGATCATCTGCCCTGGTTTGAATTCCAAATTCATCCCCATCATTGCAGCACATGGAATGGTTTAGACGCGTTAGTATTTACCAAACTAGGATCTTAACAGTAACTAGAAGCTGTACAGTTGTGTTGAAACTGAATGGGAAAGTTCTAAATTTCAAAAAAGTGAGTTCAAGTTGTGTAGTCCTATTCTGTGTGCCCAACAAGAGCCCCCACCAATTCGATCTGCTTATTATTCTCTAGACTTTCTGAAATGCCGATAAAAAAAGGGCAAAGAAAAGGAGAACCCTCTTCTCTTTTTTCCATCATCTTCTCTGCAATCCTCATCGATTTCTGGCCTTTGTAATCATGAGTCCCCATGCCATCATTATCACGAAAAGCTTCTCTCTCTTTTGCTTTCATATGCAGACACAAGCACAGCCACATTGCCCCATCTATATAACTCACATTTGATTTCTCATGGTTTCTACCATCTACTTACCCCAAGCCCCACCTTGCTTGTAATCTTTTCTCTCCTTTTTCAAATTTCTTTTTACAAGAAAAAGAACACGCACCCATTTCTCTGCGACACAAAAACTAAACTTTAAAGGGAATGTGTACCAGTACTTGTTCGAAACTGAGCCCATGCAGTCCCTTGTATGTTGCTTTTAGCAATCAACAGCCATATTCGAAAGGAAACAGCCTTCGAAATCACAGGCTCAACCGGTTTGTTTCCTTTCATCTTCTCTCTGTTAATTTCTCTGTCTCTGATCTTAAATTTCTGATCTTAAACTGTTCAGTATTAAATGCTGTATGATGGATGTAACAGGAGGATAAGGTTGTCGAAAGGGAAGAAGGTGGCGATACTGGTCAAGAAAGAGATGGAAATCAAGAACTTGAAACTATACATGGAGAACAGAAGCATCATAGAAGAGAATGAGAAGCTGAGAAAGAAAGCATTTCTTCTGCACCAAGAAAATCAAGCTTTGCTTTATCAGCTCCAAAAGAAGTGCTCTAATACTACTCTTCATGGCCACTTGGCTCACAACAGCAACTGATATATATATATGGCCATATATATATATATATATCTACGTAGGAGAGGTTACCTTATGCAGATCAAGAACAAGAGGATTGATACGAATTAGGAAGAGTTCTGCTTTCTTTAATCTTCTTCTATCATCGCACCTTGTCCTTTATTCGTTTCTTCTTTGTTTTCTGACTAGTAAGCTAGTGGAGTAGCAGTAGCTAGTCTCATTAATATTATTGGGATGGGAATAAACAAGGTAATTGTCTTATTTTATATCTTAGTGGAAATTAATTTGAAATATAAGGAGGGGAAATATCAAGGAATATTAATTATTTAGAATCGAGTGACGGGTTGTCTTAACCTTAGAAAAATAATTTTTCAGTTCTTAATTATTTCTAGTTTTCTTGTTTTTATTATGAAGAATATGGATATATAATATCTTTATTTGATTTTCTCCATGAGTTTTCGGTTCTAGCTGTTCATCTTTGTAAGCTGGTGAGTAAGAGACAGAGATGAGTCTCTTAAGGGCAGACGGTGAAGCTCTCCAGACCTGCGACCGATGCCTGTTGATGCCCAGAAACTCTCCTATGCCCATGAATTTGCCCTACCATTCACTCTGCCTTACTTTTTGCTACACCAACTGGTTATGACAGTGGATTCGCCTAGCACACAGTCAATGAAACTGAATTCCAACTCCAGAGGTTCACGAAAATAATTTCTCATAACAAAATCACGAAACAAACAGCAAAATATGATAAAATATTTTCCAGGTGTCGTGTAGAAAGAAATAATCACCATTTCAATTGGAAAGGGAACAAGCAAATGAGGCATTCCTGGCCCCCACTTGCCCATTTTCGTACAGTAACTAAAAGATCATGGTGTCCAGATTTCACCGGGCCCAAAATAAGTCAGGCCCAATAAGAAGTGAAATTATGAAGACCCGCTGCCGTCTAACAATTCTAAATTAGTAGATTTTTGTAACAGTAGGATTAATTACACCAGTCAATGAGATTGTTCTGTGACGGCTTATACGTGCAAGCTAGTCATTCCTGAAAAACTAACAAGAAGAAGAAGCCCGGCTAGCCACCTTTTCCCTTTATTGCTGTCCCCAAAAAAAAACCCAATGGGCCTGGGTTTGCATGCGTTTGGGCTTGCGCCAGCGTGCTATAATCAGTAGCGTTAACCCGCCCATTCATTGAATCGTCCGAAAACCCACCACCTTATACTCTATCCAAGCCTGTTTTGATATTTGAAATTGTTTTTTTTTTTCAGTCTTTGGTTCTCCTGAAAGAGATATTTTTTATATATATAATTTAAATGTTTGATTTTTTTTAATGAATATTTTTTTTTAATTACCAATAAAAAGACATGACTAGACAAAGGGAATTGTGGCTAATTTTTTTCCGGACTTTTCTTCCAAGTTTTTATTTGTAATCTCACTAGAAACAGGCGAACCCGCACTCGAAGGCTCAACAAGAGAAACCGACTAGTACGGACGACCTATCAAGATGAAGTCATCGTCATCAAGAACCTGAACATCTTTTTCTCCAACAAAGTTCTCCCGGCCAATTTTCTGAACCAAATCCCACAAATTCTAGCCTCTGAGCCGAAGGAAGAGGCACGTATGGCAGTCTGAAAACTGGCCTTACGACCCCAAGCTGAGCAAGAGCCGTGTTTAAAGCAATGGGGTTCGGCTCCTGAAATAGCCAGTTGATGAGTGGCAGGAGTTTCGAATTTAGTTCGGTATTCTTCCCCTCGAACATGAGTTTGCGCATTAAACCTGGAAGCAGGTTGCTAGTTACAGAAACCACTCCGGTTGCGCCGTGGTTCCACCGAGCCTCGTGGCACTGATCATCATTCCCACTCCACACCATAATTCCTTCACCAGTATACTGTTCGACCCGGTCGTTGCCAGCACATTCCTTGACGCCTGCCAGGTTTGGACTCTGAGCTAGGGTATGAATAACGCGCGGCGGAATATCTTGGCCAGTTCGGCCGGGCACGTTGTATATAATAGTGGGGCCCATGGGTAGCACGCTGTCAAAGTGAGAAACCATGCCATCCACGGAGGTTTTTCCATAGTATGGATTGATATGAAGAGCAGCATGCATTCCGACCGCAAAACCTTGCTCCGTGGCGTGAATCGCCTCCCTTGTGGAGTTACTTCCTGTGTTTCCGATCACCTTGATTGAGCTACCAAAACAGTTAACGGTGTGGCCGATAAGCATTATGTGTTCATCCCAGCTCATCAGCTGGCCTTCACCGGTTGTGCCACCGACCACCACACCTTCAGCGCCGTTAGCAATCTGCGTATTCACCAACGCATCGTACGCTTCAAGATCAAATCTACCATCAGGCAGATATGGGGTTTTGATGGCTGTTATCAATCTAAGAGATTTCATATCCTCTGCTGATGTCCTGCAGTAGAAGATCGAGATCATTTATGGCATCAATTCTTGAAAGGGAACACGTGTATATATTCTCACGAAGCCTTTAAATAAATAATCCATCCACACAATTACATTAGGCTGCAAGTTTTTTGTGTTAGGTTCATGGATTATACAATAACAGAAACAAGAAAAAATCGAATCATCAAACACACGATAGAACATACATGAAGTCAAATTTCTTACCTGTTTTTAACTTCAAAACTTCGCATCGGGAGATGCGAATTAGGTTTTACAGCAGCTTGGGGAGGCCTCCATTTCCCACTTCTCCTGTGAAATAATAAGAATATACACGGTGATGTACAACGCAAGAAATTAATTAAAAAAAATACACAGATAGATAAATTAATACGAGAATTAACAAGGGGATCAGATAAACCTCTTGTAACTATGAACGCAATCAGGCCGCGGAAGCTGGAGAGCAGACTCCCTCAAGCACACGCTATAGCTCTTCATAGCAGCCAATTTTTATGCTTATTTTCCTTTCTTGTTTATTGAAAGTGAATTCTTGTTATTATTATTTTTGCAGTGTGAGATGGGAGATGTCTCTGAAGGAGTGGAGGCTCTGGCAGAGAGAAGCATGGCTTCTGGGGTGTTTGTTTCTTGGGGTTTTTAGGGGTTCATTTATGAAGTGACAGCTGGCGTTACGGCTTCCAACACCTTTCCATTTTGATTGGTGGCTTTCCTTGTTTTTTCTTCTTTTCCAGAAATAAATAAATGTATGCAAATAATTCATCGAGGGACGAGAAAAAAATTCACGTTTTAGTGTGATTATTATTTTGATTAATAATGTTTAAGAGTATGGTAACTTTGTTTTTTACTTTTTTTTTAAAAAAAAACAAATATTAAAATAATATATTTTTTTAAAATAAAAAATATAATATATCTAAAGAAAATATTAAATTATTTTTTTTTCTAAAAACATAAAAATGCTCTAAATAAAAATAAATTATTGTTTTCTTACTATGGCTGGTTGGGACAGTGGTTCAAAATTGAAGTCAAAGTTTTGCTACACGCATTATATTACTTGGTGCTTATTGACATTTTAAAGCAACCGGGGTTTTTTATAGTGCTTACTAGCTAAATGCCCGCATTACGTTGCGGGCGTAGTGGGGACGAAACAAATAATTTTTACAGTTGTTGATATTAAAACATAATATTTTAACATGTAAAGTTTGATATATTGAAAGGGATCAACATCCTCTATTATATTAATTGTCATATTGAAGTCTTAACGTCTAAAATTATCATCACTATTACTGTCAAAACAATAAACATTATTCAACAAATCTGAGAGAGAAACAAAAAAAATATTAATAAAAAAGCACGTTGGAACAAAAACTAAAATTATTATTATTATTAATATTAATATTTCTTTAATAACAGGAAGAAAACGAAATTAAATCAAAGGCTAAAAAAAAGCTTAAAAACATTAACAAAAGAGCAAATAAAAAATAAAATAAATGAAAAAAATTGTTGATTGGGAAAAAAATCATTTGACTTGAAAATTAAAAAAAAAATTATCAAACTACGTTGCAGGCTGAGTAAGAAGTTTTTATAATTATTGGGATGAAAAAAATTAATAGGATATGTTGGTCCAAAATTAAAATATAATATTTATAATTGCGGGCTGATTTTTTTTTGTGTTAATAATGATGGAAAAAAATGAAAGACTAAAAAAATCCTAAAAACTTTAACAAAAGATCAAACAAAAAAATAAAATAAAAATAAAAATTATCATTGTTATTACTGTCAAGACAATAAAAAATATCAAATTATCCCGAGAAAAAAAAAAAGCCTAAAAAACATTAACAAAAAAGTAAGCAAGAAAAACAATTAAATTATTATTAGTATTATTATTATTATTAGTAGTAGTAGTAGTAGTATTGTGTTAATAATGAAATAAAAAAAATGAAAGACTAAAAAAATCCTATAAAAACCTCAACAAAAGATCAAATAAAAAAAAATCATTGTTATTACTGTCAAAACAATAAAAATTATCAAATTATCCAGAGAAAAAAAAACCTAAAAATCATTAACAAAAGAGTAAGTAAGAAAAAAAATTAAATTATTATTATTATTATGTTAATAATGGAAAAAATAAAATAAATGAAAGATTAAAAAGATCTTAAAAATTTTAATAGAAGATCAAACAAAAAATTAAAATTAAAATTATCAAGTAAAAAGAAGTCATTTGATATAAAAATAAAAATAAAAAAACGAATAAAAAACCAAAAAAAAGGAACAAATGGTGAAAAAAAAACACAAATATTGATTCTTGGCGAGTAGCCATGTGAGTCCCATCAGTTGGCAATCCTTGTTGTCCATTTTTGCGGTCATGTCCTCTGATTTGCTTGAATTTGAAGTCTTCTTACTGTTAAGCTGCAAGACGAACGCTTGCGAAGCACTGAGGAGAAATAGCCAGTCTACAGTGCTGATGTAGGATCCTCTTTTAGTATATGTTAATTGTTTATATAAATAGTAAATAACTTTTTAAATATATATAAATTCTGTGACATAGCTGGAAGCCTGGAACGGTTGGCGCCTGCAGGTTGGATTCCTGCTGGGGGCGTGAATCTTTGTTGAATTGTGCGGATGTTTGGCTGTTTTTCAAAAATATTTAATAAAGAATTTGAATTTTTTTTATTTTTAGTTTTTATTTAAATTAAATAATTTTCAGGATTGATAATAATATTAAATAATTTTTAAAGATCTGAAAAAATTCTTTTATATTTTTTTTTAAAAAATGTTTTTTTTCCCCCATGAAAAACAGCGTTAGAATACAAACTAGTATCATTTAAATTTCCTAGCTAGGATATGGAATGCCTTCATGTCTTTCCTTCTTAAAATTTATTAAGAAAAAAACTAAAAGAGATCAACAATTCTTTATATTATGAATATAAACAATACAATAATTATCTTGTTATACTCAAGCAAAATTAAATTACTTGCTATGGAGGGCAATTGAGTTTTTTTACATGATTTATTTATTATCGCATTAGAGAGTAAAATGATATCTTAAAAAATAAAGTATTAAAAAACATCTAAGGGTTTTTGTACTTTTATTTAAAAAAAAACAAGGTTGTCACTATTAAGATTTCTCTTTTCATCGTGTTTTTTTTAAATAAAGTAAAAAAAAACATCTAAGCAATTCAGTGATTCAATAGTTATAAATATTATTAAAATAATTGTTGTCACATTCGTGAATGGTGGTCGCACTCTTCGTAAATGACAATTTCATGGCAGTAAAATATAAGCTTTCCGGGTAGCGTTGGGATCACCTCGACGACCCCTTAATGTCTGGGCTACGTGTGTGGTCACTGTATCTTTGATTTGATATAACCATCAATTTCCCTCCCTTTTTTTTTTAGCCTTTCACCTTGATTTCATAAATGACCTTCTAAATTTTCAAAGCAATCTTTCACTATGTTTTCCATTCGGAACAAATCCCTTAAAGCAATCTGTTTCTTTTTTTTTAAATGCTGATCACTCCATAATTTTCTATTGTTTTCTTAAGAAAAAGTCCACGGCAGTACCCGGAGAAATCGATATAAATCACAACCTAGTCAACTCCATCCAGCTAGATAAAAAAGAAAAACGTTGGCCGTCTTAAGTTTTCCACATGTTGAGTGATAATTTCTTCAGCTATCCGGATTTCTCCACACCCACTGGTCATTTGCCAGGAAATTTAGACGTTGACTTTCTTGTCACGTTGCCAGGAAATTGGTACTCTGTATGCATGAACTGGGCTGGGCCGCTATATTTTCTATGTTTGTGGTGGGAAAAGCCCATGTGAACTGGGCCACAATGTTATTGACCCATGAGAGGCTGAAAATCAAAAGACGCTCGCGATAAAGGCACCCTTGTACAATTTTAATCAACTGTGAGAAATGTGGGTCACCAAGGAGCCCGTGAGCCCGGGCCTCAGCCCACTACTGGCTTCCTGGAATTATTAATCGACATTAAAAATGATGTTGTAAATTAAAATAGAAATGCTTCAGAATTCTTTAGATTCACCCCGATTCTCTGGGCTTTTTTTTTTTTTGCACTCGTCAGCATGAAACTTGTGTGCGATGAAAATGAAATTTGCTCTTTTTTTTGCAAAACAATAAGCTAAAATTATTTATAGGATACATGTTATTACAGGTTAAAGATTAATGCACTATAATATCATCACGAGATGTGTTATCTTGTGAATAATTAATATTTTTTTCTCATGTGTAATAGATTAACATCCTTGTACACTGCTGCAATGATCTTATGATGTAATAACATGTTTTTAAAATTAATGTTTTAATTCACATGCTATTCTAATATAATATACTCAAGGAGGGAACAAATTTTGAAAAGAGAAGAACAAATTAAGCAAGAGTTACGGTGATAGAATACACAAATAATGTATTGTAAGTTACTTGACAGTAGCAAGAGGTGTCGACCAAGTAGATCCCAGGATCAATATTTATTTATTTATTTATTTTACTCGACGATGATAAGCGAGTTAGGTGTCGAACAAGTAGTAGCTGCGATGATGAGTAAGCCTTCGAGTCTGCTCTGCGATGATGAGTAAGCCTTCCATTCCATGAGCTCATATACTATAATTATAATTAAATTATCTAATTCTTCATTGGTTGGATAGAGCTCATGTCCCATTTCTGGTATGGATGTCATTCCGCAATTCGATTTGCCATGACTAAGAAAACAAAACGACAGTTAGAGAAAGAGATTGAGGAGGTGAAAATGATCATTCAAATGTTGCAGTGCAAGTAAAACTAGACTCACCTGATGGGATGGTGTCATTCATTCCTCTTCCTAAAACACGGCCTCCATTGTTCTTTTTTTCGTCGCCTGAGTTGAGATCGAGTTCAGGAGATTTGAAAATCAAAGAGAGGGGAGGTGTTTGTTTATATCTGTACTGGCAGAGATTAGCAGCCCGTGAGGGCATTGTTTCTTCCATGGCCGAGAAATGAGGTGAGGGAGTGCTTGGGCTTTGATGAAAGAGTGTGTGTATATATAGGGGAAGATGGAGAGATTCTGTATTGAACAAGGAGTCGATAACCTCCTGGTAGAAGTTGTTAGGTGAGAAGAAAAGGCAGGGTGTGCTGACGTGGCCTATTGACATTCGGTAGAAAGGCAACACGGACTACTTCGCTGGGAAGAAAGTCGAAGGGAAGTTGTGGATCCCTCCATCCGGGCTGCGTTTAGTTAACGCGTGTTTGCAATGTATTTTATGAAAATAATTATATTATTTTTAAATGATTTTATATTAAAATATAAAATATATTATTTTAATATATTTTAAAAAAAAACACTCGTTTGCAACTTCATTTATTCGTTTATGGTTGCAAGGTGTTTTTTTGTAAGACATAATTTTTTATTTTAAATTAATGTTTTGTATAACTTTAAATTATTTTGATATAGTGATATCAGAAATAAATTTTTAAAATAAAAAAATATTATTTTATATATTACTAAATAAAAATGCACTTTAAAAAATCATTATTATTGAAATATTAAATGAGCTAAGCTTTATTTTTACACTCGTGAAAAAATAGGTGGAAAGAAAAAGAAACACTCGTTGAGTTGAGAATTGTTTCTATATATAATTATATTTATACGTATTTTTTTTAATTAATATATCAAAATAATCTAAAAATAATAATTTAAATTTAAAATAAATGTATAGTTGAATTGCAAATAGTACCACAGAAGTCGGTACGCTGCACTTGAACTCCAGCTAGATTCCCAAGTTTTCCGGGGACCGCTCCACTACCTTAGTGGCCCTCTCAAAAAATCAAAATTCTGCCGTCTTAATTCATTCTACCATCTTCTGGAATATTCACCTGGTAGCCCACAATAAGAACTAGATAGGTGGCACTGCACCGACTTAAAAGAGATATAAATAAAAAGTGATGCTTAGATGATTTTATTGTTTTTAAATAAGTGAGAAAAATATTGGATACAGATTTGAGTTGTTTAATAAACTCAATTAATTTAATAATATATTATAAAAAAACCAATGATAAAAAAGTTAATGGCTAGTAAAAAAAGCACATGTTTGTTAATATTATAAAAAGATACACTATAGATATTTTTAAAATATTTTATTTAATCATGGAGCAAAAAATATATAAAAATAGGATAATTATAAAAAAAAATCTGAAACTCAATTACAAGCAAGTCAAACATTAAAGGATGAGTTGAAGAAAAACAATAAAAAAAAACAATTTACTCGAGTGAACATATCAAATTCAAGACCCTGTCATGAGGTCACGATGGCCTTGTACGAGAAGAATAAAATGAAACAATGGAGATCAACTTTCAAGTAAACTAAATAATAGAATGAAAAAAAAAATCATTTAAAAATATATTAAAATAATTTGATGTCAATTGGGATCTACTCAACTAGCTTGCGAGTTGAGATATGAAATCGAGATAGCACCATGTGCAAAAAAACATAAATCAAATCAAATTGATCCTTAAAAATTGTTATCCAAGTCATAAAATACAAATTCAAAACAAAATATAAAGCAAAATTCTCAACCATTCAGCATTAAAAAAATCAAAATAAAATAAAATAAAACGTTGACTAGTGATTAAAAAAATAAAATGAATCAATAAAAAAAATTAAAAAAAAAATCAAGAGAACAAAGGCGAGAAAATTGAAAATTATCCTGGTCTCAACTTAAATGTACAAAAAAACATGTGAAAATACAAAAATCCTATGAACATCAACTTGATAGTCTTTTATTTCAAGTGTAATCGAATTACTTCACCGTGCTTGAAAAATAAGAAAACTAAAATATGAAAAAAGTTATTTGACACGATCAATCCATACATGATAACGACCGATGAGTAATATAAAAAAATCGCATCAACTTCAATATTAAAGCCAATGTTTTTTTTTGTTCTTGCAGCAGGGGCTCTGGTTTCTAATTCAAGAAGGCATGCTGTTCTTCCTATCTTTTCATGAAAAAACGACATTAACGTTATTCATCACCCGACTTCGGATAACAATGTTAAATTGTTGATGGAGCCAAGCGAGTTTATTTTTTTTATTAATTTGATTGTTGGAACTAATTTATATGCACATCAATTAATTTTATAATTTTAAATTTAATAATCATATAAATTTTTAATAATTATATTAATAATTACAAAACTCGAATATAAGATTATAAGATCGTTGGTACCAACATGAGAATTCTTTCCTCTCTCCCATGTACAATGTTTCACTGGTGCACTACACCGATTAGTCGGGGCATTCAGCGAGCCCACAAGAGAGGTTAAATGTCTGTTTTAGATCGTGGTTGAATTTATTTTTGATCATAAATATATTAAAATAATATTTTTTATTTTAAAAATTAATTTTATATCGAAAATATTCTGAAAATAATAATTTTTTTTTCAAATTCATTTGTGAAATGCAATATAAAAGAGCTGATAAGTCTGTACTCTATTTCTCATTGCACGTAGTTTCTTCATGAGACGAATAAGTTAAAAACAAACAATAAAAAATCGATCAACTACAGCTAATTAGAATAATGTGATTTTCATTACTATATATCTCACATGTCATTCGCCGTTGATCATATATTTTTTTTTAAAAAAAAATTGAGTAAAAAGTTACTTCAATATGTTCTCTTATAAAATAAAATTTAAAGTGTAAATAAAATTTTTTATACAGCATTTAATAAAATAAATTGATAATTATTTATGTAAATAAAAAATCATTAATAATAGCTAAAAATAAGAAAAACTGAGAGAAAATTATAGATCAAATTATTTGATCTCTTATAATAAGATATTTACTTGTTTTGTATTCATTGAATTTGTTTATTAAATAAAAGATAGTGAATCAAATAAAAGGTAAAAAAACACTATGCAATGTCAAACATATTATTAATATATTTTTGTATAAAAAAATAAAGCTCATATGTATAAAATAAAATAAAACTAAATACAATACCAAACGATTTTCTTTTAAACCTTTTGAAAGCATTTTTCCTTGTTAAAGGGCCAAATATAAAAACAAGTAATAAAAAATAAAAAAAATTGAAATTGAAATTGAAATTGAAGAGCAAAAAGAACACTGGGCTGACATGCACTTTCCATGAGAGAAAAAAAAAGAAAGACCAGCAGGGTTGTGACTCGGTGGTTGTTGGGAGCACTTTTTTTCATTCGAACATGGTTTGAGTTTTAGTGGAAAATAGGGCTAGAGGGTTCCTCCCTTCTTGTCTCTCCTGAGTTTATCCCTGCGCAGAATGTCTGTTACCCCACGGTGCTTTACAAAGTTCACTGAGCTTGCAGGATGTTCAGTGGGCTCGGGGAATAGTCGAGGTGCGTGTAAGCTAGTCCGGACACCTCGGTAAAAAAAAAAGAAAAAAAACAAAGCGAAAAGAAAATCGATCGTCAATAACAAATGATTCATCAATTACCATCACATGGAACAAGGAGACGCTTTTAAAGACACAACAGGCATCAAAATTTGGCAGTTAAGAAGCACCGCACAGGCCACCTAAAAAACTTGGAGCCTTCAAAACATTAACTGGTGACGCTGTAAATTCAGAACGTCCTTGATGATCATAGTATTAATAAAAATCCCGATGTGAAATGACGAAATCACCCAGAAAACTTGCCTTACATTTTTCAGAGTTAACTTTAAAATCCTGTGATGTTTCACTGTCCACCACAGAGATATTATTCGAGATGACCTTTTCGACGTGTCGCTCTTAAGGAATTTTTGCGTATTTTTACAGCTAGATGTTGACTAGACACCGGATGAATTTCCCCTGAGAAAATTTATACTTCTAGTGTTTTCACTTGTGGAATGACCCTAAATTACCCTTTAGGACTTGTATTTTCCAAATAAAAGAACAATCCTGAAAGCATTTTCGTTTGCCGCGACCAAAAATTTAAATTTAAGAAGAACAATTTAAATTTAGTGAAATAAAGAAGAAGAAAAAAGAAATCTAAAAAAGTAATAACACAAAAACCGTGAAAATCGAAGGGACAGGGGGTGGAGGTATCCATGAAAAAGTAATAAGACCATCTCTGTCTTTTGCAAGTGTTCAGACAAAAGCGGACCCCACACTCCATTTTTTTAGCTTGAACTTCGAATCCACCGAACCCCCAAAATCCCAACTCCACAACCGGGCACCGATCCCTCCCTGTCTGTTTACTTTTTAGTTTTTTCCACTCCACTCCACTCCACTCATCAGCCCAGCCCAGAACAACAACAGCAGCACCGCCAACAAATTAACGGAAAACAACATAAGTAATTTCAAAAAGAGCAAGTCACTATCACATGGCATCATCGTCAAGTAGTGGCGCTTTTCGAAATGGCGGCAGCAGCGCTCAAAGACCACTTAAACCTCTCCCTGCTTCAAATCTCAAATCTACCTCGTTCAAATCCAGAGCCCATTCCTCTCACGCTCCTCCTCCTTTCCGCCGTAGCTATCCTTCCACCTTCTCCGCCGCCGCCGTTGACGGAGGTCAGCTTCTTTCGTACATTTTCTTTTAAGATTTTCTTTCAGTACATCTTGACTCATATTGAGGCTTGAGTGGTGAAAGAGTATCAGTTTGTTGATCACCAGTAGAAAGCATTATTAGCGGTTTTAGGTAAAGGCTTTCTATTATTTTCTTTTCATGGCAACGGATCTCTGTTTGAGTTGTGAAAGAGTATCAGTTTGTGCTGCGGATTTTAAGTTTGAAATGGTTTTGACAGTACCGGGAAGAGTTAGAGTGGCAGTGAGATTGCGGCCACGAAATGCCGAGGAGTTGGCAGCAGATGCGGATTTTGATGATTGTGTTGAGTTGAAGCCAGAGGTAGTTTAAATGTGTCATTACCAGAGTAATGATTTTGAGTTTGCATATTATTTTTCAGCTCGACTGTGGTGCCAGTAATGGATTTCACGGCTTTTGTTCTATTTCAGCTTAAGAGGTTGAAGCTTCGGAAAAACAATTGGGATGCGGATACTTATGAGTTCGATGATGTGCTTACTGAATTTGCGTCGCAGAAGCGAGTTTATGAAGTTGTTGCTAAGCCTGTTGTTGAGGTTGGTTACTTTTGGTTGATTTATTGTATACATTGCTGAACTGAGCAACAATGCTGCCTCCATATTGTCTCTAAACATGATGTTCTAGGTTCATTCTAACATCCTTGAACCTTGTTGCCAACTACCATTTTGTTTGTATGGGTTATAAAGCCGCACTGGATGTTCATATATAACTTGTAGGGTCTTATGTACAAGTTGTACTGATGTGCGTTGTCTTATTTTTTTTGGTAGAGTGTTCTAGATGGTTACAATGGGACAGTGATGGCTTATGGTCAGACTGGTACTGGGAAAACTTTCACTCTTGGACACCTGGGAGATGATGACACAGCATCTCGTGGGATCATGGTTCGTGCAATGGAGGATGTTTTAGCAGATATCTCTCCAGAGACCGATTCTGTCTCAGTGTCATATTTGCAGGTTAGATTCAAGTGATGTGAAAGATGGTTGTACCACTGTATGATCTCTTTTTATTTGTTTTTGCTATATTTAGCTGGTGAAAAACTGAACAAAACCATTTCTAAAGTTCATCATGTTTGATTTGTTCTTGATCTGTTACAATTTGTGCGTACATGTTACATAACATTCTTGTTCTTTACAAATACATATAGCTTTACATGGAGGCTGTCCAAGACCTTCTTGTTCCAGCAAATGATAATATTTCCATCGTGGAAGATCCAAAAACTGGTGACGTTTCACTGCCCGGGGCAACTGTTGTACAAATCAGGGACCAACAGAGTATCCTGGAGCTGCTAAGATTAGGGGAAGCTCATAGAATTGCTGCAAATACAAAGTTGAATACTGAATCTTCTCGTAGTCATGCTATTCTAATGGTGAATTATTGTTCTTTACTTTTGATGCTCTTGATCCAGTTTTTCTTTAGTTTTCTGTTTGATGTATTCTTGCATCTGTTACTGCAGGTTCATGTTAAGAAGTCATTTTCAGGACGAGAAGATGCTCTTTCAAGTGAAACCGATAACGCATCTCCCTTGGTCAAACCTTCAAAACTTATTGTTCGGAAAAGCAAGCTGGTTTTAGTAGATCTGGCAGGTTCAGAACGTGTTCACAAGTCAGGTGTGTATCTGAAGATGTTACCTTTTCTTTGTATCCTGTGTACTATATGTGTGGAGATAAATGGCTTTTTTAAATCTGCCTCTCATGTTTTATGTTTTATGAATTAGTAGTCACTTAAGATATGCCCTCTCCTGACAGGAAGTGAGGGACATATGCTGGAGGAAGCCAAGTCTATTAACCTCTCGCTCAGTGCATTAGGAAAGTGCATAAATGCACTAGCTGAGAATAGTCCTCATGTTCCGATTCGTGATTCAAAACTTACTAGGTTGCTTAAAGATTCCTTCGGAGGTGAGTTGCCTGTTTGTCAATTGGTTCACAGGCTTTTTGATATTATCTGACTGGATCCCTTTTTCTTGAGAGGATTAACTAATCTACCAATTTACCAATCAATAAACATTTTATTTTCATAAATAAACGGGCTTCTCGCTCCAGATTTCTATGCAAAAAATTACTCTTTCATAGTTTGGTCACATGTCATCCCACTGCAGGCACAGCAAGAACTTCGTTAATTGTGACCATTGGCCCATCACCACGCCATCGGGGGGAGACTTCAAGTACTATATTGTTTGGACAAAGGGTGAGCTCTTTTGATTCATGTGTCGTGTCTTTAATTTTTGCAGTACCTGCCATCAAACTTTTTTCTTTCTTTCTCTGTTATAATGTACAAAGTACAAATGGTATTGTGAAATTTGTATTTCAACCTTTTTATTGCATGACTTCATTCTGCTTTTACATGGCATCCCTGTTAATGAGAATTTTAATCTATGCATAGTGTGTTTATGATGGCAATGTAGAAGTGTATGTTAGACATTGCATGTAGTGTAAACAACAAACTGATTTGCAAATGTCACTTCATCTGTATTTAGGCAATGAAGGTGGAGAACATGTTGAAAATAAAGGAAGAGTTTGATTACAAAAGTTTATCTAGAAAGCTTGAAATACAAGTAGACAAGCTCATTGCAGAAAATGAAAGGCAGCAGAAAGCCTTTGACAGTGAAGTTGAAAGATTAAATCAAGAAGCACAAAATCGTATTGCTGAGGTGGAAAGGAATTTTGCAGAAGCGTTAGAGGTCAGTTTAGCTATTGAATATTTCCTGTGAAAAGAGCCTTGCATTTCACTTTTAAACAGTAGTTATGTATTTAATCATCTGTGCCTTTTTCTTTTGTACAAAAATTGGAAAGAGGTGAGGCTGCAATAGTCATTTAGACGGCACTCTTGTTTTTCTTTTTTGTCAATACTATTTTATCTTGTTCTCTCATTCAGGGTTGAGTGTTTGTTTAGAACTTGAAAAGAGCAAGAAAAATGAAAGTTCAGTGACTATAAATGCTTATCTTGGCAGTTTGCTCCTTTCATTCCCTATTGTAGTTGAGGAGAGTAGTCAATATTTAGACGCAGCAGAGAAGTTGAGAGAAGCCCCTGCTTTATTTATGGGATATTTGCAGAAGCCCCTTTCTATAGATCGGCTACTTCTTAACATCAACATGGAGCCCTATTATTTCGATCACTATAATATTTTTCCTTCCACTCCTTAAAAGTTTCTTGTTGCTGTTTACAGAAGGAGAGGCTAAAGTGTCAGATGGAATACATGGAATCTGTCAAGGAGCTAGAGGAAAAATTGGTAGGAAATCAGCTTGGGCATGACCGTGATGGCTTCATCAATGGTAATTGCAATGGAGAGGTACTCTGTCCGTGGAACTTGTTGCTGTTGAGAATGGAGTCTTATGACCTTGATGTTTAGCAATAGGACACTTACTGATGTCCGATATCGAAACTTATGAATTCCAGTTAGGATTTAATAATTTCTCAAACTTTTCATTTCATCCAACTGGTGTATAAATTGCCTTTGATAAAAGTAATACTCTGGTCATCAGACCAGCGTGTCCCTGATAATTATGATGCTGCATTTATAGTACAGCACAGAATCTCTTGGAGCTACAATTGACTTGTGGCACTTGTTGCAATGAATGTGTTGCTGTTATATCCTAACCCTTTTCAATGCATTTCATCTTGCTTTCTAACGATTGATTTGCCAAATATCCAACCATATTTCTCAGGAGCTGGGCTCTGTTTCTGAGGAAGTTTCTGAGCTCAGAAAGTTACTTCAAAATGAAACTCAGCTAAGAAAGGCAGCTGAAGATGAGCTCAACAAACTTAAGAGCCAATTTGAACAATTTATGCAGCCTGGGGTAAGGATTAAACTTTATATTGCCTTTCCTCTGTTAACCTTTACCAAACCCTCCATCACCAACCCCCACCTGACCACAAAAGAAGAATAAAGTTGTTCATTATTTATACACAAGGGATTATTTTTCATGCACTAGGCTGGTGGAGATACAGAGATTATAAGGCTTCACAAGATCTTGGAGGATGAGGCTTACAAGAAAAAGAGTCTGGAAGAAGAAGTTGCGATCCTACAAAGTCAGTTACTGCAATTGACCTTTGAAGCTGGTCAGGTACAATTCGATTTAGAAATATTAAGCGGTTTTCTTTTTCTGTTTGCGTAACAACCTCTTAATTCAGAGGGCTGTGATTTATTTTTCAATATGCTTTTAATTCACAGATTAAGTTATTCATTATAATGAATTACAAGATGCAGCATCCTTGTCCAGTTTTCCCTCCTTAGCCTTTGTTAACTACAGTCAAACAAGCTTATATTATCGGTATCTTTAACCTGGTTACATTGATTCCATGTTTATAGTCAAACAAGAGTCTTGAAAGAAGTGGATCTGCAAATGGTTTCAATGGTGTGGATTCTCGCATGTCACAAGTTGGGCACTTACAGTTCAAAGAGACTCTGAAAGGACAGAAGGCTCCAACTGCCCCCCTTTATGAACATGGTAATAAAATGCCTTCGCAAAATCATAAACCATTTTTGGTCCTTGTGTTTTTGTTAGTCTTATGATCAGTGAATTTTGACAGTTGGATTGCAAAAAATCTTGTCACTGCTCGAATCAGAAGATGCCAATGTACGAATACATGCTGTAAAAGTGGTGGCTAATCTAGCTGCTGAAGGTCAGTGCTCCCAGTTATTGTGGTAATGGATGAGTTGGGTTGTTGTATTTGTAGGCTCATACTATAATACTTTGTTATCCTTTTTGTTTCATGCCACTTTTGTGTTTCACCCTGTATATTATGCAGAAGCAAATCAAGAAAAGATTGTGGAATCTGGTGGTCTTGCTTCCTTGCTGATGCTTCTTAGAAGCTTTGAGGATGAAACTATTCGCAGAGTAGCAGCAGGTGCAATTGCCAATCTTGCAATGAATGGTAATTGTCACTCATTCCTTACTCTTGTCATCTTCACATGTATTGCTTAATGGTTCCAACACCGATCAGCCCTAAATATATAGGTTTTGTGTATTGTTGCCTTTCTTCCAGAAGCTAATCAAGAACTAATCATGGTTCAAGGGGGGATTAGTTTGTTATCTATAACAGCAGCTGATGCTGAGGATCCTCAAACTCTACGCATGGTTGCTGGAGCTATTGCAAATCTGTGTGGAAATGGTATACTGCTTGTTCTGCCGGGTCATGATATTGTTTCTTTTGTGGTCACATGTTTTTGGTCATTCATGTAAATATTAACTTTTGCAAGGTCACTTAAGTATAAAAATAAAAAGAGATTATGAAACCCTCATCAAGACAGGATTCCGAGAATGAAAATATAGAACTCATTTCAGTAAAGGAGTATATCTAACTTCATGTTGTTATCTATTCTTGATGAATAGTTGATCTAATAATTCACCATTGAGCTTGTAGTTTAGCAAAGAGGCTGGAATCTTGCTTTTGTCAATATAAGTTCAATAGAAATCAGAGCATGCCAAAAGAAAGTTAATTTGATAATTTATGGAGGCCGGATACATATTCTTTATCTTTGCTTCAGCAAATATGCAGTGCTAAAAAGATGCCATTGAGAGATACATTTGCTGCAGCTTTTAATTTGCCTCCTCTATGTGATTAAAGACTCAAATGAAAAATTGTATGCTTTCAGTGTCTTATACTGGTTGTCGTATCAACTTACTGTGCCTTTATTGCTATCCCATATTCCTTTTGTCACACAGATAAGCTACAAATGAAGCTGAGGTCTGAAGGTGGGATAAGGGCTTTGCTAGGAATGGAGAGATGTGGACATCCTGATGTTCTTTCCCAAGTTGCTCGAGGGATTGCAAACTTTGCAAAATGCGAGTCCCGATCATCTACTCAAGGTTAGTTCTCACTCTCATATGATAATGACTATGAAATTTAGTATCCAAGGTCTGGAAACAGGCTATATCTGGACCATAACAGCATTGATATTACATTTAATCTGTGTTAGTTTGTCAAATTCACAAAATGGAAACTTATCATCTGTGCCAGGGAAAGTTTATATATTCATTAGTGACTTCGGAAAATATTTGTCTGGTATGATGTTTGATTTTAGGTTGAAGGTTCTGATTGGCGCTTTTCTTGGGTTTTGTTCAAGTGGGTTTACCTGGTTGCAAGGCACCAGGTCAACGTATGAGGAGATAATTATTGTACCTTCAAATTTTTAAGTGAATGCTATTAAATGATCCCTCAGCTGATTGGATTCTTCCACCAAGAAGTTAGCTACCTGTAGATAATTTGCCATATAGTCCAATATCACATTGGCTGATAATATATCTGATATCTGCTGTTATGAACATTATTCATATGGGAAGATGTGCACAGATCTATATTTTTAATATATAACATTATGCTGACCTACCACAGGATTAAAAAGTGGCAGATCTCTTCTTATTGAAGATGGTGCGCTTCCATGGATTGTACAGAATGCTAATAATGAAGCTGCACCAATCAGACGCCACATTGAGCTCGCCCTATGCCACCTAGCACAGCAAGGTAAGTGCCACTTCCTCTTTTCGGTGAGAAAAACTCCCTTTGACTTGCTCCTTGAAATGCTGA
This sequence comes from Salix viminalis, assembly GCA_029228465.1. Taxonomy (NCBI): domain Eukaryota; kingdom Viridiplantae; phylum Streptophyta; class Magnoliopsida; order Malpighiales; family Salicaceae; genus Salix; species Salix viminalis. The sequence goes on from CM055439.1 coordinate 8,048,949, forward strand.
ACTTATATTTCAGAAGTGAAATGCAAAAGAAATGATCAGTGGAGGTGCACTTTGGGAGCTAGTTCGTATCTCGCGAGATTGTTCTCGAGAGGACATAAGAACCCTTGCTCGTCGGAGTTTGAATTCAAGTTCCACCTTCAGGTCTGAAATGCGGCGGTTACGGATAGAGTGTTGACCACACATTCCGTTTCTCGTATCCATTTCTGCAGGCCAATCTGGTTATTTGGTTGCTGTATAATAGATTGGTCAAGATTCATGCCGCATTCTGTAATCCTCTCGCAATTTTTGTGTAAAGAAGTGAGACTGGGGGATTATAATCATTACTGTTGTGCTAGTGTGTATTACTATTTGTAGCTGGATGGCGGGAAAAGGAAGGGAAATGGCAGTTCTGAGATAAGAATAGATTTGTAGCCATTATGAAAAACAAAACAAAAACATAAAAAAAATCTGGAGCTGGAGTTCTAGTCCCCTGAGACAAGGGACTAAGCAGAACTTCAGCTTGTGTAAATTCATTTTATTTATTAGCAATGAATATCTTCATTGTTCTCTGCATTGCTATAGTCTAAGACCGTAAATCCTTATCTCTGGAGACTGCTTCGCATGTTTTTTTTTTTATATGGGGCATGGATGTTTTTCAACTCTGTCCAGCAGGGTTCTAATCAATTATCTGAAGTTGGATACATAATTCGCAGACAATGATGAATACGAAAGAAATTATCTTGAGTTTAATTATCTGGCAATGATGAATCTCCAGGAAGAGACTGGAGTGGGGATCAATCCAGGACCTTACAAGAGGTCGTGGTCAACGAATTTAACAATTAAATAAAACAAAAACATCACTTTATAATTTTTGAAAAATGGAAATCCCAGTAGTCAGCTGCACATCCGCATGGCAACCCCCGGAGGTCAAATTAAAGACGAGTGAAAAGCATCCATATGGAAATGGATTTTGTTATTTTTTTGGTTCTTGTAAAATATTTAATAGAAAAATTACTCCATATAAAATATTTTACAATCTACCTTTAAATTTAGTTTATTCGATAGAAAAAAAATAACTCAAAATTCTATAAATAAATATTTTTTACAATCTACCTTTAAATTTAGTCTATTTTTTTCACCGTCAACATTATCATTTTCTTCACCATCATTGCCGTGTCACCACGACCATGATGACCTCCTCCTTCACCATGACCACCCTCTTTATCATCACCGTCATCTCACCATCACCATCACTTTTACAACCACCACTGTAAAATATTTGCATATAAAATTTTATTTAAGAAACATTTCCAAAAGAATATTTTTCAACCCGTAAAATATCTTAAATAAAACAAACAGGTTATTAATAGATCTTTTCAATTGTGCATCCTCCTTTTTCTATTGAGTGCCTCAATCACAAAATTATTTCAAAATCTAAGAGTGGCAGCGAGAAAATAATTTTTTTCAACACATTGATACAAGTGTAGAGCAAAACTTTTCTAAGATACAATTAGACAAAATCTCAATAAATATAATTTAACTAAAAGATTTAGTTTTTGTTTGATAATATAGTGCAAGTGTTTTTAATAATTGAAAAAATATATATTAAAATTATATTTTTGAATTTTTTTTTATATTAACATATCAAAACTATAAAAAAATAATTTAATATTTTTTCAGATAAAAAAAACTTAAATTTTGTCAAAACCACATAGGAATAACACAAACTTAAAATTTAAATTTAAAATGATATATTCCTAATCCTCACAGGACGTTAGGACTACCATTTGCATATGGGATTCATATAGACTTATCGACCCTTTCTCCCTTTTTGGTACTTTTGAAAAAATTGAAAATTTTTTATTTTAAATTAAAATTAATTGATATTTTTAGATTAATTTTATATATTGATGTCAAAAATAATTTTTTTAAAAATAAAAAATATCATTTTAATATATTTCACAACAAAAACAACTTTCAAAAACAAGCTTAATAAAATTCCAAACAATCTTCCAATGTACTGCTTGTTGCCACAGCCGTCTGAGATTTAATGAAAAACATGGAGGTTTTGCTTTTTTGTTTTGGGCTTAGATATTACCTTTCAGACTATTTTGACCTTCTTTTGCAATGAAATATAATTTTTCAAATTCAAAGATTCCAAAGGAGGATCTAACCACGAGCTCTTTGCTAAACCAGAAACCTAATGGCATCTTTGCTTCTTCAGTGACATTATATATTTAGCTTTTAATCACAATTATAATTAAAAGTAACCCTACGACCTCCTAGGCATCTATCGGAAGAAAACTCCTTTTCTTTTGTTGAAATTTATATTTGTTTGATGAGTTATATTGAGTAGCCACTTCTATATTTAATTTAAATTAGAACTTAATTGTGTTTGTATTTTAAAAGCATTTTAAAAAAAATGATTTAATTATTTTTACTTTAAATTAATTTTTTTTGGATGTTTTTATATTGTTCTGTTGTGCTAGTATAAAAAAAAATTTAAAAATAAAATAAATGTTATTTTAATATATTTTCAAGTAAAAATATTTTAAAAAACAATCGTGGTTGCTAGATTCTAATTGTGATGTGATTGCTTTAGTCCATCTATACCTAATCCCATTTAATAATTTCTTGGTTGATTATTGCAAAAGGTTATGTTGACCTACAAAACTATGAACTCGCAAGTTAACTACCCACATCCCTAGTTATTGAGCAACTCTGAAACGGGTCAAAATAACAGAAATACCAAGAAGAAGTATAGGAAATGTAAAAGGGCCCTCATTTCTGCAAGGGATCTGAGTTGGAGGATTGAAAAACAAAAGAACAAATTAAATGAACGGTTTGATTAATCTATGCAATTCTTTCAATGGTACGCGGAAAGGATTTATCCCTTTCAATGTTGAAATCTTCTGATGGATGAATATTTTTGGCAAAATCAATACTAGAGGTTACGAGGAGGGGGGTATTCTTGAAGCAAGAGATGCTATTTGTCTTCTATGCCTGGGTTCTTGAAAAACTGCTGACCACCTTTTTTCTTAATTTATACAATATCGTAAGCACTGTTGTATCTGGGCAAGATTCATTGATTTTGGTGCTGTTCTAGGAATATGTCAGACCTTTTTCATCAATGAAAACATCTTATTTATGGGAAATTTCAAAGAAATGTATGGTTTATGTTGTGCTTGCAATCTTAGTGTCTATTTAGGAGTGTGGTTGATATTGTTTTTTAAAATGTTTTTCATTTAGAAATGTATCAGAATATATAAAAAAAATTAATTTTTTTCAAAAATATTTTTAAAACACAATGATAAATTTCTCTTCAATAATAGGTAGCCTATCTTTCTTCTGATACTAATTAGATTGTGTGCATGTATCAAAGCCTTTTTTTCAAGACTTCCCTTATCATTCCATTGATTTTTATTAATTTGGGATGATGGTTTTGTTTGATGATCAAATACCAGGTGTTCTAGACCTTCCCTTTTGATGGTATCCACTTGAGCCACTTGCACTAAAGTGGGATGTTGATGGATCTTACATTGACAAACCTAATCTTGTTGGTATTAACAAGGTTCTTCACGATCATAATGCCCTTGTGACGAGTTTTTTTCTCTTCTCAAGTTGGAAATTGAGGATTTAAATGAGACTGAATTGCTTGGTATAATTAAAGCTCTAGAAATATCATCTCTGAATTTTGATTTTATTCATGTGATAAATTGGATGAATAAACAGTCTATTAGACCATAAAAATTTATAAACTTTTTAACCTCACATCTTCTTTCTCTTCACAATGGGCTCTTTAATTATCTTTTTAGCATGCGTTGCGTGCGATTAATTATATGACCGATGATTTTGCAAAAAAAAAAAAAGTGTTTTCATGACTTGAATCTGATTGTTTCAAGTACTATATAATACGCTCAATTTTGAATGTCTGTGAGAGTTTTTTTATATATATATATATATATATAATAATAATCTTTGTATTTGTTATTTTATTTTAAATATTTTTATTTGCACTCGCTTTTAGCGTTGTTATGCTTCTATTTATACGTGTGTGTGTGGCTTTAAAAAACCAACTCAGAAGGGGTCCAAAGTACAGATCGAATTAAATAGCAAAAGTTTCAAGACGAACAGTGGGACAAGTTCCCAAACATAAGCTGCGATCATATTCTGAGATGGGGGGATTACATACAAAACATTTTATCGGAAAGGTCGTTCATGGGTATGGTGTTGTAACAAAAAACTTGAGATCTGTACAATAAATTTTGAGTTCGAATCAAAGAATGTATATCTCTTATAAGAGTCTAAAACAACCGAGATTTTAATTATTTATCTAGCCCAACAAAATATATTTTTCAAAGACTAAAGTTTTCTCAAATAAAAAAAAATCTGAGCGGAAAGGGTCGATAGGGGTGCGCCCGCCATGGTTTAGACTTTAGAGTCATAAATTTCGAAGACAAAGGTGCCGGGAAAAAAGAAAGAAAGCAAAAGGCAAACATTATAAGAGAGTGGAATCTCAATACTTTTATGCATACAGATAGATTTAATCATTGAAGTGTAGTTCAAAGAATCAAGATGTGTTAATCATGAAGAACCAGAATGGCATTTTCGCAAAGTACAACCATCCTGGTCCACCTGATAGCAATAATAATCTATCCCCAGGTGGTACATAACCTATATATTCCCTCAGTTTCAACCTCATACACATGCACTGAGTTTATTTCTAATTACAAATATATCTTGCGATAAGAGGATTTAGGAAATAAAAGACACGCAGTTATGGAAATGGAAATGGAAATAGATATAACACGAGATTTAAGAAAGAAGATACACAGGAAGAAGGAAAATTCTTTCACTTCAAAAAATAATAATCATTAAGAAATTAAAAATCTAAATTACGATTACAGCACTGTTGACATGATTCATTTCAAGAAAACGGCACCGCACATAGATATAATAAATCAAATTAACATATATTTGCTTTATTAAAAAAATATCAAAATAAATTGCTAGGATCAATATTAAAAATTAGTATCCGTGCACGATGGAATATAGTGAATTCTTCTTCACAAAATAATAGAAAGAGCAGATATCAGAGGATTAAAAAGCAATTATCACTAACTACGAATGCTTTGGCTGCACAAGCCCTTTTCTAACACCTGTAATTAGAGTAAGTGGAGGCTTCTCTTCTTTGTTGTACTTTTATTTTTTTTTACTTTATGATCATTTAATTAAATCTTTGATTATTATATATATAAAAAATGAAATCCAATCCTTGGCTCCGAGCTAGAAGAATTAATTGCAATTGGCAGGCGATAAGATATAAAAAAAGAAAGGACTGAATAAATTAAAGGAACGATTCAATGCTGGTTTTTTCAGTGCAAAGAAGACATGGACAAAATCTAGGGTTTCATTCTACCCCAGAAGAAAATTTAGGGTTTCAAGAGGCATATTGTATTAACTCAAAAACTCAGAATTTCTTTTTTCAAAATATGTCTTTGATAATGCTTACCTCGCTTCTTGATAATGCTTAACCCTTTGCAGTGACAGTTTGAGCGGGAGAGAGAGAGAGAGAGAGAGAGAGAGAGAGAGAGAGAGAGAGAGAGAGAGAGAGAGAGAGAGAGAGAGTTATAACGCTTGAGGTCTGTTTGTCCTGCCTTTACATGGAAGTTTTATATATATCAATTGGCCTTGAAAAGGAGCTTTTACAGAGCAGTGCACGTGGAACACAGTACTCGAATGTTCATCTCTCTGCCAGTGCTTCCTTAATGTTCAATAAAAACCCTAACCAGTCAGACATAAAAAGCAAGAAACAAACGAACGAACAAACAATATATCCCCTTGAGCCCATAACTTCCTATCACCTTATTACTTTCTTCAAGTGCAGTGATCATGATTTGCCACTTCTCCCCCGACCTTGAAACTGTCCTTAACTTAAAAATGATCCCACTAGCAGTTTGGATTAATATGATAAACTGATGACAATACTGTAAAGTTGGGATTTTTTTTGGGACCAATGCAAAGGGGAGAAAAAAATAATGGTTATATATTATTGTATGTAATCTTATGTGTATGAAAATTAAGAAAATAAAATAAAATCTCAGACACGAAAATATAAAATTAATTCACTGCAATCTAGGAATGGAGAGCTATAATATAATTTAATTTCCAAAAGAATTGATAGATAATTGTGTTTTGGATCGTATAACAGAACCTCCTCTCAAACCGCAGTTACCACACAATCATAAGAAAAAGAAGAAATAAACTAAAAAGATCTGGGAAATTTTTTGGTTGCCTTCAAAGAATATTGAAGAGTAATTATGAGGCAAGTCATCAGAACTGCAACTGAAACATGAAGGGAAATAGAGATAATCGCAATGCGATGATATGCTGCTTCATCTTCAAGCTAAATCAAAGAGCTACTAATTAATCTGATAAACACCAAACCCACGAAAAAACCCCACAAATTTGTACATCCTTCTTCAATCAAAGGCAGCTGATCAACAGCACGATGAACAACATCTTAGAAAGATATACCTACCTTTTAAAGCATACAAGAAGAAGAAGAAGAATGAAGACTGACGACTTAGAAGTTAATTCAGGAAACAAAGAGTAAAATGAAAATAAAAACCACAAGTTTTTTTTTTTTGTTACTAATAAGGAGGGCGGCCGCCTGTGCCCCAATAGGCTTCAGCTGGAAGTTGCATTGAATTTAGTAGATTCTGTGGCAACCCTTCAAAGAGAGATGTCTTCGGATCTTGCATTAGTTGCTGCTGCTGCTGCTGATTCTGTTGTTGTTGACCGATATTATTAATCCCCGGTGACCCTAACGGTCCACCTCCGAGCACCGGTGTTTGCGGCTCAATATCCTCCTCCAAAGGCAGCCTCTCATAAGCCGCATTACCAAAAGAAGCAGCCATAACCACCACCGGTCCAGATGCTAGAAGCTGGCCAACCACACTTCCTCCAACAACTTGGCCTTGACCACCAGCTAGATAAACTGTCAATCCTGATGCAGCAGGCGGAGCTGGGGGTGGCAAGAACGAGCCTGAAAGTGATAAAATCTCAAATCTTCCATGTAAGGTAACCACCGCGCCCGGGGAAGCTGGTTGCTTGAGTGTTACATTTGTTACTGTCCCAGTTCCACTCAAAATACAAACCCCTCTTTGCCTCCTCCTTGCAAAAGTGGATACACTCTCCATGATATCGCTACCGGTAGCGATTTCCATGACATGGGATCGAAGGGCATTTGCGCTATCTCTTGTGATTATGATCGGTGGCTTAGGCTTGTTCTTAGACCCAGCAGGTCTACCTCTTGGTCTTCTATTCATTTCTCCTTCTCCACCACTGCTTGAAGGGACCAATTCAAGGCCTTCAACTGTGTTGTTGTTATTGGTGATTTCATCGCGCTCTCTCTTTTGACCACGGTTTAAGTCACCGTTACTTTGTTCATCTTCAGAATTCTGCTGTTGGTGGTGTTGAAATTGATGTAGATTAAAATCTCTTGTGTGAAAAGGAGGAGGAAGAGGACGCCCATGAGCTGCAACTGGATCCATTTTTCTGGTATCTTGAAAGCAAACCTAGTTAAATTAGCTAAAACATACAAAAACTAGCCCAAAAAATTGAGAGAGAGATGTGGAGAGACTCTTGGCTGGTTCTTGATTTGCCCCTTCGCTTCCTTTTGGCTTTGTTTTCTTCGGTTGTTCTGTAAATGGATCAAATCCAACAGCAACCTTCACAGAAGATAGAAAGAGATGGTCTTTTAAGCACCAGCCACCAAAATTCCCAGCAGAAACAGACAACTGAATCAAGCCCATCCCCTCTCTATAGCCCATATATGGTGGTGTTTTTTTGAAGCTATAATTTCAAGTGTGAACAGAGAGCTCCTATCCCAAGAAGATAAAGAAAGCTGCTGGTTAAAGGATCGGGAGAAATGAACAACGAAAGGGGCTAAATCTAGGTGATGAGAAAGAGAGAGAAAGAGGGTCTTCTTCTTGCGTTTTGGGCATGAAACTATAGATAGATAGTGTGGTGGTGGGTTAGGGTTAGGTCAAGGGTTAATTCCACCGGGTCGATGATAGATGGGTTTAGTTTTGGTAAGACAGCGTGCGCATGGGTGGTGTGTGGGTCCTACTAGTTTTCTCTCACTCCTCGGTGTCCCTCAAACATCTTTGGGTCCCACCTCATGTTTTCTCTCCTTTTTTTCGCCCTTCCAAATGTCTTAAAACGTCTGTAGTGTAAGATCATTTTGTCGTCCCTCAAACTTGCACTTGAAGCCCTTTTCTCTACCAATTTTCTCCTCTCTCTCCCCCCCTTAGCTCGCAGCTTGTTTATACATTTTAGACGATCATCAGCCTGGAAAATAAGAAACTGTTTTTGACTTGCTAGTGTGCAAAATAAGAAATTAAGCGTTATATATATCAGACTGGAAAATGACAGATCATCACAGAAACTAAAACTGACCATAAGAGCTAGCTAGGTGAAACTGTTTAGAGAAGTGGCAATTTTAGCAATTATATGGGAGGACAGGGGCGTTATTTCAGGGGGAGAAGTGGGTGGGTCATGGGAAATTAGATAGGGTGGACCTGCAAGAACAATATGGGTCAGGGGGGGAGTGTCTTAGGGGGGGCTTTGATTTCTAGGAATGCTAATGCATTGATGTTAATGTGAATGCCGTTGTTTTTGGGGTCCACATAATTGTCGATCATGGGACGACCAGCTCCTTCCCTCTCCTCCTTGTCGTCGTCGTCGTCATCATCATCATCAGCATGGATAAATAATTAGTTTGATTAATGCGATGGGTTTTAATTGTTTTCAACATATACCAGCACTGCATGCATGGTAAAAATTAAGAGTGCATGCAAATTAATCAATTAATGACTTGATCACTTCGCTCAAATCTTGATTATTAAGGTTGATTTTCGCTCAATTTTATTTGTTTAATTAAATTAAATTTCAGTTTATTTTTAAAAACCAGCTTAATTGTAAATGAGTCGAGTTTGAGACCAAGCTGTTTTCAAGGAGTGTGACGTGATAGCGGATAACTTACAATCTGTATAATAAAGTTTCATGTTCGAGTCAGGGCTTGCACCTCTTGTAGGAGCCTGGAACAACCGAGATTTTACTCGTTCACCTGAACTCACAAAATACGATTTCTGGAAGACAATATTTCCTCACATAAAAAAAATTAGACTAAGCTACCGTGAGCTTTATTTTGGAAGTGTACTCTTTCTAAAAGCTAGCATTCACTGAATCATATTTATGAACTTGCGACCAAGTTTGATAATTTTATTATTCTTATTGTTTATCTTGATGTTTTTTGTTAGCATCTGCTAAAATATACTGTAAGAACATTTCCTTCTCCTTTTTAAAAGCAAAATCAGTAATCTTCATTAGAGGTTTGATTAATAATTGGTTTAATCAGAGCATGAATAATTAATATAAGTGAACATGTGTCTTTAATCTTTTCAGCAAAATGGGTCTAATCTGACATTAAAATTAGTTTCAGAATTTTCAATATACGTACGACCCCCATTTTTTCTTGCAATCTAACACTGTTGTTTTTCTTGCAAAATAGAATTTCTCAAAGCAAAGTAAAGTCAATAACGAATAGAAATTAATATTTACGATGAGAAATCCATTGCATTAAATTTCTAATAATGTCGTTTGAATTTAAACAGGACGTCAGATACCGTTGGTTTTTGTGACAGCGTTAAAGCATCCCAGCTCATACGCACATGCATGCGCCATCGCCCATGGAATATACCTATGAAATGGTGTCAACATTTCTGATCTTGGAAATTGGCATCTTGATTTTCATTCCCTTGCAACACAAGGGAAGGAGGCTCCATTTCTCTCTCTTGAATATCAGATGGATTGCGTCCTTGAAAACTTAGTCCCATTTTGTGGGCTTATTACAGGGATCTGATTTACAAGCGAACCAAATCAGTTGTTGTATTATCGAAATCTGTTTCAGCAATGAGTAATAGTTCTAGTATCTACTGCACCCATCAATTAAATTCTTCGAGAATTACAAAGCTAAACTTTCGTGAAAATGCCAGAGAATTATAAGAATTCTTCGATGGTATGCTTTCTATCTCCCATGAGTAATGTATTTGATGCGTATATATATATGTAGCTATCACGATATATAGTGCCTATTCTATCGTGATTGGTTTTAAGCAGCATAGCGGTGGATATAAAAAGATCCACGCACTCTCTCTCTCTCTCTCTCTCTCTCTCTCTCTCTATATATATATATATATATATATATATATATATATATATATATATATATAATCCAAGATAGCATGAGATTGATGACTTTCTAGCATGAAGATATCCTTATTAAATTTGTTGTTGTAGGGGTAATTTAGAAAGGTTTGTTATAATTGGCTTGTAAAATTCTCAGGGAATCGATCGTCAAGGGAAGTGATGGAGAGGACAAGACTAACCTATTGGGTCAAAATATATTGGAGCATAGCAAGTACCAAAAAGTATAAATCAAGGCACAAATCGGAAAAACTGGGTCGGTGTGCAATGTTCAGCTACTTGATTTGTTATGGTCTTGAAAAGTAAGTTCTCCGTGAAATAAGGAATTTTCCGTTACTTGAATCAATACATTTATGAAAAAAAATGATGTATAAGAAAAATAAGAGAAAAAACAAATGTAAATAAATATTAAATATAAAAAAAAATTATGGTTTGTTGTATTTACCCGGTGGCCCAAGATACATAAAAAAATATTAGTTATGTTAGCTCACCTTGGCGTTGTCTGAAAATTAATTGGTGGAGACGTTAGTCATAATGTATGATATTATTGGTAAATATTATTGATAAGTTGACCAGAAATAATCGAGAAAAAATGTCTTCTTTGCATAAAATACAATGCATGTTCGTGCTTCTATCATTCACTAAAAAAGTAGTGTTAACCATTAAAGGGTTTGCTTGCATGCATTAGATAATTTATCCATAAATAAAAAAGTTTTTGTACCGACATCTTATTTATTAACTCCTCAATATTATAGAATAATATAAATCATATTCTGATATTTCACTTAACAAATTAAATTTTTAGATGAGATGGTTTCTTGACATAGTATCAGAGTATTATTGATCTAGTAGTCATGAGTTCGAATCTCACCATCTTCATTTTATTTAATAAAAATCAAGAACAATGTAGTGTGAATTTATGTGCAAGTTTCAAGGTTAAAAGATTTTCATTTGAAGGTATGTGTTAAAAAATAATATAAATTATATTCTAGAAAAAATGTTAAGATGTGTGCTATATATGAGCTGAGAACTTTCCCATGGTAATGGGTCGAGGTTAAATAACATGTTGGACCAAATCGGAGCATGACAAGAATCACAAAGGTATAAATCAAAGCACAAATCGGAAAAACCGGGCCAGTTACTTGTTTTTTTCCATATAAAGTCTTAGAAGACATTGTCTTTCATATATGTTCTTAGGAGTCGTTTGTCAAAGAAGCCGCATCCTTCCGTTTCCTCGACTTGCACTATTATTAGTAGTAGTATTTCACTATTTTTTTTTGGAACATGCTATATAGCTGGTTGGGTTATTATCATTTTTTCAATTTTTTTAAAATGCAAATGCATTGGAAAGTCAAAAATTTGATGCATAATTATCAAAATACTTTTAAAACACTTAAGTTTTAATATATTGGATAGTATATATATATATATATATATATATATATATATATATATATATAATAAGATGAGAGCGTATTAAATCAACTAAAACTAATAATAATTAACTTGTAAAACTCGCAGTATATAACGAGAGATCATAATCATGAAACATATATCAAAATAAATTAAAATTTTTCAATTATAATTAACCAAATACAAAAAATATTCGAGTTATCTAGGCAACGGAGCTTAATAAGCTTACTAAAATCACGGTATTCAAGTTACAATAACATATCTATGAAGCTACAAGTAGGCAGTAGGTAGGCTCCCACTGGATAGGGGCACGAGTGGGAAGCAGAGGTTTGCTAAAAAACAGATGCGAGTTTTGACTACATCGTCAATGGTGCTGAATGTTGTTGAATCACAAACCATGGCGCGTGGGCTTGCAAGTGCGAGAGGGAAGAGAGCGTGGGCGGCGCTGACAGAAAGAAAATGAAAAAACAAGAATGACTGACAGCGGGAGAGCGGTGGCAGGGAAAGAGGTGGCTAGCTAGGCCACTAAGAAGCTGACAGCGACAAGAACAATAGTGTAGCATGCACGAGTTATTTTGAATCAGAGATTGTGAGAGAAATGGATGGGTTAACGGGTTGATGGATGGGTTAACGGGTTGATGGCAGGAAGCAAGGAAGGAAGGTATAGGTGGAGAAGAAAGTGGGAGAGAATGAGGAGATGTCTCCACTTCTGGTGAAGACTTGTAGATTGCAGAGCAGTTCTCTGTCTGTCCTGGCTGCCATCACAATCACCTCCACGCCCTGAATCCCATGAAGCCCATTTGATGCACTGTGTCGGGTTGACACCGCATTCAATGCAATCCCTTCTTCCACACGCCACGTGTCGATAGATACCTACCTCTATCATGCATAGACAAAAACACCAAAATTAATGTTTTTTGTTTTCCCTATCTTCTGTGAATGTTACCCCGGAATTGAGGTGAAATGTGGACATTTCTGTAAGCTGAGCACCCTGCTTGTTCGTTTGACTGAACAAAACAATGAGACAACCGGTATTGTTTTTATTTCGGGTTAAATTCCGGTCTATTTCGGCAAAAACATGTTGGAAACATTTTATTTGTGATATTTCGGTCAAATAATATTTTTTTTAATAATGAATAATTTTACAATATCAAACAAATCTCTTAATCCGACTGTTAGATTGAGATGATTTATATATATTATGTTAAAATTTCAGAACAATCGAAGAATGTAATGACCTTGCGAGATTGATGATGACATCTCGTAATAGTATACATGCTCATAATTTTATTTAGAAAAATCATTTTATTGTGTCTTTTTTTTAGATTAAATTGCACAATTCTAAATAATTTTATTTTTGGATTTGAAATAATTTTTTTTGAATTAATATATTTAATTATATATATATATATACATAAACAATACAACTCTGAAACGTCATGCCGAAATGTTCTGAAATCAAAATATTTCGTTCTAATTGAAAAAACAAAACACCAACCAAAAAAATGAATTGAGAAACTTGGTGAACATTACATAATCGATGACCTAATTAATTAACTATGGCTGGTTGTATCTTCTCTTATTCAAAATTCTAATTTACCATCATTCTATAAATAAATAAATTTTCACTGTCCTTCATAAAATTCAAGCACGCACGTTCACTCACTTTTAACTCATTGAGAATCGAGAAATTTATACATGGTATTTCTCTGTATTTTGCTAAGTATAAGCTTTAGTTTTGGGAAAAAATTCTAGCTCTCATTATATTTTCTTATAGTTCTCAGAAGCTATCAATTTAGTTCACCCCCTCCTTGTCTTTCTCATCACGAATAAGAGAGGGAGGGAGGGGTCCTCGCCGTATATCCGATCCACCATCTTCTCTCTTAACATTGCGATCGTTTTTTTTATCAGGTTTATGAACCATTTAGAAGTATATTAGAAATTGTTTTTAAATTATTTTTCCTCATAAATATATTAAAATTTTATATTTTTTAAAAAAATTATTTTTAATATTAACACATCAAAATATCTTAAAACATTACAGTAAACTTACAAACACACCCTCGTAGACCAGCAAACCACCTTTCGTGGCCTCTCTCACGCACAAATTAACCACGAGCCAGCAAAGAAAATGACCTCGATAATTAAAAATAGCATTATTCATTATACACTTCATCGAAAGAATTAGCTAGCAAACAAAACAAAAGAGGCTGAATATTATATTTGAAAATATGTTTTATGGTTAGAATACCATACAAACCATCATTTTCTAACGTAGTCAACGGTGCCCCATCACCTCTCCTTTCCTAGACACTAAAATCCAGGACTTGTTAATCAAATATTGGCATGATGGCTCTCTTCAGATCGCATTTTATAGGAACCAGGAAACAAAACCTCATTGTTCACCCACTGTTGTTCACATCCACTAATTACGAGTTTGTTAATCTATGTAAATAACCATCATGTCACCTTCATTGCAACTTCTCATAACCTTTCATCTTCTCTTTGATCTAGAGTAATATTCATTCGGAAATATGATATATATATATATTCTTATTCTACTTCATTAACTTGTAAGCATATGTGAATTTTTTTTGGTTTTTTTTCTATTTGATTTCAACCAATAAAATACTTACAATGCCACTCATCGAGGTAGCATGATTTAGGAGGCAGAACTACTTTTGAATTTCGGAGGGAAAATATGCTGGGTTCTATTTTCCCTGTAGCTTAATCTGGAGATTAACATGTTATTGTAATCTAAATCTTTTCTTTTTTTATATGCAAGGAAACTCAACCTTAGAAAGTACAATTTGTGAGTCTAGATGAATGAGTAAAATCTTAGTTGTACAATTTATGGGTTCAGATGAATGAGTAAAACATTTAATTGTTCTAAGTTATTACAAGAGGTGCACGCTCTGACTTTAACTCAAGACTTGTTGTACATATCACAAGTTCATCTGTCATTACATCATGTTTTTTGGGGATGTACAATGTTGGGTTCTATTTGCCCTGCAACTTAATTTGTATATTATCATGCTATTGTAATCGACAACATCATTATTCTTGGAATATTATTTCCTTCAACAAAAACTAAAAGCATTTCGAGTGATTACATCGTTGATCATGAAATTGATAGTCAAAATTCTGGCCTTTGCACAAGTCAAGCTTAATTAAATTCATCTTAGTTCACATTAGCACCATTGAAACATCATAGGTTTTCTGAGTGTGTATTTGCACTGTATTTTCAAATATTTTTGGATGTATTTTAAAAATGTATTTGCATTTTAAAAATATCTTTTTCGATGATCTTGATATGTTACTATTAAAAAATTACCATAGCACATTTTTAAATAAAAAATATATACATCACAGCACCAAACACAAACACGTAACTAGGTATTCGAAAAGACTTATTCTCCTCAAAACAAATACAAACAAAACATGTACAAATCAAAGCGAAGAAAACTACAGCGGCTTTCGTGCTAATACAACGACAAGAAAGGGCAAATGCTTGTCTTAATCCACTCTCTTTTATTAAACTAATCAAACCCATTATCCTTTTTCAAATTAATAAACAAACATCTCAGTAAATTAAAGCTAGTGCCATAGAGAAAGTATGGACCACGTCAAAGAAAAACACACCATTACTTCCGTGTGAAGGTCGCCGATGCTCGGTGATGATCTCTTCGAATCTAGCATGCTGTTGCATGTTCTCTCACTCTTTGAGAAACCCTTTTTTTTTTCTCAAAGTGACTTGAGATTGTTGCAACCATTTTCGGTCTTCCATGGAGATCCAATTAAAAGTTTCATGCTCGAATTAATTAATCGAAATCGCCTAGAGCACCACGAATATTTTAGACACGAAACAGCCGACCAAATTGAGGTTCCCATGTGATTGATAGTGATCCCTTTAGGAATCATTCTTGTCTTTTGATCCCTTCAACTACTTATCTGACCTCGATCGATCTCCCAGAGTTTAACATTAGTAATGCAATTTGCTGGTGCCATATTGTCAACCATTTCTTTTCACATTATTTTGTCGTTAATTAATTCAATTCAGGCCAGTTGATTTATTTTAGTAAACCCTAATTTGCTCCCTGATTCTTTATTAGTTGCCGTTTTGTATGTCAACCTCGGCAATCTCTTTCGTAACGATCACGAACAGTTTAAAGTCGCAAGCCTATCCCTTTCATTTAGGGTTTATCATGAAGTTTCAAACTTCTTTGAAATTGGCATCCCTGAAGACATTAATTATATGTGCTGTCATATGTAAGCACAGGGCATAAGGTCAACTGTTGCTGCAATAATTATTGAAGGTGCTGCTAGCACTTGAATGTTTTTTTACTAAAACCATTCCTGGCATGCATGAACCAAACCATATTCACCTGTCCAATCACTTATATTTTATCTTTAGTAAGCGTTACAAAACTTGGTGTCTGTTAGGACTCCAACTAAAACCTATAAATGGATCCTATTTCTAACCACAATCAATTTCGATGAACCCTAATATTCTAATTAAGCAATCGACAATATTTGATCGCCTAAGAAGACGTTATAAAACTAGCTAGGAGGCTTTATAAAATTTGGTTCATACATATTTGGGAGTGCAGATGACAAAGTAGAAATAGATTCGAAGATAACCCTTTCATATATAAAAGTCGGATGAAGTAATTCTGGCAGTCAGTTTGATATTTTCTTTTAAGCAATTATTGGTAGTAACCTAAGGATATATATATATATATATATATATATAGTGCATACACTATGTGAAATATTGTGTTGGAAAACAATGTCAATGTGCTAAACTAATGATCGGTTTGCATTTTTATATGGAGTCCTTGCATTCTAAAAGTTATCAATGAGCAGAACTAGTTTCTTTTTCACTATTTCATCGGCTCTCTAATTGAAAAATATATGATACAATGAAGAACCCGAAAACAAAATTCAATATCCTAATACATGCAAAGAAAACAAAATTATTGCTGTGGACATGTGCTGCCGGAAAAGGTGTCACTGTAATGAGCCCATATGATCTTTAAAATAATTAAAATTGAAAAAAAAATCATTTTGTTGAAAGCCGCAATGGAATGCGGCTTAATAAAGCATAAACATATAGCATAAAGAAGGGTTTTAAAGTACCTAGAAGGTTTAAACTTTTCCAAAACATTAATCATTACAAAAAAAATCTCGTCTTATTCTATGTTTTAAGTACTTCTATGTATAAATAACCATATGTTGGCATCGTAAAATGAAGAAAATGTCATCTGCGCTGCTAATTAAACTTATTAGCTAACCAATCAGTCTGATAATATGTTAGTCTAATTTGACCTATCCAAAGAAAAATGGAAGAATTATGAAAATGCTAAGATTTGACCTATCCACAGAAAAATGGAAGAATTATGAGAAAGAAAGAAATAAAAAAGAAAGGTTAGGGCCCTCTATCAGAACATGACTAGGCTAAAAAAATCTTTGGTCCAATTTAATGTGTAATTCCATAACCTTAAAAGCCCACCATATTTGTTTAGGCTTAATTCTATAGTTTAGAATTGGACATGGCCCGCACTACACTGTAAATTGTTTTCAATAAAACAATATTTAACTATTGCAAGCTTCTTCTTTTTTTTTAAAAAAAACACATCTTGAGTTATAGCCCGAGTGATTAAACAAAGTGATTTTATTTTAATCAAATGTCAAAAAAATAGACAATAACAGTAAACAATATTTAAAAAAAAATCACAATAATTTGAAAAATAAATTATTTTTCAAAAGTGTAAAAATGATGCAATTCAATTTTTAGCCAGCAGAATATGAGGTTTAAGTCACCCAAGTCAGCACGATAAACATGCAATTTGAGCAATAAAAGTTAAATCAACCCGTGTTAATCCTTTAAATTTACATTATAGGTAATGAGATCAAAATAAACTAATAATAAATAAATAAAAGCCATAAAACTATTTTTTTATATAAAAAATGTCAATCCTCGTCAACTTTTCAAATTTATGATTTGACTCAATAAGCCAAAAGAAAAATACGAAACCCTATTAAGAATTGTGAGATTATATATAAAAAATCAAAACAAAAAAAAACATATTTATTAATATGTAAAATACACATACCCCCCCTGGTAAAACAAGAATTATCAAGGATTGGGCACTAGTTACTATTGGTGTGAGAAGCTAGGTTTCATATACTTGCAATGATGAATGGTGGATTGATTATTCTCTAGTAACAAATTTTGAATGCCTTTTTCCAGCGCGCGTTTCGTAGAAGATTGATCCAGGCCCATTTTAAAAGCCCATTACTCCACGATTTCACTTTCAAGTTTAAACCTTGCTGCGAAGAGGATAGCAACGGGACAAGGAGGGCTGGAACAGAAGTTTTCGTTTCTGAAACTGACAGATAAGAAACATGATGTTTGTTTGCATACAGAATGTCCTGTTCCAAATTGTCGTCTTGGAGCTTTCTCAAGTTTTTGGTTTGTTCCTTGGCACGTCAGAAACTTGTGGCCAGTACTGAAGCGGATAAGATTTTACGGAAATTCTCAGTGGACGAACTCCATCAATCCACTGTTATTACAGAAAGCAAGATTTATTTACACGGGCATAAACAGCTGTGCAATGATCGTGTATAAATTGACAAAGCACTTCCAATCAATTAGCTTGCATTTTCCACGTGGATATTAAGAAAGATATCTCATCAGAACAAAGATTTTTATTTTCTGAAAAAGGCCCGTTTTCATACATGCAAAGAATGACAAGCCACGCTGCTTCTTCCATCCGGTGATTGATATTTACATTTGGCTTCGAATCTTGAACACTTGTTCTTGAAGATAGCAGAGAGCAGCAAAACAAGAGAGAAGGGATGGCGTACGTGGCTCCTTTGCTAATCTTCTAGGCGGCTTGCATTTGTTGTCATCATCGATCGAAATTCATGAAAATCTACGAAACCATCGCCATCTTTATCGACTCCCTTTATCATACGCCTGCAATCTTCAAGGCTGCATTTTTTGCATCCTAGGCTAATAAGAACAGTCTGCAACTCCCTCGCCGAGATGACGCCATTCTTATCGGTATCGAAAATTAGAAAAACATCCATGAGATAATCTTCCTTGTTACCGCTACCGAAGTTTCCGTCGTCATTCACAGCATTGATGAATTCATCTAAATCGATAGCCCCATCTCCGTTACAATCCATTACTCTCACCATTCTTTCAGCTTCCGAAGCTGCTTTCGATTTTTCATATCCAAGACACCGAAGAACTTCACTGAGCTCAGAGCAAGATATCTTGCCATCCCCGTTCGCGTCTATGACATTGAATACTTGTTTGAACTGGTTGGACATTTCCATGGCTGCGAAAGAGTAAGTTGGCAAATCAAAACTTGATGACAATAATCCTTTGTTTTTTCTCCTGTTGCTTTTACAAACTCTCTCCATGTTTCTCGGCTGTTGAAGAAAGATCCTTGCCCTCCTGTGTAGAGAGCTCAAGCAAGTTCTGAAAGAATTCAGCATGGATTGGCTTGTGCTTGTGGGTGCTGGGGGAATGATGGTAGGGATGCCGAGATGATGATAGGCTATGCAGTGGAATAGTGGAAAATTCTGGTTTATTTGGATGGGAATGGTTGGAATTAGCATCCGAGTTTGTCATCTTGCAATAATTCTACGGCTCAATTAGGCCCTACATAAAAATACAGAAAATACTTATCGTCACTACCTTTGGGATTATCATATGCTGACAAAACTCCTCATTGAAGAATTGATCAAGTCCTGGTAAAAAGAGAGCCGGCATATTTCTTTTTTAACCAGCAGAAGCCCTGGTGAATTACTATTTACATGTTGGGGTCACCGAAACTAGACTTTGATCAAGTCTTGTTGGCACCTACAACGTTGGATTTTTTGGACAGCCGTGTGTATACACTACAAGGCTGAATAATTCTTAGGATACGAGTGAGAATTCCAGTATTGGCCTTTCTTTATTAGTTCTATGTGCGTGTCAGCGACATAATTGGTGTCATTAAATTTCTACCTCCTCGAGATAACTAATCATCGAGTTCGCCATCATAGTCGGCCTGAAATAATCCAGGCATCAGAATTCAGAACCAACGCAGCCCTAAAAGTGCAGCCCTGAATATTAAAGAACTCGTATTTGAACAGGTCCATCACACGCAGTATATGAAATTGAGTCAGTCTAATAACAGTCTTTACTCGTTCGAGTATATAAGAAAAAATAGCCGTCCAAAAACCAAGTCTAACTCGCAAAAACTTGAACATTGAAGTAGCCAAGAGTAAAATAGGTCATCCAGGAACTAAAAAAAAATGGTCTCTACCTCACATGCTGAATTCACAGCTTTTTACAGGAAAGTAATGTTCTGAAATTTGTTGATCGGAGAGGGGGCAATGACTAGCATACAACATCAAAACTAATGGCATCTAAGAATTCTGAACAAAGGATGAGCCAAGCTCCTCAATGAACTATAGTAAGGTTCAGACGTATTGGCTTGATTCATAAACATCTAACTCTTCATACACTATGAATCTATATCTCCATTAATATATTGTAATAAAGTAAAATGAAGAATAAGAGAACTGTGACGGATAAATTATGAGACAACCCAAAATGCAGTTGAATCTCACCAAGATCAACAAGAACGGAGCAAAACAGAACCCACTGATGAGCTGAGCATATCGCTGAGAGCAACCTGGACCTCATTTGACCCATGTTCACAACTTATCAAGCTTGAAAGAAGAGGGAAGAAATGAGCCAAGTTCTTCTCGAACAAAGAGTCTCCCAAACTACAGATAGCCTGGAGAGTTGCGACGATGAGAGGAGCACGTGTGGCCAATTCCCTTCGTTTTCCAGAACCTAAAGGAATCAGCCACTGGGAATGGCCACTGGGAGAAGTTTCTGATGTCTGTCCAGCATGGGAAGTTGCAATGTAAAACTGTAAAACCTCCTCACAGAGGTTGACAAGGCAGGATTCCACTTGAGCTTCATCATAAGTTGGAGGTCTATCAAGTACAAGATTTTGTAGGAATGTCAGGCAAATTTGATAGGACTCATTCTCTAGGCGCAACAGTGGAGGGTCTTGCATTTGGGTCATAGAGCCAAACTCTAGTAGCTTTGCACGTAATGCAATATTGGTGTTGATACTGTGAGCATGAGATGCCACGTCATGCAAAGCATTGAAGAGCACTAAGGCACTTTTTGCTGAAAGGTGAGACCGATACATGCTGTAGATCTCCATCACCGCCTGCCAATTAGAATGATAAAACGCTCACACTTCATGTTCAGTGGTTTGAATGACAAAGCTCAATGTTTCTGATCAAGCAGTTACTCAACAAGAAAAGCAAAAAAGAATCAACATATAAAACAATCAGAATATCCATGTTGTTGATGTGCATGCCCTCATGCAGGCAGCCACACGCCAGTAAATGGGAAGGAACTGGAACCCTTCAACTTTCCACTGTTTTAGAATTTAATAATTTGTGTGCATGTCTCTTTTTTATGAGCAACCTTGACAAGATTTCAAGATCAAACTCATTGCTTCAACTGTAACCTCAATTTGTCTAGAAGAAGAAGAAAAGAGCCAATTTCCTGAACTTGATGAAAAACATAGGGATGCCTATGTTTAGAACTTCTTATTTCTTCAGATTAGGAGCCCCTGGTATCAATATTGCAACACTCCTCACACCCTTGTCCCAACCCCTTGCAGAATCGTTCATACTAAATCTCAAAACTATGTCCTAGGAAAGTTCCCCTTCTTTTTTTTCTTTCATATTTCCTTTGAACTCACACCTAAGCAGAGCTGCTGAGGGAGAGGACAGCACCCACAAACAGCATGTCTGTTGTTTCAACTAGTAAACCAACACATAAAATTGTGTGCAATACTTCCACACTTTTAAAATAAAATAGTTAAAGAGTACCTGAATCAGTAGAAGTTGAACAGCAGCTCGACACTTTGCATCAGATATAGAAGAATAAAGACGGTGCGCCAACAGCCCCTCTGAATCACCATCAGGCACATCACTTTGTTCATGGCTTATTACCGAGGCTTCTCCACTAACAATGTAAGAGAAATCAGGGAGTGTTGCATTGGCAGCCTCTTTTAATGACAAAACCACCTCCAGCCACTTCTCCTCTGAAAAAAGATCTCCAGCATTGCTCATCAAACGAACAAATGCCGCAATACCAATACCAGCAAGACTTTGGTGAGGACGCCTAATGAAGCTAACCAGAAGCAATAGCACCTTTTTTAAAAGTGGATTGACAGTGTTGTAGAATTTTACAAAAAGATCCACAACCAGTTGGAGAGCCAAGGTACATGTCTCATAGAGCCATGCATCTTGATCAAGCTCGCCCGAATCACCATCAATCCCTTGCTCAGGAGGGTCACCTCCAGTAGGATCAATAGCATGCCGCACATAGTCAAAAATAGGAAATAAGACCGACTCGAAGACTCTTTCCCATAAAGGTAGAGAAAAAAGGTGACCATGATTGCGTAAAGTTTCAAACAAAACTTGCAAGGCACTCTTCCTGATTTCAGGCCTAGGGTCGAAGCTAAGTTCTGATAAACCTGCACAAACCAAACACAAATAATTAATAGTCAAAAAACGATTGAAATTATGGAAATCTGAATGTGAGGAAAATAATTCAAATATTCATAACATCAAAATGCCAACTTATCCAGTTTCCTTACCAGCCAACAAAGGGAACCAGAAATAGAGATGATCTTCCCTGTCCGAGATTTCTCCATTCTCATGTTTTCCATCTTTTCCAGTCCGAGGCGAAGGTATTGAAATTTTCCCGGTAGCTTCCTTGTCCTTGTTCCTCGATGAAGATCCAAGATCTCCTTCCGCAAGTTTTGTGGCACAAAATCGAAGAAAAGCAATTGCATTAAGGCTAATATCTTTGTTGAATCGACTATTGGTGAATGCTATCAAGCAATTCACACAATCTGTAAAGGTGGTTGTTTCAGTTTCTGTGATGTACGGGAAGTACTCTCTAATAATCTTTTCAATTATTTCAAAGGCCAAGAGTACAATGTTTTTGTGGTCATCATAAGCAGCTGTTGTGAAAACCTGATGCAATATGACCGTAAGAGTGAAAAACATAGCAAGCAGGATATCTCATAAAATCAAATTGAGGTCTAAAATTTAGTGGTTAACAGTATATATTCATTGTAAATAAAGTTAAGAATTGGCAGATTTCAATACCATGAACATGCTCTTCCATCCTGATTTAACATTATTGACACGAGAGAGAACCATTTGTGAGACACATCTGATAATCAATTCTCTGATTTCAACAGCATTACTCTTCCGCATAACAATAACAAACGGCTTCATAAACTCATTCTGAAAGTTATAGTTTGCCAACTCTTCCCGCTCTAAGAATTTCATTGATAATTGGCGTAAAGAGTCCATTGCAAAAATTGCAATTGAAAGGTTTTCAGAACAGCCGATGGTTACAAAGAAATCAGAAAGCACATTCCAGATGCTTGACCATACAAGCCTGATGCGATTCATGTTATAGTGCCTGTGATAAGAAATCAAATCAAATTTATTATGTAATCCTTGTGGTGCTAGCAGATAAATTTAAAAGAAAAACAGAAACAGAAACAGAAAAAGGAAGGGGAAAGAGAAAATATAAACAAATGAAAAGTAGGATGAAACTCACGCAATCTCAACAATCTTTGTAAGGCTAAAGACCCGTGGATCAGAAGCTGATCGCAGTTCCTCCATGGAAACCTTGCAAAGAGCCTTGACAAAGTCAATTATTGCCTCACTGTTTAACTTTTGGCTCCGTGTGAATATGCGGCTCATTTCAGAGCTTCCAACTTGTTCTAACATGTTTAAATTGGAGGCTAAGTTGTTCATCTGCTCACTTGTAACAGCCCCAGCAGTGTTTCCACCAATACCAGCACTATCATATGAACCTCTCATCACACTAGCAGCTGCATACTGCATCCTTCCAGGTCCCTTCTTTTTCAGAACAGGGAGGATGTTTGACTTAGTTTGTTTTGACTTTTCAGAGTCACTCTGGGGAAATGAAAAAAAGGTAGCATCTGGAGGAGCACCCTCTCCCAAGAGATGCAAATGTTCAAAGCGTGAGACACATGTCAAAATGTGTTCCCAAGCTTCTTGCAAATAATTACCATCTTCATCTGCAATTGTAACTATTGCCTATAAAATGTGCAAACCCAAATCAAATTAGATCCGTGAGCGAATTGCTACTGGGATAAAGTTGAAGAATATAATACTCAGATCATTGGTAGTTAAAGTTCTTGTGACAACTTGCAGACTTTCTGCATGTGCATTTGTTGTTAACACCAGGTTGGCACTACTAGCATAGACCTATCAATAAAGGCTACTAACCTTCTATCGGTTTTTCTCATGTTACATTTTCATTCATTTAAACCATTTTGTTCCCGCAAAAATATAATTCATGAAATAGTAGCAGAGGTAGCCTATTGCTATCCAAACCTCTCCTTCAAAAAAGAGATCCCAAGTGTGAACCTCCTCCAAAAGTTATTAATTTATCCATTAAAAAAAGGACATATTCAGCCGGTACTTCTAACTCCATCCTACTATTATTTTCCCACCATTCACTTCTAAAGATTCTTAGCATTGAAATTTGAAGAAAGGGAGTTTCATAAAGCCAATAAAATATGAAAGATATTCTCCCACGTAGCACAAGGAATACATAATCTCAACAAGACAACCTAAGAAAAAGTAGGCTCACAAGACAGTACTGATTTTATTTTAAGGTAATCTAAAGGGCCATCTATAAGATATTATATCAAACACCAACCTTGATGGCGTCAATGTTTTTCTGCTTGATATCGGCAGGAGAATGGAGTGAAGTAAACTTTGCTAATGAAGTCACAAAAGCATCTCTATGAGTCTTCATGGACATCACAGCAGTAACATGGATAGCATATCGTATACCTTCAAGACACAGAGCTATCACCACTTCATCATCACTTTGGTCCAGAGGCACACTGAAGGCTGCCAACATAGGAGCCCAGCATACCTCAATCATGAATCTAAGAATCACCACATCTGTTGCAGCATAATAAACTGACCTAAAAATTGCCAGGTTGGTATAAATATGTGAGAATTATAAACAGTTTTGTTCAAAGTACAAATATCAACTTCACCAAGAGCATAATCAAGACAAACATAGTTAAATTTTTCTTGGTAAAAATTATATCACAAAGGGTTGCTTATTGTCAGGAGGCCCCAATGAACTATAACCATGTAAAACAATCATTGAAAAGTAAAATTAAGAGCCTTTAGCTTCATTAAGATTATTGCCCAGCACACAAATTGGAGAGCCCAATAAGGTGCAGAACCATGACTTGACAGGGTGGGATCGGTTACCATAAAGTTTAAGGTGGAAAAGCAATGGGGGTTTTGGAGGGTAAGAGAGCCAATTATTCTTACTCGGATTTTCGAGCCTTTTCTTTAAATTGTTCCTGCATGTGCCTGATAAGATCATCACTTGTTTCCATACCCTTTTCTTCACCCCGCTTGCGGATCACGATGTTTAGGATACTGTCCAAGCCTAAAATTCTGTTTGAATTCAAAGACTGCTTTTGTTGGAGAGCCAAATCATCTTCTTTCATTTTGATCTCACTTTTTGATATTCGTTCAAACAATGATCTCAAGAGCTCCTCAGGTAGATCTTTCCCATCATCAATGCCACGATTGTTTCTAATGAAGTCATCAGCTGACATCTGCTTTTTTTTAGAGAGGGAGAGAGATGTGAGAGGAGGGTACAAACTTATCCATCATACTATCAGAAATATCCAACCGAATAAACTGAAGGATTTGAACACACCTTACTTTTGACCATGGGATTATGAGCATCAGTATTGAGCATTATCACAGAGTAAGCGAGAACATAGGCTGTGTCAGCGCTACTAAAAACTTTTGGATTACATTTGCAGTAACGTTCAGCAAACTTCTCCATGATTCGATCAATCTTCTGCGCCTCACCTGGTAACCTAAATCCCTGTAGAAAGACCCTGATAGCCTCATCAAACTCCAGGCCTTGAAAGTCAAAAGAATCCACATAAGCATGCATCACTTTCAGTGACAAATCTTCTCTTTCCCCAAGGTAATCACCAATCAGAGTCTTGTTCAGGCCCGGTGCATTTTTAAGAAAGGCTGCTATCTCCTCTGCTGAATGTCCCACTTTATTTGCATTGATTAGAAATTCAATTCCTTTCTTAGGCTTCCGGTTAAAAAGAGATATACCTTCCTGCCACAAATTTTAAATAAGATTCTATTTGCAGTAGCCCACGTATAAATACAATTAAATCACTTACCTGAAGTTCCAGCTTGTATGCCCTTCGTTGCTCAATAGTTGAAACATCTGATGCTTCAGTGGAGGTTTCAGAATGAGAATCCGATCCGTCAACAGGCTCATCCCCATTACCATTTGCCATGGGAAGACTTCCAGGTTCAGGACTGTTCTCAGCTGCATCAGGTTTCTTGGTAGAATGAGGATCGGGAATGCGCAGTTGTTTATTCATCCAGTCTCCCATTGATTTCAGAATAGCCACTAGGCACTTCATAGCTTCAAGTTTCATGGTGACCTCCTGAGGTGGCAAAAGTGTAGTAGCAGTACCAGGGGGGGCACCTTGGGCAGTTTTAAGGAGTCCATTGACCATTCTGAATGATCAAGATAATAAAACATAATTTATTAATTGATTTAAAACTTGATATTTTTGCCAATGTTATAGATCAGTTGTTTTACAAACTAGGATATCTATAGCAAGAAAAGAAAACATACCTCTCAAATATGTTAGATGAGTTGACATCACAGTCATAATTAATAAAAATGTCTACCAGGATCTGTGAATCAACAGAGAGCTTATCTAGAAACCGAAGCACTATAATCTTCTGCTGGTAATTAGGTTGAGCAACATTTTCCAGAACCCTTAAGACAATCATAGGAAAAAATACTCCAATCTCTGCTTTCAATCCAGCTCTAAATCTTGAAACCAAACTAATGAAAATGGAGCAAGAAAGCTGGAAAATGATCATTAGACTCGAAGCGCTGTTCTTCAACAGTGAAAGACATAGATATTGCTTGATAGCACCTAAGAACCTGTTTCAGCACAAAAATTAAGTGTGTACATCACAAACTTAACTTTGAGAGACTTCATTATGAGAGTAGCACTTTGTAAGCAACATAATTGCATATGCATATTAGTGATAAAGATAAATCTCATTTTTTCATCAAATACCACTAAGATCAAAAGAATGGTACTTGTTGATAGAGAAAGGACTTGACTGAAACCAAAATAATACTATTCATCTTCATAGTTAAAACATTAAGCATGAGGACCACACAAAACTAACACTCACAAAAAAATCTAAAAATATCAGATGCATGACCCTTTATAATACCATGGCAGCTCTGAGCCCAAGAGAGGAGAAAGAATCCAAGTTACAGCAAAATAGGACTAGTTGACTAACCCTCTAAACTAAGATTACACTAAAGTATATGTGAGATCAGTGTGCCAGCTAAAAGAGTTGATCGCTATGGTTTTATGGATTACATCCAACCAAATGGCATTCAATAATTTGTCCTACATAGGATCAGAAATTCCAAGTGCTCGGTTAAAGCAATTTTCTTAATCATGAAATTTAATCCCTAAAATCTGGATAAAACTTTAACCATGGAAATTGGCAGCGATACCATGTTATGATACAGCCACACAGCATTTGTCTATCAGGCTTTCTGCCAAATATTTCAAACCCAATCACAACAGAAAATGAACAGATTATTGAGCTATTTGCCTACCACTCCTGGGTTTAATTATTTAACCATTGAAATTGGTAACAATATCAGGTTATGATGTAGCCACACAGAATTTTTCTATCCAGCTTTCTGCAACATATTCCAAACCCAATCACACCACAAAATTAAAAGATTATTAAGCTATTTGCCTACCTCTCCCAGGATCCCATAATCGTGCATCTTAACAACACAAAACAGTACATGAAACATCGAAAAGGAAGAAGTCCATTTACAGCCAAAGCTGTTCCGGATCTGCCAGGTAGCATAAGCAGCTACATATTACTGTTGGCATACCATTTGCAACCAACAACTGACCTCACAAGTTTTCCACCCTATCTCTCCCAGTAGTTCAATTTTCTTTCCATTTTAAGATCATTCTGACAACAAATGACCCTGCTTCAGCTGCAGTATTGAGGATTATGCATGAGCTAATGAAGTTTGTACCTATAGACTCTCCATGAAGCTTGGAATAAAAATGGCAGATTTTTAACAAAATTTCAAAACAAGGATGGCTTGTGCTGGATGCATTTGAGATCTAAAACTTTGAAGACTTTTTTATGGAAATATTATCTGACCATTGTAGCTTCATCTTGATAGCCAGCACAAAAGACTTGAGTACTAAAATGCATCTGAGTCCACAAGAATCTATCTGTTTCCCAGCCACCAATGGTCATGTATAATTGCATAGGAAAAATACTTTTGATACAAAAGTTGAGATCTAACTTGAAAACTCTTTATCATGGATATATTATCTAACAATTGTAGCTCCATCTCTTTGTCGTCAGCACAATAAACACTAGAATGCATATGTATCCACTAAAATGAGTCTGTTTTCCGCTCAATAATAGTTGTATATGGCTACATAGAAGAAATACTTCAAGAGATTCCAAATGTACTATCATTCTACATAACATCGTGATCAAATATATCAAGTTTATAACAATTAATTTCAAATAAGTGTGAAACAAAAAAATAATGGACAACAAAATGCAAAATCCAGCAAGAATGTATACACTATAAAAGCATAACAGTGGTTGTACCTGTCACTGGTCCTAAACACGGCACCAGCATTCTCCAACAAAATCTTCAATAACTCCAACGCGACAATCTTCCCTCTCATCAACTGAGGATCAGTCAGTGCCTCTTTTGGTGGTGTTTTCATAGACAACTTACAAAGTGCTCGAAACACCAAAAAAGCATCTCTCCTCAACTTATTCCCAATCTGCACTTCCAAATCATCATCTCTTTCCCCTTCCCCATCCGCCAACTCCCCTTTCCTCCCTTCCAAAGCCGTCTTGTACATACTAATCTCCCAATACTTCGCATCCAACATATCCTTATCTGTCGAATCAAGCAAATCAGCTGGATTTGTACTTTCCACTGTCCTAGTCGTAGTCTCAAAAGCACCATCATGTGCCCCCATCATTGAAGCCTTGCTCGGTGTCCCCGGATTTAAAACCCCATCTATATCCTGCATAATTTTGGTTATAAAACCTTGAACAAACACCGCCATTGACCCATCCACGTCAGATTTCTCCATTGGTTCCATTAATTCAGCCACAACAATCGGCTGAATCGGAACTGTTGAAGAATCAGCCTCCATTCTCCTAAACACAATAACTAACATTTGAATCAACGATGCTTTCGCCGTTGTTTGATTAACCACATTTTTACTCCCTAGATAAATATCATAACAAGTCCTCACTATTTGTAACAAACTATCTCCATGAATCCTTAAGGAAATAGACGTAACAGCCGATAATAGGGTTCTCAAAACCAACAATTCAACACCATCATCCCCTAAATCATAACATTTACACACAGATTCGATCAATTTAGCTAACAATTTCGCTTCTGTACCTCCGGTGGGATCCGCTTCGCCACGTAGGTAACCATGGGCGATCAGTTTCTGGATGCAATCAACGGCTGGATCGACGATCTTGAGGAATTGAGTGTTGCACGCGTTGATCAGAGGGCTGAGGATTGATTCGGATTCGGCAAGGGAGTATTCGTGGGACCCACCGTCGTGGAGTGGGGCAGGTAGAGAGGGTTCGGAGGGGGAGGAATCGTCGGAAGTGGAAGTCGGAGGAGGTTGTTCTTGGGGTTTTGGTGAAGTGAGGATCTCGAGGACGGATTTGCATTCGTGTCCTAATTTCGAGTGTTTACGCCACGATGCGTTTTTTATGATCTTTTCTAGAGCAGGGGATACTATTTGGCTTAACCGGGAATCGGCTTCCGTGGAAGCCATTCCCGAGTCAGGAAGGTGAGTGAGCTCGTGACTCAGGGAGTTTGGATCTGGAGAGGGAATGTTATGGCTTGTATGGATTTGATGGCATGAAGAGGAGAGAAAGTGAATAGTAGAAGAGGAATATGGAGATGGGAGAAAAGAGAGACACAGATAGTGAGGGAGCTCCGTGCTTTTAAGATTTAGATCGCGTTTTGGGTTTAGTTTCTCTCACGGGAAAGTCCAAGGTTTTTTATTTCGACCGAATTGCCCTTAGTAAGGGATCTTAACCGGGATGCTGATGACTGGTTGATGGTAATAATGAGGATTAGGGGTGGGTGATTTCGAGATTTACAGTTTGGGTGCTTTGTTGTGATGCCTTTTTTTTTAACGAGTTGTTTTTCGCAACTCAGTCGACGGGATGTTTTAAAAAAAAACTATTTTAAAATTTAATCTAGTTAAATTTATATGAATTAACATATCAGTCAATAATTAGTTGATCTAGATCCAATAAGATTAGTTAAATTAAGAAAAAATCATTTGGAATGGCATGAATCTGAGTTGACTCATTAATTTACATGTTAACTTGACTACCACGCATTGTTTATTATACCCATGGTTGAATCATCAAAATATTAGTTGATTTTTTTTTGTCATTTTGATTAGTTTTCTTAATCTCGAGGCAAAAAAAAATCATTTTTATTACACTCACACGCCTTACTCGTGTGAAAATAACACAATACATCTGCATACATTTAACTCTCTGGCAACAAAAATAAATAAATAAGTATTTAAAAGATAATTAATACAGTCGAGTAAAATAATATATAATATTGTAATATTAATATTAATTACATGTTCAGGTTACCGTTACGGTAAACAAGGAGTAATGGTTACATATTCATTTAATCATAACAATAATGCTTATAAAAAAACTATCATCTCACTCATTGATGTGAGGTGTCTGAAATTAGTTATCACACGATAAAAATCAAATTATCATATAAATTGCAAAATCTTAGTAATTTAATTCCATTATATCTTATCTATTTCAATTAATTTATTTTTATGAATTCATAAAGTTCCTTATAATTCAACTCCAAGTTAGCTCGAGTCGACATTATTATTAACTTTTTCTAGAACATGATATTACCTTGACAAAAAATTACTTTTATTGCCCTTTTCCCATTAATATTTCATCATCATTAACAAAATATTCTACTTGTGTTTTTAAACAATAAAATATCTATTGGATATCTAATTTATTCATCTTCTTTACCTTGCACTAGTTTTGTTACCGGTATGCTTATTACTGATCATTAGTGTTGTTACCAAAAAAACTTAGTTTTCTTCTATTACCGGGCACCGATTCTATTATCAGGAAACT
This sequence comes from Salix viminalis, assembly GCA_029228465.1. NCBI lineage: Eukaryota > Viridiplantae > Streptophyta > Magnoliopsida > Malpighiales > Salicaceae > Salix > Salix viminalis. Next base: position 8,080,035 of record CM055439.1, read on the forward strand.
AGTTCCTTTCGTCTTAACTTGTAATTGAAATCATAATACTTTTTTTATGGTTGCAATATTTAACATGATAAACATGGTGAACAAAAGTGTTAATATATTTCAACATCGACTTCTTGTTGAAACTTTGACAATATTTCTCTGTTGCTACGCTACTCCAATGCCTCTCCTTAATCTATAGTTATATTGCATTATTTTTCATTTCATGTAGTAATAACCTAGGTTGATTTCTTTAAACTTATCAATTGCTTTACGATTCAATTTGCATTGTATTTTCATTTTGATACTTCACTCAATTATCTTTCTTGATGTAGCCATCAAGATATACTTTTTATAATTCACACGCACGCTCACACACATACACAGAGACAAATTTTCATTATTGTAATCTTAACCAATCAATTTTTACATCATGAATAAATTTATAAAAAATAAATCTTAGCAATAATCAACTTAATTAAATCATTTGAGAACATTGTTCTTTATTTTAATTATAACTAGAGTTGTATAAATTAGTGGGGCTCGTTTTCTTTGAAAGCTAAGTTGTGAAACCACATTCTCACTAAAATAATGAAAAATATTTTTTTCATTAACACCTTTAGAATTACTCGTCAACACAGTCGAACTATATTATCCAATAGAGTTCCAATATGACCTCTCCTTAAATTATGAGTCTTATATAGAGTTTTAAAGCTTCAAGTTAAGCAAGATCAATCTTAACTGGGATCTAATATCTCTGACTGTAACTTTTATGGGAACTTGCCTAAAAAACTTTATAATTTTAAAGCCCTTAATTACTTTGAAAGCCATAGGAGAAAGTTATTTTGGATATTATTTTGTGGTTACTTGAGTTCCGAGTATTTTCACTTCTCTCTAAAAATACACGAGAAATTAATTCATTTTTTAACATATTCACCATCAATTTATACAAATTTTAAACCATTCTACTTTTGTAAATCTTAGTTTTCATTCTTACTCTTATTTTGCCAAAACAAACATGACAAAGAAGGATATCAATTCTTTTCAATTTATCTCACGTGAATATTATCTACTCATTATCCTCATAAATACACTTATATTTCGCATATACACCTGAATAAACAAAAATTCACCACATGCAATATTACTCCCTGACTAGCTAGTCATTGGGGTTTTCAGGGACACCATGTTTTTCTTCATTATTTTTTCCTCATTTAGCACTAATTGTAGCCTGATATAACCTAATTGACGTGATTTACAATCAATTTGCAATATTTTTAAATTTCTTTTACAAATTGACATAAAATTCATAGATTCAACTCAATTTCTTTCATTCTAATGCAATCTTGCTAGGATAAGTTGATAACTTTACTAGGTAATATTCTTTACTTCAATTAGGTTATATCAGGGTTTACCAGGTAAATTTCATAGATGTGACATAACATCTAGGTTTTTTTTTAATGTATTCCCGCTAAATTAAAAAAAAAGTAATTTAGCCCTGTGTTGTCATTGTTTTTTCTTTATTTAACTTAATATATATAAATCATGCAATTTAGCCCTTTGTTATGACCTAGCTTAAAAATAATCATGCATATTTGGGATCGTATTTTGAGAAGGGATTCTAAAGTTTATTTGTTTATTAAATTTGATTGAGATCAATATAACATGGTATATTTTTAAAGTTTTAGCTTAAATTCCTTTATAACTCTTTTTATTTGCTTATAAATTTTGATATGATTTATGATCATTTAAGACTCTATAAATGTTTATTTGAGAATAGAATAAGGGAAAGATAAGAAGAGATAAATTATTAAGTCAAGTTAACTCACTATGGTCATGTTCATGAACCAAAACTATAGATTTCACATGTTAACCAAGATCAATATAATTTGTTGTCGGTTTTTTTTCATTTTACCCTCTTGTTTTTTTCATTTTTCATTTTTATCCTCTAACAGAAAAAAAAATTTCATATTTAAATTAGGGTTAGATGAGACTACAGTGAAAATAGTTTTTTTTTTAATCAAATGAAGCAAAACAACCAGTTTTCTATTTGACTGCTTGACCAAGATTGACTCTCGCCATTTGTTTTTTCATTTATCAAAGCTCACGGTGGTCAATTAATTTATAACGACACACTAATCGATTTTTTAATTATTATTTAAAATATCTCACTGTATATTGATAAAAAATAATACAATATATATATATATATTTTTTAATTCAGTTATATATTTTTTATCTCATCAAAATCTAATTCACAACTGCTACGGGAGTTTCCCTTCCTGCTCTCAGCACTTGAGCTTGATCAGGATCTGATGTATGGTTCAAGGCTTCAAGCTGAAGTAAAGGCAACACATGCTTAAACTAATGATTTATCTGTACTGCCACGCTTGGCGTGCGGGTTGAAAATAAATAGTATAAAAAACTACAAAACCCCATCCCACTCTCACATCAAATTAAGTGTGTTGCAAGATAAAAAGCATAATTTCCACGATCATCACCGAGACACTTTTATACTATCACTGGGCCGGTCCGGGCCGGGCCCAGAGCAGCTCTCCTTTCGACAAGTTGACGTACTGGAATGGGCTCGATCTATTTTATAAGTTCACTGGGCTTGAGTCTCAATTGCATCAAACTCCTCCACGATCTATTTTGATGGCCTATCCGTTCCGAGGGCAATAACAATGCTTTATGCATCATGAGCCGCTGCCCTCCATGGGAATTCATCGCCATGCATCGGACCAAAATCTGAAAATGGAAGAAAAGGAAACTCCTAATGCCATCCTTTTAACCATTATTTTGGAGAGCCCTTGAAAAGTAAAATAGACACATACAACCAACGAAGACATCTAAGACATTATAATCGTATCAATTTTTTAATTTATAAATTAAAATAAATTATTCAAATTTAGATGTAAATATTATAATTAACACGAGTTTATGATAGATGTTGATGCAATAAAAAGTTTAAATTATCCGACCTATCCACCAAACTTCAGCAAAAAGAATGATAATGAGTATACAGAAACAGAAGACCACTTAATTAAAAAGAGGGTAAGGTTTCGGTGATCATGGGCTTGCGCTGGGAAAAGGCCCAAACTTCCAGTAAGCAGGCTTCCCAGATTTGCAAAGTCCAAATGGGCTTCATAATTCACTCTTCCACGAAACATGAAATGGCAACAGCACATGAAATGGCATCCTCTGCCCTCAGCTGGCTGCTGGCAGTGGCCGTGGATGGGGTAATTAGAAATTCCAAAGTTTTTCCGCCAATCTGAATTTCTTCATAGATTTGCTCATAATCACAATTAAACAGACCCCATTCATTTTTTTCTCCCAAAACTATCAACTAGGTCTTGTTTTTTGGATGCCCGACTCTGGCAATGGCCACTCATGTTATTAACATTCTCCCGTTTTCTTCTCCAACTTGCCCACCACACTCCGAATCCAAAAAACCCAGTAACCTTCACTTTCTGGGCAACTCATTATGTCAACAATCTGTGACTCTAACTTCTTGCAAGTCCCAAATTCAGCCTGTATTAGCTGCTATCAATGTAGAAGAGAAAGTGGAAGGAGAAATAGGAAAAGAGAAACCTAAGTTTAGGTGGGTTGAGATAGGTCCTAATATACCAGAAGAACAAAAACAGGCCTTATCTCAACTGCCATTTAAGATGACCAAAAGATGTAAAGCGCTTATGAGACAGATAATTTGTTTCAATGACAAGAAAGGTAGTTTATCTGGTTTGTTGAGTGCTTGGGTTAAGATTATGAAGCCAAGGAGAAAAGATTGGCTTTCTATTCTCAAGGAATTGAACAAGATGGAACATCCGCTTTATCTCGAGGTATTCTCTTTTTGCCACTTGAATTGAATGCATTTATTGATTATCATTTGCTATATCTTGCCTTGCCTATTGATTATTATTTAAGTTTGATTGGAAGTTTGAAACATCACTGATGGGTGTTGTTTTTAAGGTTAATGTTTGTTGTCCAGCAAAGTTAAGTACTCCATGATGGACTTTTATGTAAATACTTAGGGTGGGTTTTATTTGTTCTCTCTCTCTCTCTATTTTTTTTTACTTTGTTAGTGTGTGGCACTTAGACTTTTAATAAAATCAATAATATTGAATGTTAGTAAATTTCTGAGTTTATTGAATTAATCCAACTTGTTAATGAGTTTGTTGTTAATGGAATCTATGTTTTCATTACTTCATCTAATTAAATTAATTGCTAGACACTGCAGTAGATGGGGCCGTTCAGCGATTAAGATTCTTCATTTGTGATATGTATGGTTATTTCTTTCTGTTGATGAATGGCTTGTCAGAATCTTTTGAATTTTGAATATTATATAGACAAGCTTTGACCAACCTCTATGTAGTTCCTGTTTTGTTTCAGAATCAATCAGATGCTCAGCTTTATGTTTAGCTTGTTTTGTTATATTTGTTTCTCTGTGGTTCGTGCACACACAAGCAGACATGAATACTTGGAGCATTTATATATCCTGAATGTAGCACAGTCCCACAAGATACCTTTGATTCTCATTTCATGGCTAGATTTTCTGGATTGCTTAAATGGAAAAGGAGTGCTGTTAGTGTTTTTTTTTAAAGTTAAACATATCAGTCTTATATTGTAATAAATTTATCAATGTCGTTCAAGAAATGCCCCTATCACACACTCCTGTGAAAGATGCAAGCAAGGGCACCTGGCTTCTTGCTTAGTGCGCCATATATGAATATAAGTTCTCTTCTTGCTGATAGGTTTCAATCGCTGGGGTTGTTTCATCAAAAGAAAAAGGTGGAGAGGACCCGTCAATGTCCTTTTTTTTTCTTCCATTCCTTTTTGTTTGTCCCATCACAGTTTCTGATGTTTAATCCTTTCCTCTTCATGTTCCTTCATTTTCTTGAAGTTAATTTTTTCTGTTTTTATCATTCAATCCTGCAGCTTTCATGAGTTGTATCCATCATTCTCATAGTTCCTGCTATTATATTTGTTAAAATCCTGGGGGTATATAAATTCATGCTCATATTCACTTTGAGAGATATTTCAGTAGTTGTAAATAAACTCAGCATTTGGCTGTTTTTTAGTTCTGTTGATGACCCTTTCTTCCTCCCTATCTGGTATATATAAGACCATCTCACAACCTGTTCAATAGTAACCAGCAAATAAAGACATTTTAAAAAGGAGTTATTGACCCAGGGCATTTAGCTGTCTCCTCTTTCAAGACATTACAGGATATAGCCCTTTCCATCACAGAAAAGCCACAAGAGCCAATGGACTAAGTTTTAGTGAGGTTTGAGGAAGTGAGATGGATTTACTTGACAACATGTTACATGCCATGGCTTTCGTAGCAACATCGAGAAATGATAAGCACATGTTCTTTTAATGAAGTGTACAAATAATTTGTGCAATAAAACAGTCATGTGCTTAACATAGCTCGAGTTTATTTAAGGTACAAAACCTTTTCTGTTTTTGAATATTAGTGCTCTTATTTTGTGTGCAGGCGGAGTTTCTAAACTCACAATGTGATATAAGCTCATGGTCTTTTGCATCTTTATCAGGTGGCCAGAAATTGCCCTTCTAGAAGAATCTTTTGAGGCTAATGTTCGTGACTATACCAAAATAATTCATTTTTATGGGATGAACAACCAGCTTGAAGAAGCTGAAAGAACTCGCTTAGTCATGGAGGAGAGAGGGTTTGTAAGTGATCAGGTAACGTTAACTGCTATGATTCACATGTACAGCAAAGCTGGCAATCTTACTCTCGCTGAAGAAACTTTTGAAGAGCTCAAGCTTCTTGGTCAACCATTAGATAGGAGATCATATGGAACGATAATCATGGCCTATATCAGAGCTGGAATGCCTGAAAAGGGGGAGATGATAATTAGAGAAATGGACGCTCAAGATATTCGTGCTGGAAGTGAAGTTTACAAGGCGCTGCTAAGAGCGTACTCCATTGTTGGCGATGCCGATGGAGCTCAAAGAGTGTTCGATGAAATTCAGCTTGCAGGTATCCCACCTGACGATAGAACGTGTGCAGTCCTCTTAAATGCTTATGGAATGGCAGGTCAAAGTCAAAATGCATACGCAACATTCGAAAATATGTTGAGGGCTGGCATTGAACCTAGTGATAAATGTGTAGCTCTGGTGTTGGCTGCATATGAAAAGGAGAGCAAGCTCAACCAGGCATTGGACTTTCTAATAGGTTTAGAGAGAGAGAAAATCATCATTGGCAAAGAAGCATCAGAAGTACTAGCTGGGTGGTTTGGAAGACTCGGGGTCGTGAAAGAGGTGGAGCTTGTCTTGAGAGAATATGCTGCGGGGTAAGTTAATTGTGAAATTCTCAGGTTCTGATTTGTCTCCAAATCTTGCTGCATCCATGGAAATTTTTTGCTTTCCTGTATATATGCTCGTGATTTCCAGGAAATCAAAAGTGATGCTGGTAAGATATAGAGGTTTCTCATTTTTAGGTACAGATCCAGACCTCGTTTTCTAGCTTGTGCTTGTTGGATAAAAAAAGTTGAGCCTGAAAAAAAATTCCAGCTCAAAGAAATCATTTTTTGAGCCCCCAAAAAATATCAAACTCAAAGAAATTATTTGATATTGTTATTAAATAAAGTCTAGTGGTTCAACATTGATATTTCTTGACTTGAATCTTTGTTTAGTCTTAGTTTAAAATTAACCTCACGGATTTGAAAAACATGATCTGATTTAAAAAGAAATATGTTCAAAATTACGTGTATATATATTTTTAATACTAGGATGATAACATATTAGATCAATACGAGTTTTGTGTCATAATCCACCAAATTTGCAATTTTGATTACGAACTACATTGGATTTAACAAATTTTTTTATTTAATAATACAATAACTAAATTATAAGTTTATTAATTCCGTAATCAACCAAATAAAAAAATGTTTATTCCATGATATGATAATTTTATAGTAAATAAATTGAAATAAATTATGAATATTAATTTAAAATCAATTGAAATTAATAAAAAGAAACAAATAAAGATTCAATCGAAAGAAAAAAAATGCAAGATGATTGTTATTTTAAGAAAACTATTGGCAGTGTAATTTAATCAAACCTAACATATCAATTTTATTTTTTTAAACTTGATTTATTATTTATTCTAAGAGTAAAATCAAACTATATGAAAGTTAATTTGATGAGACCTGGTCACCTAAAAAATCATGATTTAACTTTTGCAAACATTGAGTATCAATTAATTATTGAGATATTTGTATGAGATTACAACAATCTCATTAAAAAAATAAAACAAATTATAATGATCAATTCAAAATTAATGAAATGTTAGAAAATAAAATAGGAAGAAAAAAAACTTCAAACATGGATATTTAATTTTTTTTTAAAAGGAGATTTTCCTTTTAAAAAACAACCGGGGCACATAAATGTTTCTTAATTCTTTAACAACTGTCCGCTACTGCCCTTAGTTTCTTTTGAATTGTAATATTAAGACAGATTGAAGTTAAAGATCACTTTGCATCGTTTTCCAAAGAACATGTGCAACAATAATATGCCTATCGAGTCAACATGTTATTTGGTGATTTTCTGCATATTTTTTTCTTCTTCTTAAATTTACCTTCAATTTTATTAGCAAAGATATTTGTATTTTATGCCTGTATTTTAAAAATGTTTTTGAAAAAAAAATTATATATTTTTTTATGTTTTTAGATTATTTTTATGTGTTAATATACAAAATTATTTTTAAAAAATAAAAAAAAATCATGATAAACTTCTAAACAAATATACTTTCGAAATTAATCTAACCTGCACTACCGAAAACTTAGATTTTAAGGACTCTCGGCTGCGATTTCTGGGCCTGACCATTCAATAAATCTCTAGGATAGGATGGCTAACTTCTCAAGGCTGGGCTGCGCTTTTGGGGTCTGGGTTCAGCTGAGTAGTCCGCTGGTGAACGCTTTGTCGTTCCGAACTCGTCCTCTTTCAGCTGAGTCCTGGATGCAGAAGCTCAGGCACTACTTTTGGATTACAATTAGCTCGGGATATTTGCTTTACGGTCGCAAATCTCTTCTTCGGGATTCAATGGAGGGCTGCTAAGGTGGAGGACCCTCCACATCCGCCGCCGTGGAGCCCTTCTAACCTCAGAGGCCAGCCTCTAACTTAAGTTCATATTATATTCTTATGACTGGTTTTTAAAAGACTCTCTACAAGATGGAATGGAATATTCTTTAGTCTCGTATGCACTTCATTGTCAATGTTCTTATTTTCTATGCACTTAGATAACATAAATTCTAACACAAAGGTTTATAAGATATGATAATAATATATATAATAGAGATAATTAAACATATAGATATATTGTAGTCAAATCTCTGAAATATAAGTACAAATTAAACTATTTAAAAAACCCGAAAAATATCTTGTTGAGTGCCACCCACGGAGAAGATTTCGGATGAGTGACACAGCAACTTGCTTTCCACGGCAGACAATTTTATAGTTGAAGTGCCTTAAATTTGGACCTAAAATTCTTACTTCCAAGAAATGAAATCTATCTATCTATCTATATATATATATATATATATGTTTGGGAATCTTGCCATTGATGCTCTCCATTTGGGCTGGTTCAAGCTTAGGTCTCCGCATCTTTTCTAGTTTTTCTGGTGCTGAGGTAACGTCACGAACCCCATGCCATCTGATCAGAACTCTTCCATTGAGACTATATATTTGCAGAAAATTCATATTATAGTTGTCATTATCATCGCCAAGATGCAGAAAATACCACCGTGCAACTGAAAATGTACACCACCATCCCCCCCCCTCTTCCTTGTCCAACTGGGCAATTCATCCCGTAATCCTTCGAGAACCTTTCAATGCCATTTTGTGGTGAATATAACAATTTTAGAGCACAAGTGGATCTCGTAATAAGAAGGGTTCCTGTCTTCTCGCACCAATGTTGAACGTGGAAATTGAATCCAAGTTAAAGCTGCTAATGCACACTTGCATCAGAATATTTTCCTAAAATATCTCATTTATGTATATCTCCCTATGCATCGCATGTGTTTTTTCGTTCTTATATATCTTTCTATATTCATGTTTTCTCTCTCAGATATATATAGTTTTGTCTATTCTTGAATTGCAGAATATATATGAAAATATTTTTTACAAGCCATATAGATTAATAAATACAGCAAAAATACCATTGGCTAAAGAAACAAGAGAAAAGCGCAGCGCATATGAAGCTGAGACAAGATGGGAAGATAACAACTGAAGGTAATGCACCAAAACAAATAAAATCACAAGGAAAATGAGGCCAAGCGAGGTATTTGGTCAATAATTCCACAAGTGACAAGCATCTTCAACGAGGTATTCGAAGACCCAACTCAGCAAATGTTGACGAGTTAGGAAGCAAAATCAGTAGAGCTGGACAAACCATACCAGAGAGACCCAACCAACAAAATTATCCGAAGCTCAGAAACTCCTCTGACAGCTGATTAAACTTCTATCATTGCAAATACCACACGAAATGGATCTTTAAAAACCATTAAACAGCCAAAAAAAATAAATAAAAAAAACTTGAAAAACCTAGAAACATAAAGACTCAGAACATCTTGAAAAAACTGAAATAACTCTGAACAGTTTTGAAATTCTGAAAACTAATCTCGGATCCTGCAAAACTTATCTTCTTATCATAACCATATTTATATTAAGAAGTTTATGGGTATCTTTTTTTATCTTTTTGGATTTTACTAGCTTTATTGCTTAGGGTTTTCCAATTTATATCGTTGTTCATTTTTTTATAATTTTTTTTTATGATTTCTAAGTTTTTTCTAGGATTTCTGAGTTTCTATTTTATTTCTTGGTGGTTGTTGGGGCACTTTCTTTTAAAATATAGCAAAAGGATGTTTAGTGAATATTTTTTAAAATGATATACGCGAGGATAATCTTAAAACATAAGGATAGATAGATGTGTTAACTAAAATAATTATTGACCATCAAATTATACATCCATCCATCCATCAAGTATCCTAATCAAGGTACAGCTAGCTATATAATATAGTAGCTAGTAACTTCCATATCAAGGAAGGAGGGTATTAAGACCGTCTGGTTTTTGATAAAAACTGAGTCCCCAGCCTGCATCGACGGCATTGAAAGTTTGTTTTCAATCACTATCAGCGACTTCCCAAAGAAATTTAAAAACTTTATGGCATTGAATTAATATATATTGTTGTTGTTGTTGTTTGTTGTTTCAGATAACTTGGAATACTACCTGGGAGCTGCAATTCGTACGTCCTAATCTGAAGAATCTCACTAGTTAAAGGAATGAAAAGAACAGAAAAAAAAATATTGATCAATTATCAAACTGCTAAATCATGCACGGCCAGTGAAATAACAGGGAAATTCAGCTTCCTGGTTGGTATTTTGATTAATACAAGCACTTAATTTGTTAATATAAGGTCGGTCAGTCTCATTTAGAGATTGATGGTGATGCTAACGGGTCAGTACATGGCACGAACCCTGGTGGTGGAGATCCTCTTCCATGAAGGAGTTCACGCGCCAATGCTTGTAGTTCACCGCCACTAGTTCCTGATGAGCCACCGCTGCCACCAAACTGACGGATATCCATTTGCCGCTGCTGCTGCTGCTGCATGGACCATGTGGGTTGCATCATTGGATCAAAAAGAGAAGATAAATCGTATGCGGCTGGAATTGCAGAGGCTGATGGTAGGTCTGCTATTGAGAGTGGAGCCGGGGTCACTAGTGTTGGTGGCGGCGGAGGAGGTGGCGATGGAACTTCCAATGCTGCTAGATGGGATTGCAAGTACGAGAGTTCAGCTTGTAAATTTACCACCTACGAGAAATAAATTTTCCAAAAGAGAACAAAGACGATCAATTTGTTAGCTGAATAAACCTTTACTATCACCCCATTGTTTAGGGGGTAAAAAATCTTAGTACATCTCGGCAAAATTATTTTTATTCATGTACAGTAATATAATAAGAACATGCTTTGTTAATTACCTACACATGCAGATATATATATATATATATATATATGCTTGGTCAAAGAGATAGAACTGGTTAAGCATACATATAAAATAAATATATTTCTGAGATAGTTTTGTAATAAATTTCTGTACTTTTAGCATAAAAATACAAGAAAACATGTCTTCTTTATATTCACAGATAATTAAAAATCATATACTATCTAACATAAATTAAAACTGTTTAACTGTGTCGTTACCACTTATCCAAAACTCTCATCATAGCATTGTTTAACCGTACATTGTCATTGTTGTAGTGTCCATAACAGAGCACAAGATGGAGTGTTTTCTATCTATCGAAAGTTTATGAAGGCAAGTTAAACCAAACTTTCAAGAACAAGACAATTCAGGTCAATCGAGTAATAATTTGATTCGCGGAACTATTTTTTTTTTTATGAAATATACATGGAACTGCTTAAATCGAATAATTAATGACGAATACGACGAAGACCTGTAAAGATAAACATGACACTGGTTTGAGGTTTCTGTCTTTGTTTATGCCCTAAGGATGCTTGAAGTATGTGCCCTAGAACATGGTGTTGAAAGCCAATAAAGATTTGTTTTGAAAAAAGAATGGAAGAAAGTGATTAAGAAGAGAATTCTTCTGCATTATTGACATTGAAATATGAGAAGGAGAGGCTGGCTGCTGTACTTGGCTCTAACCAATAATTGTTTCTAAATTGTAGATTCACACAGTACTCACACGTATATAAACCCTATATAGTATAGATTAATTGAGATACACACTGTACGTTCCAGTTAATTATCATGTTATAAAAAACCAAATTGCCATAAAAATAAGAAAAGAAAGACAATTGGGCAGTGTTGCCCAATTAAATCCATCTATTCGTAAAATACACGGCATTATTAAACCCAGAAAAGAATTGGGAAAATAAAATATTATAGCCATCAACCGGTTCAAATTCCATTCATTCTAGGATTTTTTTAAGAAACAACCAGTCAAAACAAAGGATGTTTAACCAAGTGGTAATTTAATGAAACACACAGAGAAGAAGGAACAATCACAAAGCGTTTCATGATTTCATGGAAGGAGAAGAATATTTTAGTGATTCGACTGCTCTAAATCCCACGTGATTTGACAACAGTACCCCTGTAAGACCCTACTGTGAAAAATGAAAATCCAACGATTTGCGCAATAGGACCTCCTAATCGCCCTGACCCCAAAAGGTTACTTCTAGAAACACGAAAACCGACCATCCCCTGAATAACTGCGATCGAGTCCACGATTTGCACAGAAAACTGTGGCGCAAACTCCAGCCTATGCCATCATGGTAACCGCCTCAGGCTTTCGATTTGTCAATCACAAAACGCGTTCTTGATTTCAGTTTAAAGCACAAAACTATCCCCCCAGCAGTGCTGCCGCAGCACGAAAAAACACAGGATCAAGAGCCCGATGTTTGCTTAGACACTTCGATCTGTTGCTACCTTGCAAAGGGTGTTTGACCTAACTTGCATGTATGGTTTGACAAAAACTAACCAAACCCCACCCCGTGAAATTAATTTCATCGGAGAAAACTAGAAAAAAAGAAGTCAATTGTAATGTTAACAGTGTAAAACAGCTAATCGCATTGACAGAGGGAAGCTTCAAAAAGCAGATTTCAAGAACGAACTCCATACCACCATAAGCAATCAAAAGACGGTAGAAAAAAAATGATGAGGGCTAGCTCTTTCAAGCAAATAGAACAAGTGCCGTGCTCAGTAGCCTCAACTAATTAAGAGGCAAACTAAAGAAAACAGCAGAAATGAATTTGCCTCTCTGTTTTCAAGTTGAGAAAGATCGATGACAATCTTTTTTTGTGATCAATGAAACTAGGTAGATGAATTAGTAATTAAAAAGAAATATAATTTACCTGTTGTTGAAGTGAAAAGATGTGAGCAACACAGCCATAGACTGGATCTCTTAAACGAGCTTGAGCCTCGTAGCAGATTGTGACCACAGCATCAAGTCTTTTATGGACAGGAATGTGTAATAAAAGCTTCGACACGTTACTTGCACCAAAAACCTTATGCACCGCTGCAAAATGCGCTGCACCTTGCTCTGAGTCAAAATAAGGTGCAAATATACACCCTGGCACACACTTCCTCCTCAAGAATTTACAAGCACCGCATGGCCCACCGCCACCGCCACCACCTCCTCCTCCTCCTCCACCGCCACTGCTTCCACCACCAACACCACTGTTTATAGGGCTTGTTTTTGTGGCACTCATTTCTTTTTCTTTAAAAACAAAAGAAAGCAAATATAGTAGTTTGTCGCATAATTAGGGTTTGTATTGGAAGAATGAGATATAAGAGAGAAGAAGGCTATGCGTATGTGGTGGTGGTCTGGGGTTTGGTGGATGGTATCGGGTTATGGGTATTTGGGGTTAGAGTTTGTTGGGTTTTTTTTAATGGTAGGATTTAAAACGTTTGTGAAGTCTTTAAAGCCACGCGATAGAGCAAACCTTCCCCTTCCAATTTAGCTGCTTGCGTGAAGCAAACATGCGATAAGCCTCTCTCTCTCTCTCTCTCTCTCTCTCTCTCTCTCTCTCTCTCTCTCTCTCTCTCATACATACATATACATATATATATATATATATATATATATATATTCCCAACTGCCTTTCTCTCTCTCTCTCTGTACACATATATACATACATACATACATATATTTTGTTAATTTATGATCATTATCTCTGTTCTGATGATCACCTCTTCTGTTCTAAAAGTTTGATCTTTCGTTCATTTCTCTTCGATCAGTTAATGAAAAAGCGAAGTGTATCTTTGTATATCACTTAACTTTGGTTTTTAGCTACTAATGATCAATGAATCTGGCTAGCTTGAGAATATAAAGAAAACGAAAAGGTTTTACAAGTCGAAACGTGTCAATGGGTCTGTGTCTAAATATATTTGCCGCTGCGTGGTTTAAGCTGCGTAGAGGGCAAAAGACGCCAACCATCCCTCTTTCTCTGTTGAAAATGACTCACTTTGCCTTTCCTTTCTATATAATAAGCCAAATAAATCCACTGGGTTTTTCAGTATAGCAAGACATCAATACCCATTGGTTTCATTAATTCCATTCTTAAAATACAATTAATTGTACGTACTTGCATAGTATTAGTTATTCTTAGTAATTATCTTAATTTGATAAATAATATAGGATCTGATAGATTATTATATAACGCCTGCCTGGCCTCGATGATCGGTTTAGAGAGAGGGCCGGTGCCCATTACAATTCACAAGTGCATGTTGTGAAAAAAGTCAGGAAACTATTCTAGATAGTAGATACCGATCGTTCCCTGTCAATTCATGAACTCCCTCGTATGTTTGTTTTATCCTATAATTGGAATGGCCGGTTATCTTAAGTTTCACAGAACCTAACTTAGTTTTGGTGTAATTCTCTTACAAGTTGCCGTGATGTGCTTTACAACACTCAAACCTTAAAATATTAATGGTTGAATCGGTGCCGATGAGGAATGGGTGATATTATTGTGATTTGACAAATTATCTATCACCCTCATGATCTTCATTTTGTGACGATTAATGACCCTTCCCATTACATAGATATATGCTTTTTTTAGAATTCAGACCGTACAAGTCCAAGCCGTTATATTTTTCCATCGCGAGGGATCGGAACTATACTGGTTTGTCCACAACAACTTTTGAAACTATAGTTCAAATGTAAATGTCGATCTATTTGATCATCAACTAGTGATTACCTCGAATTGACTATGTTTCTGTCTGTTAATCTACCACATCATCGAAAAGTGTGGGCTAGATTCTTCATGATGGAAACCATACATTTTCATCAATTAAACATATAATTAATTAGTACCAAGACTTTAATAATCCCTTCGACTATTTTTGAAAATAGTCCATTATTTTTATAAAACCCTAATTATTTAAAGAAAATAAATTAGATCTTATAGAGTTATAGTTATTTGAAGTCATGGGAGTAAAACCTATACAGGGAACCGATCTTCAAGAAAAAAGGGTACCATAGACCATAAGAATTGGAGAAAGAAGAACTACATTTGTAGCCCCGATAACACGACCTCCGAAAAGGTTAAAAATTTATTCCTTCGGTAGAGAGATCATGCATGAGATGTTGGGCGCTAAAATTGTCAAGTAGAGCACTCTACTCAACAATCTATGCTTTGGTGAGATTGGCAAGAGTTTGAGCACATCATGTTTTCCCTCTTAATTGCTATTTTAATAGGTAAAGCACGTAAATACGATAAAAAAAAATTAATATAATACATATCTCCTATCATGATTAGTGTTGAAGTAATTGTTCAAATATCTTTATACTTTCAAAAATCAATAAAAAGTTTTCTAATCTATGCCAAACTTTAGAGTTATTTTGTATAAATGATGAGCATGTAAGTTTTGCTAATATTTTTTTAACTAAACTAATGTATTATTTGACATCGTGTTTCAAAAATATTTTAAAAAAAAATTAAAAAAAATTTTTTATTTTTATTTTTACTTTAATTGTTTTTTGTGTTTTCCATCATTTTTATTTGTTGATATCAAAAATATTTTTTTTATAAAAAAAACAATAATCCGATGCATTTCTGAATGAAAAATACTTTTAAAAACAATCTCAACTACACTCTCAAACAGACATTAAATACTATATATAGCCTATAACTATTGCACATTCATCTGTCATAAATATACTTGGTTCATTACTGAAGTTTAATAGACTTTAAGTCATATTTTTACTTATGTTTATGTAATAAAAAATTGAAGCCAACAAAATTTTTAACAGTCACCGATTCAACTCACCCTTGTTTCTTTTTAAAAATGGGCTAACAAAGAAGTGGTCAATGTTTGAACTAAATAAAGAGTAATTCCTTCGTGTCACTTCCATACGATGCCATCACAGAGCTAGCCAGCAGGTCATTCGGAGACTTACACGTTTGAGTCGGTGAATAAGAATGTAACGGCCAGCTATAAACCAATGACCTCATGGATTTATCACCGTCGGGGCTCGACAAGCCGTTCAATTGAGCAGAAGAAAAGGGACGCACCTCACCGCATCATTAAAAGATTTTTAGCGTGTTTAACATTACAGTAAGAGTACTTTTTAAAATATTGTTTTATTAAAAAAACATATTAGAATAATGTATTTAAAAAAAAATATTTTTTAATATCAATACATCGAAACTACTGAACTGATTTTTTTTAATTTACATAATAAACCAGAAAATTATTTTTTCTTAATTTAATTGGATGGAGGTGAAATCAGCAACATTTTGTAACGGCGAGTCACCACGATGTCCAATCTGGTGGTGCTGTGAAGAGGAAGCCATGACAGCTTGTTAGTTTGACCGACAGGTGTCATTATTTAAAGCTTCGTCACAGCTTTCGTCACCTGTTGCTTGCGCTGTAACAGTCCCATGAGTTTCTTCCCTTTGCCTTCCTTGTATTTTTTTTATCCATTGCCATGATATGACAATCATGTAGTCACATTATTGCTGATTTGAACGCACATACAGGTTTTAAATGCTCCTAACTGAGATTCATTCTCGTCTATATTTAAATTATATATATATATATATATATATAGAATACCGACGTCTGCATAACATCAACGCCCGTTTGACAGCAAAATTTAAATAAAATAGTAAAACAAAATTCATTAAAATCAATTTTGTGATTGCTTGGTGAAACGCTTTTCATTTGAAAAGGAGGTAATTTTCTGTAATGGAATATGTTTACTATTCGTGGAGGAAAAAAGGCACGAATTATTACTATATAATGAGGTCAATTTCAATATTTTTTTTGTACTTTTAATCCAGTTAATTTTAATTTTATAAAATAACCAACTTTTTTTTTATTTATATCTTTTTTCATATTTATATTATTTAGTATTAGAGTTCTCAAGAGACGTAATGTGATAATAGGAGGCATGCAATATATACAATAGATCTCGAATTCGAGTCAAGACATTTATTTCTTATAAAAAACTAAAGAAATCAAAGTTTTACTCGCTCACTTAAATCCATAAATTATTCTTTTCAAAAAATAAAGTTTTTTCACATCAAACAAAATATGGTCGTAAACTCTATGGATATGTTAATTAAATGCAAAAATACGCTATAAACAAGAGAAAAATTTTTTAAAGAAAAATCCTCACAGGACCATACCTTTCTCTCCCTGAAATCTCCGTCTCTCCTATTCCTTCCCTCTATCCAATGACCCCTCCTAAATCATAATTGCACAACTAATATTGTTAATTTGGAAAAATAAAATAAAATATCAAATGGATAATTCACCATGAAGACCACCAAATCTTTTATTTATTTATTTAACCTAAGATATAATCAGTTTATTAGGCTCTTATAACGTATTTCCTGATCCACTAAAAAACACCTATTAATAATTTACTAGCATTCAAATGCTAGCGAACGTATGGTAAATCATGGGAGTGTGAACTTCAACGAATCTTGTATAGCGAAGCTTGCTAGCTGATAATAATATTGTATAAACTATAGTGTCCCATGCAAAGAATTTTCAACGCTGATTAAATTCACATCGCACCAGTTGAAATTTGAATACTGGTATGTTTACTAACTTTTTGCTTCTGCTTGTATTAACTTTCTACTTGATTACAGAAATGATGAGCATGGCTGTATTTATAGAACTATTTCACAGCAGCTCATTCATGTTAACAGAATAATATTCTTTGGTACAAAACAGAAATTGGTTTTGTGGTGCAGAGCATTGTGGATCGGGTGACAGCCAATCCATTAATAACAGAATTGGTTGGCTGTCACCTGCTTGGCATTTTGTGCCTGCCAACTGTTTGTGATATTGTTTAGCCTTTGATTAAGCTTCAATTCCTTTCATCTTAACATGCCCCCTCAAGCTGTGATGTGGTGAGTGAACGACAGCAAGCTTGTCCTTCAAAGTGTGGAATTGTGAAATTGTAAGAGGCTTGGTGAGGATGTCAGCAACCTGTTCTTCCGAAGGTATGTACCTGACTTCTATTTCTTTGCTTAGTACTTTGTCTCTTATGAAGTGAACATCGATTTCGATGTGCTTTGTTCTTGAGTGAAAAACTGGATTGGCTGCAAGTTGTCTAGCTCCCAGGTTGTCGCACCAAATGATTACTGGTTCTTTGGACTGTATTCCTATCTCTGTCAGTAGAGATTTTAACCATATAATTTCTGTGCTTGCTTGGGCAAGTGCTCTGTACTCTGCTTCAGTGCTTGATCTAGCCACTGATTTTTGTTTTCTTGAACTCCAGCTAATTAAGTTTCCCCCAAGGTACACACAATAACCAGACGTGGACCTTCTATCATCTAGAGAGCTTGCCCAATCTGAATCGCAGAAGCTTTCGATTGACAAGGTAGGAGCTTTGGTGAATTGAATGCCTTCACCTACTGATCCAGCTAAATATCTCAAAATTCTTTTGCAGGCTTGCCAATGGTTTTGAGTTGGAGATTGTAAGAACTGGCTCAGCTTGTTTACAGCAAAGGCTATGTCAGGTCGGCTAAGTGTGAGATATTGAAGGGCTCCTATTGTGCTTCTGTAGAGAGTTACATGCTCAAATGGTTCACTGTCCTGAAGGTGAAGTTTATTGCTTTGGTTCATGGGTGTTGGACATGGATTGGCTTCAAGCATGTTTGATCTTTTCAGCAAATCAACAGTGTATTTGGCTTGTGACAAATGGATTCCATCAGCCCCCCTAGTTGTCTCAAAGCCAAGAAAATAAGTCACTGAACCGAGGGTCTTTAGGGCAAATTGAGAGTGTAGATGAGAGATGATGTGCTGGACCTTGTGAGAGTTGTTTCCTGTGAGAAGTATGTCATCAACATACACTAGGGCAAACATGATAGCCTCACCAGTGTTATAGATGAATAAGGAGGTGTCAGATGTCGAGTTGTGAAAACCAAGCTGTAGTAAGGAACTTCGAAGTTTGTCAAACCAAGCACGAGGTGCTTGTTTGAGGCCATAGAGTGCACGACGAAGCTTACACACAGCCGAAGGATGACTGACATTGACGTACCCATTAGGTTGTTCCATGAAGACTTCTTCATCAAGGGTGCCATTTAGGAAGGCATTGTTGATGTCAATCTGCTGAATGTCCCAGTCATTGGTAACAGCTAGTGTGAGGATGACACGAATCGTGGAGGGCTTTACGACTGGGCTGAAGGTTTCGAAGAAGTCTATCCCTGGTTGCTGCTGGAATCCTTTGGCGACAAGTCTGGCCTTGTGGCGTTGGACAGAGCCATCAGGATTGTATTTGATCCTAAAGATCCACTTGTTATCAACAATGTGCATGCTGGAATGTCGGGGGACCAAATCCCAGGTATGATTGTCCATTAAGGCACTGTATTCTGCATCCATGGCTTGTTTCCATGATGGTATGTTTAGTGCTTCTGAAACTGATTCTGGGGTATGTGTGGTGTATGCAGGTGTTTGTGGGTGACGAAGGATTGAAGCAAGATAAGTTTTGGGTTTGAAGATCCCAAGTTTGGACCTAGTAATCATGGGATGGGTGGGGATTGTAGATGGGATTGGGTTGTTCACTGGTGATGGGTTTTCTGGAGGCTCATTGGTGTGCCGAGAGGTGGATGGGCTTGGTGAGACAGTGGTAACAGCATGACTTGCAAGGGAAGGTGAGTCTGAAGATGAAGGGGAAGATGATCCAGGTTGTACTGGTGAAGACCTTGTGTCAACTGCAGATTCATTAGTAATATTATCCTGCAGATTGTTAGATAAAAAGGGTAGCCAATGATTATAGTTAAGTGATGAAGAGGAGGACTGAGATACACAGGTATGGGAAGTGGAGTTGGGAAAGCCAGCAGCAAAAGGAAAATCAGACTCATTGAAGGTAACACTGCGTGCAATGTAAATTCTACCTGAGGGATGAAGACATTGATATCCCTTATGATTTGGACTATAACCTATGAACACACATTTAATTGATCTGAAATCTAACTTGTGTTGATTGTAATCCCTGAGATGAGGAAAACAGGTGCACCCGAAGACTTTTAAGAAGCTCAGATTGGGTTTGATTTTGAGCAGAATTTGAATAGGTGACTTATGTTTCAAGGTAGGTGTGGAGAGGTGGTTGATGAGGAAAGTGGAGGTGCTAAAGGCTTCCCACCAGTATTGGAGAGGCATGGCTGCTTGGGTAAGTAAGGTGAGACCCATTTCTATGATATGTCTGTGTTTTCTTTCAGATTTGCCATTTTGGGGGTGAGTATGTGGACATGGATGCCTGAAGTGAATGCCTAAGGATGATAAAATGGATGTAAGGCTGCGATATTCACCCCCCCAGTCAGATTGAAGTGTTTTAATTTTGGTTTCAAACTTCCTTTCAACCAGATTTTTGAACTTGATAAAAATGTCTTTCACCTCAGATTTTAATTTCAAGGGAAAGATCCAAGTGAAATTACTGAAATCATCCACAAAATGAACATAATACCTATAACCTTCTTTGGACAGAATAGGTGAGGGACCCCATACATCTGAGTGTATTAATTCAAGAGGTTTTGTAGTGATGGTGAGTGATGAATGATAATGTGTGTGTTTGGACTTGCCTATATGACAGGCATCACAGAATGTAGGACTTGTTGTGAGGGAAAACTTTTCTTGATTCAACATATGTTTCATTACATTAATGCTTGGATGACCAAGTCTCATATGCCATAAATCAATTTTGGAATACTGAGATGACTTAGCAAATAACGACTGAATAGAAGAAAAACAAACTGACTCTGCTGGACTTTTTGGAACTGAATGAAACTTTGACTGAAACTTTTTAAATTTTGCAGGATGATGATGTATCTGCAGCCGATATAGGCCTTCACATAGCACTCCCCGAAGCAGCTCCCTCTTCGTAATTCGATCCTTCACAATGCAGTATGTATTATGAAACTCAACATAAACAGGATTATCATTTGTTAGTCTGGCAATTGACAAGAGATTTTTAGCAATTTGAGGCACACATAGTATGTCATTTAAGGCTAGATAAAACTGAGTATTGAGATTGTGAAGGATGCTGTGACCTATATGAGTGATGGCAAGAGGTTGACCATTACCTATAAGTAAATGATTGTTACCTTTGTATTCAGATTTGAGGTGCAGGTTTGATGGATCTGCAGTGATGTGGTTTGTAGCTCCACTATCAAGGTACCAAGCATTGTCTGAATTCATGTCATTTGATGCTGCATAGTGAGCTTGCTGATTGTCTCTGTTGGGTTGGTTCTGTCCAGGGAAAGAATTGCTTGAATGTGGAGCATTGCTGAAGCTATGTTGACCTTGATAGGAAATATCGAAACGATGATAGCATTTCAGTGCTACATGGCCAGGTAGATTGCACAGCTGACAAAGAGAACGATTGCCTCCTTTGCTCCACCTTCCTCTGCCACGACCTCTTCCAGAGGTAAATGAACGACCAGGAGAGTTGTTGGAGTAGTTGCCATTGAAACCTTGAAGGTTGAGTGATCTGCGCAGCTGAGTGGCTAGATTGGCACTAGGTGTGGAGTTGTCAGAGAAGGCAGGAGGATTAAGTTGCTCAAGTCTCATTTCCTGGCTTTGGAGCATGTATTGCACTTCTTGAAGAGTGACCTGATCATGACGTGAGGTAAGATTTACCACAACTGAGTCATAGTCATGACCCAAACCTCCAAGTATGTATAGGATGAGTTCATCATCAGAGATGATTTGACCTGCAGAGGCTAGTGTTTCAGTGAGGGACCTCATTTTTAGCATATAGTCTTGTATTGACAGATTGCCTTTCTTGAGGGACTGGAGTTGAAATCGCAGTTGAAGAGTGCGAGCTTTTGAATGAGTGGTGAAAAGATTTTCAAGAGTGTTCCAGACTTCATGGGAGGTATTGCACCTAACTATGTGACCAAACATGGACTCAGAGATGGAGTTAAGTAACCAACTCATAATGGTTTGGTCCATTCGGATCCAGAGAGTAAATCCTATATTGACTTGCCTTGATGAGGCAGACGAAGTTTCACTGCTATTTTGGTCAGTGAACTGTGGAGGACAGGTTCTAGTTCCAAGAACATAACTTTCAAGATCATGTGCTCGAAGAGCAGGGATGACTTGGGAGCGCCAAAAGGAGTAGTTGGCTCTATCTAACTTGATTGTAATGGGAGCCAGATTTAGGAAAGGAGAAAGGTTTGATGAAGGAGCAGGAGCTAATTGAGTTGTTTGTGAATTAACAACTGAGTTCTCATTTAGAGAAGGGATTTCGGATGAAGATGCCATGGACGTTAGTCACTGGCTCTGATACCAAGTTGAAATTTGAATACTGGTATGTTTACTAACTTTTTGCTTCTGCTTGTATTAACTTTCTACTTGATTACAGAAATGATGAGCATGGCTGTATTTATAGAACTATTTCACAGCAGCTCATTCATGTTAACAGAATAATATTCTTTGGTACAAAACAGAAATTGGTTTTGTGGTGCAGAGCATTGTGGATCGGGTGACAGCCAATCCATTAATAACAGAATTGGTTGGCTGTCACCTGCTTGGCATTTTGTGCCTGCCAACTGTTTGTGATATTGTTTAGCCTTTGATTAAGCTTCAATTCCTTTCATCTTAACAGCACCTCCCCGCAAGGAGCTATCTTGCTAAACACATTTCCTCAAAGAAGCTTATCTGTTATCAATTTGATAAAATGAAAATCTCTATTTTGTTTTAGTAGATTAAATATTATTTGTCTAAATTGATAATAAGATTACTCAATATATAAAAAGGATCTGATATATATATATATATATATATATATATATATATATATATACATTGATATAATAAAAATGAAAGCATGGTCGATAATAATAAACCATGTAGTAAAATAATATTTAATTAACTGAGATATTTTTTCAGGATGATAAAACATATGATGTAAATAGAGGGTTTAGCCCATTTATATACGCATGGTTACTTAGGGTATGTTTAAGAATATGATTAAAATTGTTTTTTAAAATATGTTTTCATTCAGAAAAATATCAGAATAATATTTTTTATTTTTTAAAATAGTTTTTGGCATTCCCACATCAAAATAATTTAAAATTACCCAAAATAATTTAAAATAAAAAATAAATTTTTTTATTTTTTAAAAAACCCGTTAGGCAATTAAACTGTAAGGTCAAAGGTCTTAATTGTTTCAAAATCAGCATGGAAATCCTACGGCACACCGAGCGTCTATTGACGACAAGTGTCCACCGCATGTGACACCGAGCCATAGACCCAAAACGCTCTTTTGAGCTTTTCAACTTCACCCATAACACTTTGTAATTAAAATAATATAGAAGAGTCCAATATGAATTTCAGGATGGAAACAAAGCCATATGAAACATAGTTTGAATATTACAGCTATCATTTATCATGTAGGAGGTTTGAGAAACAAGGTCCCAACAGAGTTTGAGAAAAGCCCACTTATCTGGCAACATGTCCGTAAAACACTTGAACCTTAATTAGTCTTTGTTTAAGCTCTAATTAGTTTACTCTCGAACCTTAATCTTGGAGTGATGATCTGTAATTAGGGTTGTCTAAGCTTTTACAAGCAGGAGCATGTAGCAACCTGATCACAGCTCAAAAACTGAATGCAATTCTCTTTAAGACCGACCCCACAAGTTTGAAGTTTCTAATTTCTCCCACTCGTGCAGTCAACACCTAGGAATCAGAAGAAAAAAAAACATTTTTTTTTTGTTTACAGCAGCTATAGCCGTGGTGGTCATTGAAAATTATGCTGAAAGAAATGTGTTAAAGTATGTCACCATAAAATAAGGCAAAGAAGCTGTTAAGTGGTATAATTTATTAGTAAAGGGACTTTAGGGGAGGAAATAATTAGTTTTTATTGCAGTCAATTAGTCGAGGAAAGATTTAGGACTGGAACAACAATCATGAAATCCATGGATATGCTTTTGTCGCCTTTAAAGACATATTATTCGTCAGACTGTAAAGGAAATTTATCATGTCTTTTGAAAGTTTTGATGCTTTAAGATGCTTCTACAACATCACCACCGAATTCGGGTGCAATCCATGGATATGCTTCAAGTTTTTTTGTGATAAAATTGATTTAAAGAGATCATTACAATTATTTTTAATATTTTTTTTTAAAAAAAAACGATCCTTTTTTGACAATCTAATGCAGATGTTCAGTTGGATGGCCCATGTAACAGGGTTTTATTCTTCCAGTCATTTCTCTTTTCCAGCAAAGGGTGCACATGAGCCATGAATACTTTGTCATCTCGATGGGAGCAACATGCTTTGCTCATGTTCCCTTGCAAATAACATTACACACAAATTCCAGAATAAAAACCATCTACAATAATCATGGCACATAGTTAGAAAATACAAGCAGTCACCAATTAGCTATGAAAGACAGCCTCTCAGCTTGAATCTCTTATATATATATATATATATATATATATATATATATATAAACGATTGTTCTAATTGATCATTGGGTGTGTCCCATATCGATAATCATAGGAAAAAGAAAAAAAGCACAGAACAGACATTACATGCATCCTGTTTTTAGCTTTGAAGCCTGTAAATTAAATGGTGCCTCTAAATAAAAATAAATGTTTGCTTCGAAGGCCTGCACGTAGAGTTTGGATCAAAGATGGTGAACCCCCCATGGTGAAACGGGTGAGTTCTAAGAGCTTCGTTGAGTTGACAGAGCATGTTTTGGAATTTTTTTTAAATTAATTAGATTATGTTGATGTGATGATATTTAAAATAAATTTTGAAAAATATATATTATCAGAATAGGGTCCAAGACGCTCATAACTCATAAGCTCTGCATCAGGTGAATATTATTTCCTAAGGCAATAGTAAAATCGTGACAGTTTGCTACGATGTTATTCTATTGTTAAGCCAAGATGATCAAGAGGCCACCTGCTCTCATTTTTTTTCTTCTTTTTAATTACTTTTTTTTTATAAATTAATAAATAAACAAGTGGTTGTCAAAAACTTTCACAGTCAAACTAAGTGCTTCAAAAAAGAAATCTAAAACAGACAGGATTGTTGTCACGTGTCTAATCATCTGAGAACAGAAACGTGAATTAAACCAAATATCCCCTAAACTTCTCTTCGGTGTTTTTTACTCCTACGGCAAGGCAGGAGTTGCTCGTCCTGATCTCCAACTAGGCCTACATGGTAGATAACTGGGCTGGATTGTTTTGGGTCAGAGCTCGCGCGTTTAAGGGCGAGGAGAATCCACGAGGAGGAGGTGGGGGCTACTAAGGACTTATTTGTAATTTCATGCGAACTGGACCCTTTTTCTCATCATATTAATTGCATTCCGTTTCACATTATTAGAAGCAAAACGATTGCTAATTTTGAGAATTCTTAAGAATATAATATTAGAATTAATAAAATATTTTTAATTCAATTCTTATATTCTTTTTTCTCTCTTTTTGTCAGACTCTGGCATCCATAAATGTTCTTCCTTCTCGAAGAGAGAGGACGACCCTATGCCGGATGCCACGTGTCGTGACGTGATTTCTTCCCTGCCTGTCCGAACCATCGACAATTGATTGACCGGCATTTTTCCTGTCTTTCTTACTCTCTCCAGAGATCGCTGTCCTTAAAAATTGACAGAATATATATATTCATGGAAGGAATTTATATATTGAAGAAAAATATCTTCGGGGCAAAACCCTAAAATCTCTTGTACAAGTGTTTGCCATGGTTTATTGAGAGCTGTGCAATTGCAGGGATAAGAAAGAAAGAAATCAATATCCAATAAGTAAAAAGTATTAATTTAAAAATCACTCTTCAAAATAAATAGTATTTCTTCTCCAACATAGTAAGGAATTTTTGTTGTCGAAGCTATGCTTGCTCATCCAAATGTTATGGATTGAAATATATTACTTTCCTTTTCTCACTATGACATAATTATAGAATTATTAATACGAAAACAAAAGGAGAGAATAAGAAGCAAGGTTGGTAAGGGCACAACCAAGCTTTTTTTCTTTCTTTTATGTTTTTATTTTTTAAACTTTATATAATCCTGTTTATTATTCATTAATAATGTTTGTGTGAAATAATCATTTCACCTAAAATATTAAGCTGTCAGGTGAGACTATTATTCTCTAACACCCTTCTTAAGTTAAAATCTTTTGGGACTTGAAACTTGCACAGACCTACATTACCTTGTATTTGATTTTTATCAAATAGAATGAGAGTTGTGAGATTTGAACTCGTGACCGTTGGATCAACAACACTCTGATATTATATTAAAAAACTGTTTCATCTAAAAACTTAAATCCCTTATCTCGATCGGTATAGTCTCGTTAATATTCATGAATAATGTTTATAATGCAAGGTTCATTCCAAACGAGTTTTGAGTCCTTAAACTCGGTCAAACCAGGCTGATCAATTCTCTCATCTTTCTTTCTTTCTTCCTTTGGTTCGATTTGACCAAGCTAGCTACCTTGTCTTACCTCGTTTTACTATTTATAATATTTATAAATAGTAATATTTACATGGTATCATTCATGCATAATACTATTCATCACTAATTATATTGTTTATAAACATCGCTTCCCCATACATTTCACTATATATTTATCAAGATATTTATTTAATATTTCCAGCTCTATATTCATATTCATAAACTCTATGCCTCGCATTGCAAACTCGTATAACTTTGGAAGAAAACACCAAAGATGATCAACGTCTTCTTACTCCATCAGTTTCTCATAAAATGCCAGACATTAATTGTATTCAATTAACGTCTCTAATTGATTTTACACCACCTAACTACGGTCACTGGCTTAACTAACTCTTCTAGTTGTCAACTATTAAGCAATATAATACTCCATGAGATAAACAAGAATTAACATCTGTCGACTTTGTTGCCCAGGTGACTCTGTCTTTGTTCAATTCTGCATTCGAGAGGTGTAACAAAAATCTGCGACTGTTTTCACTGCTGGAACACATCTTGATCATACTGATTTGAAGGCAGCAAATACTATTAGGGTTTTGTTCAGAAAACCAACCGGAGATTCAAGCTGTTGAATGCCTGATGGATATTCATGTGTACGCAAAACCTAATTAGTTCAGGTTTTACTTCCACCCGGTCGATCAAGCCTGCTTACAAGTTTTAAGTTCAAAACATATAAACTTATAGCTTGTTTTTGCATTTCAAAAATATATTTTTTTTTAAAAAATATTTTTTATTTTATTTTTTCTTTACTTCAAGTTAAAAAAAAATTGAGGTATTTTTAAATTGTTGTGAAATGTTACTGTCAAAAATAAGTTAAAAAAAAATAAAAAGAATGAAATGATTGTAATATATTTTTAAATAAAAAATATTTTTTTTTAAAAAAATTGTTATCACAATATCAAACTGTGTCCTAGAGACTGTTTGGGATCTATATTTTATGATTTTTTAAAGAAAAATTGTTTTTGTTTAAAATTATTATTTTTGTATTGTTTTGATTTGTGGGTATCAAAAATTATTTTTTAAAAAATAAATAATTATATTAAAAAGTAACTATATCATAAGATTTTAGAATGTTTTATTAAATTTCAGCACGAGTTAATAATTTAATAAAACATCTATACTTTTTTTTAACAAAAAAAAATAGTTTAAAGCATCCAGATTTTGATTTATCGATACATGTACCGTGTAAGCTTGTCTCATCTAAAGAATGAATGTGTCTTTCCCACATGCACACCGTCGATGGATTCAATCATTTCATCATTTTGACAGTGGAGTTTGTACTGTGAAGAAGTACGGCCACCTGCTACAGAGCTCCTACACGTGTCTTCATACGCCAACAGTAGCCATTTTTGCTGATCTCTCCAGCACCATTTCAGCGATCCCACCGGTCGAAATTTGAAATTTTTATTTCATTTTAAATGCGTATATTTTTATGTATTTTAGATCATTTTGATGTGTTGATTTCAAAAATAATTTTTAAAAAATAAAAAAAATATTATTTTAATAAATTTAAACACGATAAATACTTTAAAAAACTACCACAACCATATTCCCAAACAGTTTTTTTGCTGAGTGCTGTACCTCCTTCACTGAAGAAGGATGTGATGAGGTGAAAAGGAATAGAGCTCTGAAAGCGGGGGAGGGGCCGGGGCCTGGGGCAGCAGCTCTGTATCTTTTTAGTTGAAAATATATAAAAACAATATAATTCTTTTTTTTTAAGAGTTATTTGGTGTTTAAGATTATTTTTTAAAATATATTTTTATTTAAAAATACATTAAAATAATATATTTTTTAAAATGATTTTTAATATTAGTACATGTTTATATGATATAAAAACACTATTTTTTAAAATTTAAAATAAAGAAATATTTTTTTGAATTTTTTCGACTTTGAATAGAATTACCACAAAGTCCTTAATATTAACGCAACAAAATGATTAAAAAAATTGAAGTGAAAACTGGTAAGCACACCCCAGTCGACCCGTTTCGATCTCCATCTCCAAATCATGGAAGTGACTAGAGAGAGAATAATAATTTGGATGGGAAAGGGGGATAGGATGTTTGTCCCACGTGGGGTCTCACACGTGGCCACAACTGCGGCGGTTGGATGTTGATTCACTGTCCCTCACCGCATGTATGTTTGCTTCACGCAATCCTGCTCCCCCCTGCTGCCTCTGGAGTTGCCGTGGCTTTAAAGTTTTAGTTAGCAAGTACATTCTCTTGCTAAAATCTAATCTCTTCACTTTATTTTTATTATATATAATTCCATATTTTTTCACCACATAAATTAAACCCTTTTCAATTATTATGGAAATCTTCATTTATTTCTCTTCAATTAAGTGTTAGATTTTAATCAGTATTGAGAAAGTAAGGAAAAAAGAAAAAAGGTATTTTTTTATAGTTTTAAATTAAAATAATAAGATACGTGTGTGTAACTCATATGGATATAAATTTAAAATAATTAATATCAAAAAGTTAAAATATAAAATTGTTTCTCTTATTGTAAAGACAATACTCAACTAACCAGTCAATTCACATTATTGACCCGTCACCAAAGCTTCAATATTATTAGTTTATATATATATATATACAATAATTAACAAAAAAAAAGGTAGTAAGAAAACAAACAGACCTTTCAATGGTCTCTAAAGGGGTAAATAAATACCCATTAATGCCTTCGTTTTCTCCCTCTCCCTCTTTATCTTCTATCTAGATAGAGTTAGACCCCACAGAGAGTGAAACTGAAACCCGGCCAAGTTCTGCAGAAAGAAGATGATGGGTGCAAATAATGGAAGTGGGCCTTGTGGCGCCTGCAAGTTCCTCAGGAAAAAGTGTGTAAAAGGATGCATTTTTGCACCCTATTTTGATCCTGATCAAGGGACAGCTCACTTTGCAGCAGTGCACAAGGTTTTTGGTGCTAGCAATGCTTCTAAGCTGCTCCTGCACATACCTGCTCACAAGCGTCTCGATGCAGTTGTTACTCTTTGTTATGAGGCCCTGGCTAGGGTTAGAGACCCTGTTTATGGCTGTGTAGGTCACGTTTTCACCCTCCAACAACAGGTAATTATGTTTTCTTGTTGATTAATGGCCAAAAACTTTTCAATTAGTGTCTGAAGGTTAAGTCTGGCCAGAGTTTTCAGCTTTCTTCCTCGCTTATCCCCTTTTAAACTTGCACAGAACGGTGGTGGAAGTATCAAATTAATCGGGAGTAATTCACACACACACACACATATCCAGGCTCCCATATTGTTTAGATTAATTAATTATCGGTTATTAGTGCTATATAACCTCTGCCTTTGCTATCCATTAGAGGTTTAGGAACGCTCATCTATTGACATAATTGATCTGGGGTCGACAACTTCGCGTTTGCTTACAAATGGTTTGTGTTTTATGCTTCAAAGTTATGATTACCTAAAAGGGTTTTTGTATTAGAAATTTCCCTTCCTCTTCTTTCCCTCTATTTTGCCTTCAAAACGACCTTTATATGATGAATTGTCTTTGGAGAGACTTCGTTAAATATGACAGTGTAAGTTTTGCTTTTGGCCCCTCTAGTTCACATGTAGAGAATTCTATGTTTTTGTAGTCCTTGGAAATGGAAACAACTCTGTGTATATGTGGATAAAACAGAAACTAGATCGTCATCTTGTAATCATTCTAGAAGGAATTCTCAACATGGGGCAAACTGTTTGTCATGAGGTTTTCTCTTGTAAGAGTAAGATAGATCATGGTAGCTTAACGATTCGTCTTGACGACTAGAACTGTAGAGGTAAACCTAGCTGGTCGAGGATTGCACATTACTATTTGCTACTTTCACTAGTTCGTCAAGTCTTGGTTTGGCGTATACATATGTGAATTTGAACATTTATAGCTAATTAACGTGAACCTTCTTTAGGGTTTCAAGTTAAAGAACCGTGTGGAAGTGTATAGTTACATCTTTATTTTTAAAGATTTTTGTGTTTTTTTTTTAAAAAAAAAACTTTAATTTTTTTTATTTAACACGCTGAGGTTAGAAATAGAAAAAAAAATTCTCTTAAAAAAATACTATAAAAAAACACTCATCTTACGTTTTCTTGTGAAATCTTCTTGGGGTTCACTAACATCTCTTTGGTTTCTTTGATCAGTGAGTGACCATTTATTAGTGTTTTGGGGTGTAGCAAAATTAATCACCGTTTTTTCAACAAAATTGCGTGAGATTTAAGCTATAACTTGACCTTTGAATGGTAAAACTCCGAGAGAGAATTGACTGGAGGAGGGTCTTGTTGCTTGCCGGAGTACGAAAGCAAACTTCAGCAAGCTCGAGAAATATAAGTGTTTGTGGTTTTGACTTTAATTTACAGCCCTTAATAATTATTACTCGTAATCTGCCACATGTTGAAGTGAAGGATTGATGCATTTATTATGATCAACAAATAAAGGAGGGTTCATGTTTCCTTGTACGGAGCTGTAATAGCAGGGGGCCCTAGTCCCATCTGATTTGGTAAATCTACTAGCTAGAGCCCAAAAGTCTTCACAGTCACATGTGCAGACAATTTATTTATATACTTTAAAGGATCATTTTGTTCATGATCAAACCTTCGTTACTTAATTATTGTATCGTTTAATTAGGGTTTCTCATTTTGAATACTTGCTGTGAAGATCCGTACAGTCGTTCATGGAGCGCCTGTGATTTCTGTATCTAGGCTTGTTGGGCAGATAACCACTTAATTATTGGGTACCTTTCTTTATTGGATTAGGTAAAATACCATTGCTTTGTTGGCTTTGACTATTTTAAGCACTCCGAGAGAGA
The DNA here is from genome assembly GCA_029228465.1 of Salix viminalis. NCBI lineage: Eukaryota > Viridiplantae > Streptophyta > Magnoliopsida > Malpighiales > Salicaceae > Salix > Salix viminalis. The sequence goes on from CM055439.1 coordinate 8,111,259, forward strand.
GAGTCCAAAAGTTCAATATATATGGAAAATATAATTAATACCGACCCGAATATGGAATTTTTGCGGGGAGAGAAAAGGAGGAGAATTGTGGAAATGAAGGGATGGGAGGGAAGAAAATAGGCTTTCTTATTTGGATTTCTGATCAGCTAAATGGATTTTTTTTTTGGGTTAGAGGATGGAATTTCGTTATTAGACTATGCTATAAAAAAATAAAATCCTTTCCCCTCTTATTGAAATGTTTTTTTTTTAGCTAAATAGTTCTATTCGTAGAAACTGTGGATTTTTGTTCTTTAAAAACTTGAAGCATTGACCTTGTCCATAATTAGCTAATTTATTTAGAAGTATCTCTATCTATTGTGAAGTGATTTTTAATTGCTTGATAGAAAAAGAATCCTGCATCCGGTTGTCATCACAGCAGCAGCATCTTATCTTTGAGCTCTTAACTTCTACTTCTTTGTTCTTTGTCCGGTCTCTACGTTCCATGTATGGCTGCAGCAGCTCCAAGAGGATCTCATGTTCGTCACCTCATCGCCAGAAAAAAGAAGAATAAAAATAAAAAGGCTATAAAACAGGCGAAATCCTTATGTTCCTGGATTGCTTTGGATGCTACTACTAGAAACATAACTGGGATTCTGATGAGAACTTTTTCTTGTGACCGCAGGTATTGAATTTGCAGGCGGAGCTGGCCTACGTTCAAGCCCACATTTCAACATTGCAGCGCCTCTCTCAGCCACCATCTCAGTGTGCTCAAAACCCCGCTCAAACAACTATTAATTCATCCTCACAAGTACCATCCTTCACAAAGCTAGCTTCAAACTCTAACATATCGACGCATTTTGATCAGTTACAAGTGCAGCAAGCATCGACAGAAATGACAGGTTTCTATGATCCATCGGAGTAGGAAGTTCATAACGAAGATCTCCGTGAACTGGTTCGAGAGTTTGTCTATATGCTTGCCACGTGCCAGATTTAAGGTTCCAAACTGTCCTCGGAACTTGTAGGATACAATCTGTTGCCTTTCCAGTGTTACTAGCTCCGTTTGTATGGGTCGCAATCTAATGAGAATCGCAATATTTCATTCCTCTACCTTTAATGATTCTTTCGCGTCCAGCAAGCCCATGATCTAGTTTTATGGAGGATTCAACTTGTTTAAAAACGGTGTTGAATACCAGCACATCAATCCAATACCAGGCCCAGTTACATAAACTGATGAGCCAGACCACAAGATCCCATTTCTAGGAGCATGAGCGCCCATCAAATGAGTGGCAGCAGTAGGCGAGCAGGCAGCGATGGGGGATTTTGATTATTTTTTTTTCAATTTCTATCAACATTTTGCAGCAAATTTCCGGCATTGTTGTCAGCAAATCACATATAGATAGAACCTTGATTATGAAATCACATATTCTACCGTGATTACAATTTTAAACCCCAAAGACCAGTTCATTCAAGCTCCAAAGAATCTTGATATGCACAAAATCATAGATCCAACACGTGGGATATAGGGAAGATGATAATGAGAAAAGGAAATCACAGGAGTATAGAAAAGGGAGAGGATAGAGAACGGAAACAGAAAATAAGGTGGGGGGCAAAGTTAAAGTAAGGCGTTCCGATAGAAGTCATCTTTTCTGAATTTCAAAAACCTATAAACTCACATATTAGCGGGCCACTTGGAGCTCTATAAACACAAAAAACGCTAATTTCTTTCTCCTATGATTTAGATCCTACTCAGTTTTTTACTACGCAAATTTCGTCAAAGCAGTACCTTCATGTTTTCCAAGGTGCTTCCAAATGGACTTTTGTCTGGCCTAGCAGAACAGATAGTACAAGGTTGTGCGTCAGCAATGAATCAAAACAAAAATTTGTTTTAAAAAATAAAGATTAAATAACATTCAAATAAGTGACAAAGGAGGCACTATAGAGTTAAAACGCCAATGGAATATGGGTTATAATGAACTATGGAATCAGTATATGATGTGTATCTCTTAAGAATGTCTTGATTTGTGAGCGCAGGGACCGGGGCTAACATGAACTTGTATAGCCATGGAAAAAAGATACGGGTGAAGTAACATTTTGGCTATGGAACCACGTTTATATCAAAAGGCATATAAATAGAACAATGGCTTGTCTACCATAAGACCATAAATTTCTTAACCTAGCTCACAGCCTTTCAAAGCCTTTCAGCTTGCCATAAGAATGGTGGCATTTCTTATGGCAAAGAATTTCCAAAAGTACCATTGGGAAAGGAGAGTTTCTAGATGAACATGCCACAGCTACTTATCCCAGAAAGCCATGAGCAATAAATAAATTGTTAAGAAATTTGTATGCATGACAGCAAATCCTGTAAAACAATGTGTACACCAAACCCCCTGCCACCTCAACTCTTTCAGCAAAACTTCGATGACATTTTTACCGTGATTATGATGCTGACCAAATTTAGAATCAACTGTTAAAAAAGCATACCAGCTGCTTTAGTAGCAAGGATATGCCAAGAAGAAGCCTTCCTGGTGCTGAGCATGTAAGCCAGACCTGGATACATGCAATACAAAATTAAAATTCAGTATTTGGGAGCCTTCCGAGATTTAATAATGGAATAACCAGTTCCCCAAGGGATTATAGAATCCAACAAAAGGGATTTTATGAGCTCACCTCCTTATGCTGTTCACATAGCCATTTCAATTCCCAGGTTGAAGTTCTTCATAGGAAAAATGAGAGCAAGCCAAAGCTCAGGTCATTGCTCCTGATTCATAAGCATCCAATCAATGCAGTTCTGAAGATTGAAACACTTATGCACATAGCTGTCACGATGATCTGAACCTTTAGATAAAACCATATAAGAAAAACTGCACAGGAAAAGAACACCTACAAGAACAACTGATCAGTGATCTGATGAATGAACACACCGTGTTCCAATTTTAACATCATTGATGCAAGATTTAGCTAATAAATCCCATTTTCTTTTTATTGAACAAGTTAAAAAGTTTCAAGACAAAATGACACCGAATGATTTCCAGACCCAGAACCAGTAAAAGATAAAAGCACAGGAAAAGGAATCTAAGATACATGCTGTTTGTAATTAAATTGAATTTGATGCAGTAGAGGGCCGCAGTATGCATACACAAATACATAGCTCAAGCTAATATTAACCTCCAAGTGCAAAATGTATATTGTGGCATAGCCTGTTGAAAGTCTAGGTGCACACGGGTGCAAAACTATTCCAGAAAGCTATGTGCACACTTGAAAAATTCTTCAATTTGATAAAATGTTGTATCATGTATTGAGAACAAGATTTCATTGTCTGACCAGAAACTTTTAATTATGAACCTCAAAGAGCCAACTCACAATAAATGCCAGTAGAAATCACACTAACACTATCCTGAGATTAAGGAAAAAGAATAGCACCATTTTTAAGAGAACACAGATATTAATAGTGGAAGAGCAATAGATGTATCCTTGACTGCTCTCTAGTTAATGTGTTAAAATAAACTAACACCACCAAGATTTAGAAATTTCCAAAGGTTTGGCAAAAATCCTAAGATTTGTTTTTCATTTTTTTTCCTTTCAGTTAAAAGGACAAATAAGCAGATGAAGAACGAAAGAAAAATACCCTCCAAAAAGCAAACCACAAATATACATTGTGCATGTGATGCAAGAAGCCTGTACATCGAATTTCCACACAAATAATCTAAGAGGAACTACCTTTTACTAAACACACAAAAGGAGTCCACTAAAACTTCATACAATGGAGGGTCCACTAAGAGACCGCTTGGCCATGAGCATATTAGATTTAGTAGCATTTCTATGCACATGATATGATTGAATTTCACTGTTAAAGGCATATGGATTAAGTTCACCTTTTCACTTATACCCATACAGGCCTATTCCAAGACCTGAGAATGCAAACAGATTGCTAAAGGGTGCATGAATAATCTACAGCAAAGAAAGTTGCTTTACATTAAGGCAGAAAATTATGTAACAATTGCTGTCATATGTAAGCCTCAGATTGACTATGACATAGCAAATTAACTGAACAAGAGAAAATCCATGCACCTCCAGAAATTAAAGTTCTAGGAGCTTCACAACTGATGACAATCGTAACAGCTAGGATAACAAACAAGCCAGTAAACAGCCTTAATTGCTAGTTATGTAATTCAGAGAAGTAAAGCATTTTAAGCTAACATTTCAGAGCTTTTCATCAAAGAAAAGATTACAGATATCCAAGTACAGATAGACGGAAGGAGGGATTTAGCCTCGCACAACTTCAAGCAATAATATTAGAAAGAAAGATTGGGTATATAATACAAAAACATTCTCAAAGAATTACATATAGTAATTTTTAACACATCACAGATCCGAATTACCCGTAGGAACCAGCTGAAAATTAAGGTCCGCAAAGTTGTTAACAAATAGTTATAAATAAGGTAAGTGGAGATCAGACCAGTTGGCCATAATTTACAGTAAAGTACACAAAAGATAACCCAGAAGCATGTGACAAGCTCCAGTCTTCAGTATACATAAATGTACAGCCCACTTCCAGAGGTCAGAATGGATAGCAGGCATGATTTAATCTCAATCCCCTAAGTTAGAGCAGGTTAACCTGGCTCTTGAGGACTCTAAATAATCTCCCCATGTCTGAATTCACTGTCCTCACAATCTGCACTGGTGTCCAACCCACAAGGTGAATCATACCATTTAGGATTCTCTTGGTAGAAACTATCAACCTGTATAAGACCTACATCCGTCACTATACCCTCATCATTTCTCATGGGCTTGGTTAGTTTAGTATCTTCACAGTCAAGAATGCTCTTCTCATCAAAATCACTGCACTTCAACCACTTTTCAGGCTTAGACGGCTCACTCAATAGGTCCTTCTCACTCCTACACTCTGACCTCATCTGGTCCCAGGGAACAACATCCCCAAGTGTCCGGCCAAAGCTATCTTCATCATCTTCGATCAATTCTGCCTCCTTTCCATTCCCATATAGCTGTTCGTGGTGATCAGTCCAGTGCGCCAGCTCATTCTCCCCCACTAACACATCATCTGAATGAGACTTGTGTGAAAGCAACCCTATTGTCTTTGAACTCTCTTCCCCTATGCTCCTAACTCTGTTGACAGCATCATACAATTCCTGAGCCACTGAACCCAACAACTCACTTGGGATTTTCCTTAATCTCCCTTCCAACAACCCAATTTCAGCTCTCAACTCTTGCACCTGCTGCAAAACTGAAAGTCGAAAATCCCCATCATCCTTCCCCAACAACCCAAAACCTTCACTATCCACATCCTCACGCACCCCATAAACCATTTCTTGATCCATCATAAACCCACCTTTATGCCCAACAACCCGATGTATTATCCTCGCATTCCCATCCAATGGCCCCGGTTCGTGCCCTGAATGCACCGCATACAGCTTAAACATCGCCATCCCCTCTTCTTGATACACAAACGTCTTATCCTTCTCATTATAATTTGTAATTGGAACAATCGCCCTAATCCTAAAACCCACAACCACACCTCTTGGACGCATAAGGCTCTCTTTTCAACATCCTTGACTTCTTTGCAACTGGCTCCCCCGCCCTATGGCAGGCATAATCCTTAACCTCTGCCATGAACGGTTTATACCTAATATATTTCTGCCTAATACAGAGAACAACCTTATGTTTTGCTGCTAATTGCTGTAACTTCGTTGGAACTTCCTTCGCCGGCACATCAAATGACTCCGTGTACTCAAAACGCCTACGTTTATTCCGCGAATTAGAACCCTCACTCGTGGAACAAACCGGACAGGCAGCAACACATACCCTAATAAAACTCTCCGGTATTCCATAAAACTTTGCACCTACAGTCCAAACTTGTTTAATTCTCTCTATTGTTTCTCTTAGCCCTAAATGTTTTAAATCGGCGTCGCCGTGGAAACTAGTAACAATGTCTTGCCATTGATCAATATGAGAAACAAATTGCTGTGAATTATTTTTAAAACAAAGTAATTCGTTACCAGATGTAGGGTCCACGTGCGCCGTTAACTTCTCCTGAATCCGTTTCCATCCCGTGAGGTAAGCGGTGTCTTCGTTTCGATCTTTCCAGACATTTCGCCACGATTTCAGCACCGTGCACGGCGTTGCCGCCCGGATCTCTTCGGGAGTTGCGAGGCGGTGCTCGAGTATGCAACGGATCATAAGAGTGTGAGAGTCAGCGTTGAATGTGTAGAACTGTGTGGATATGTGAGGCTCGGGGTTAATAAAGGCAGGCGCGTGAGGATTGTGGTTACGATTGGAGTTGTGGTGGAGGTTGTTCTGGTGGTGACTGAGTGGGTCGTCGTTGTCGGAGGAGGATTGACTCGGTGAGTTATCGGGGGAAGAGGGGGAACAGAAGAGGACGATTTCGGGAAGAGAAAGGTCGTCTTGAATGGACGGTTGTGATTGAGTTTGAGGAGATGGGATGATGATCTGATGATGAGGTGGCGGGACGAGGTCATGGTGGTTATGGAAGAGATCAGTTTCCGTTTTGTGAGGAGGATTCATGTTTGGTGAGAGAATGAAGATGAAGAGAAGAAGAGACAGTGGGAAATGGAAAGAGAGGGGTTTCTAAGTAACTTCCTAAACAAGAGAGCTTTTTGTCGTTGTTGTATGCTCTTAGCCTCTTACTGCCTTTCTTCTGACATTTTGGGACCTGAAATTTCAAGTTTTTATTATTATTATTATTAGTATTTGTTTTCGTTTTACATTTATCAAAGTCTTTTTTATATAAAAAAAGACTAACTTCACTTTACTTTTCAATCTCTCTCTGAACATTTTTTTGTCTCTCCTTATTTTATGTTTCATTTTGTCGTTTTCAATTTGTTCTTGATGGTCTTTTTGAATGATGTTTTCTAAAATCATTTTTTATTGTTTATTTTTAATGAAATATACTTTTCAATAAAATGAAATTATTTTTTTATTTTAGATAAGAATTATATAAAAGTTGAAAATATATTATTATTTATATTTAATTTAATTTTTTAATTGCTATATTTTTTTATTTTTAAGATTTATTTTAATTTAAATTTTATATCAAACATGATCATTTTTTTATTTTTTAAATTAAATGTTTATCTATCAATCTTGTTCTTTATTTTTTTATTATCTTTATTTTATTTGAAGTAATTTAAAATATATTTTTATTATTTTTTTATTTTTTATATGTTAGATTTACATTTATTTTTTTTAAAAAAAATTATTTGAGGTAATTTATGAAAATAGATTATTTTTTTAATTTCATACTACATTTTTTTATTTGACAGTTTTAATTATTATTTTTTAGTAAACTTGAAAAAAAATATTAATAAGTTATTTTCATTTAAATTTTCATAACATAGTTAAATACTGGAAAATATATTTTAATTTATTTTGTCATGACACTACAAAACATTGAAAAATAACTCATTTTATTGAAATTTACTTTTCATGGAAACCACAATAAAAAAAACCTAATTATCAACTAATAAACAGTTCTCGATAAAAACATCAAACAAGATAAAACTCAATTTTATTCTATTTCATGTTAGATTTAGAGCCAATTTGTTTTTATATGTCTTAAAAGTGCTTTTAAAAAAAATTAAAATATTTTTTATATTTTTAATATACTACTATTAAAAACAAATTATTTTAATATATTTTCAAGTAATAATCAGAAAAGTAACACTACTATTGTTTTATTTCCTAACCACTACAATACTAACACAAAATTATATATATATATATATATATATATATATATATATATATATATATATATATAATCTTATCTTCCCGTCAAATATTTGTTTTATTTCTTGTTCTTTGTGATCTATCTGTGATGGTATTTAAATACGTGCCATCAAACATGATGAAACCGATCTTACTATATTTAATGATGTTCGATTTAATTGTATGTTTAGTCAGAGACATAATAATAATTTAAACTTCCTAACTCTTGAATTTTTTTTTATGACCGGAGTGTCCGGGCTAGTTTACGCATATCATCAACTATTCTGCTCACTACATATCTGAACATCCCGCAGAGCTGTAAATGCAACAGTGATAAAACATCCTGGGACGAATGGATCCAGGAACAAAAGAGGAGGACCCCTCCAACTCGCACTGGGAACTCGAACCCGGATCCTGTAAAGGAGGGAGCTTCTCTTCAACCACTGGCCCACGTCACTTGCTGGTCCTAACTCTTGAATTTTTATATGCCGGGATGTGTGACTGGTTGACAGTCCATTTCGTAATGAGTTTTAAAACTTTGTTTATTTTAAAGAATATTACACTGATATTTTTAAAAAGTTTTTAATGCTCTATATAAAAATAAAAATTATTTTAATATATTTTTAAACAAAAAGGTTAAAAAAAAACATCTTACACCATGATAATAAATACATAATTTCTAGTTTTCAGATGTAACGTGATTGAATAAGTGAAGATCAATTGTGTCTGGTATTATAAATAGTTTTTGCAGCTATAGTTTAAGAAGAAAAAAAATATCTCTAGTTATGATTTAAAAATAAAAACATAAATTAAACCACACCGCAGCACAGCTAGAATTTCCCTTGCATGGGGAGTTTTTGTTGTGTGGATGTGAGAAAGCTTCTTTCTTCTTTCTCAAAAAATATATTTTATAAGTTTAAATTAACAAGTAAAATTTTAATTATTCGAAGTTTTTACATATTTTAATTTAAACTCGAAAACTATAATACATATTATAAATTTTTTGTCATCAAACCATATATCTTGGGGGACGAAGCTAGTTTGTTTATCACTACTCTTGACAAGGGATCTCTGACAAATATCAATCAATTGGTATTTACAGAATGAGCCTCGCAAGATATATTGTCTCAGAATGCTACCGGGGCTTCACTAGAAAAATAAAAAAGAGCCTTCTCACCCAAGTCCCTGCTCCGATTCGCAGAGACAGTTCATCCGATAATTGGCAGAAAGTTTCTGTTGACAGGATGCAGAAGCCTAGAGGGCATGTCAGTTCCATGGACTTCTGTCTGGAACTCTTCTTAGTCACTTGATCTGGTGCTATGATCAGCCCCACCCAACTAAGGTAGTTGTTCTAAGGTGTTAATTCGTATATATTTTTAAAATTCCGGTGAGTTTATTCCTTTATTTTTTAGTGGTTAAGATAATGGGTGCATGGAAATAACTCCTTTGCGTTTGTATTTAGATGGATAGATTTACATGAAATTATTTTATTGCATCCTCTTTTTTTTATATTATTTAAATTAACAGAACATCTAAATACTGGGGATCGGCATCACTTTGTTCATATGAACAGTGATGCTGACTTCCACAGGTCATCGGCCACCACTACAACCGTCTTAGAGTGTTTCGCATTGCGGGAATACCAAGTGAATCTAATCATATTGATTTGTTAATCACTTTGAACGTGCTTATTACCTTGATTTCTCTTTTCCTCCTCTTTCAAGCCCTACTTCAGAATCTTATTCAAAACAACCCTCCAACTCTAAAATCACATCTCTTGATTGAGATTTTGTTTTTAGTCAGAATATAAGGCTTGCTTAGATTAAATAATGAACTTTTCAATTTAAGATTTTGGGTTGGTTTTGAGTTGACCTTATTTAAATCCACATAACGGGTCTATTAGGGTTAATTTTTAAAAAATTATTTAAACTCATATTAGCTAAATTTCAGCAGTTATTAATGTAATAGTATTCAAACAGTAGATATGAGTAACATTGTGTATCTTAAATAATTGTGATCCCAAGGTTTATAGTTAAATATATATTTTAATATCAATGTTCTCGTTAGCATGAGATTGTCCAGTTCATAATTTTTTCTTACAAGTTATGTTCTAAGAAGCTGGATCAATCCCCGCCCGTGTGTAGTCAACTTCCAAGTTGGTCCTATGACTATGTTGTATTTCTGATTTTTTTTTTTAAAAAAATATTCTGATACATTGATATCAAAAATAAATTTTAATAAATAAATAAAATAATTATTTAAAAAACTAAATTCTATAGTCCTCATTACTTACTTTTACTTTTAGAGCAAAAGGAAATAAATACTTCAAAACTTTTTTATCTCAAGAAAAAGACACGTCATTTCACAAAGATTTTCATTCCTCTTTTATAAAATAAAAAGGTCTTTATTCCTAAATTCAAATTCAAAAAATCGCTCCCGTGGTGTCTACCACCATTTTAAAAAAATCTCACTGAAAAGCCTAACCCCTCCTGATTCAGCCACGTCACCAACCTTCCCACTCACTTTACTGACGTGTCAAAATCATGTCCTCCTTCCTCTCCCTTTCCCCAAAATAACGGCTCCTCTCATCCCGCTCCATTTCTCACTCTCTCTCTCTCTCCGTTTCCCTCCCTCCCTCTATCAAATTTCAAGCGTTACTTTTCCCTTTAAAAGCCAAAATCCCAAGCAATCACCACCCACCCACAGACTTCCGCCGCCTCCACCACCACCATGTACAATCATAGCCTCAACAACAATCAGTTTTCGCGTATTGAAACAACTTGCAGTTTGTTACTAACAGAGTTGAAGAAAATATGGAGTGAACTAGGAGAAGCAGATACTGAAAGAGATAAATTAGTTTACGAAATTGAACAAGAATGCGTCGAAGTGTACAGGAGAAAAGTGATCGCAGCGAACAAACGCAAATACGAATTGCAACAATCAATTGCTCTCGCTGGATCAGAAATCGAAAATATCCGCTCAGTTCTTGGTGAAGAACCAGTAAAAGTAAATGAAAATTCTGAAAACCCTTCATTTATTTTCTGGTATATTTTTTTTAATTTTTTTCTATGTTTAATTTCAGAGCGAGGAGGAGAAGGTGAGGGTGAGTTTGAGAGAGGAGTATGAAGCTATTGTGCAGCGAGTCGAGGAAATGAGGAATAAGAAAGAAGAGAGGAGGAAATTGTTTGTTGAAGTTGTGGAGAAATTACAAAAGGTTTCGAGTGAGATTTTTGGGTCCACTGAAGGTATGAATGTGGATGGGACTGACTTGTCTATGAAGAAATTAGATGGATTCAACAAACGCTTACTTGAGCTCGAGAATGACAAGGTATTTTATGTTTTTATTTTTTGTGTTTTCGTGTTGATTCGGTAATATAGAAGTTGAGATGATGCTAATTTGTTAGGGGTCTATTAAATGTTAGCGTTGTTTTTTAAAATATTTTTTATTTAAAATAATTATTTAAAAAAAATAATTATTTTTGATATTATAAAAATTATTTTAAAATAATAATAAAAAATTTAATTTAAAATAAAAGATAAAATATATTTTTTTTATTTCTTACAAAAATATTTTTGAAACTCTCAAATTTTTGTTTTCATAATGTGAAAAATATTTTTTTTAAAATAAAAATATATAATTTTAATATATCTTCAAATAAAAAATATTTTTTACTCTACTCCAAACACCCCCTAATTGTTTTTTGAAAATGTTGTATTTTTTTTATCATCAAAAAGTTAATTAGTGATTTCTGGGGATCTAATTCTTTGAAGAGACTAGAAAATAAAGGAATTTTGAGATATTCATATTGGATGTCTAACAATATGGCATGCTCTATGAACATCGTGTTAGAATCCATTTTGATAATTTGTGCTGTGCGATTTATGAACTTTCGGTTCTTATGGTTTTGGGTGTTAGTGATGTTCTTTGACCAATCTGAAAATACGAATCATCTGTAGAGCAACCGTCTTAAGCAGATAGTGGACCATGTGGATGACCTAAATTCCCTTGTGTGGAGTTCTTGGGATTGATTTTAAACAGACAATACATGATATCCATCCAAGTTTGGATGACAGCCAAGGAGTGAAAGACTTGACTGATGATACCATTAAGATGTTAACTGCTGAGATACAACGTTTGCGAGAGGTCAAGATTCAGAGAATGCAGAAGGTTAATGTTTTTTTTTTTTTTGATTTTTTGGTAAAAACAAGTTGTGTCCTTTATTGTTGCGAAACGAATATTCGTTTTTTTTTGTGATTGGTCCTTCTAATACTTGGATTCTACCAGCTTCGAGATCTTGCAACGACCCTTGTAGAGCTTTGGAGTTTGATGGACACTCCAATGGAGGAGCGAAGGATGTTTCACAATGTTACTAGTAAAATTGCTGCTTCAGAACCTGATATCAGTGAGCCTAATACACTCTCCATGGACTTTATAAACCACGTGAGTTGAAACTAATGTTTAACCCATTCAGTCTACTGCTATTCACTTTGTTCATAATAAGAATTAATGGGGGTCTTCAAGTATTTATTCAACTTTTCTGTGTCAGGTTGAGGAGGAAAAGTTGAGGCTAGAGAAACTCAAATCAAGTAAAGTGAAGGAGCTTGTCCTCAAAAAGAGGTTGGAGTTAGAGGAGATATGCTGGAAAACACACATGGTCTTGGAAGCACACGCTGCTGCAAAATATTCCACTGAAGCTGTAGCATCTGGTAAGTGTTAATTTGAAGAGTGCTCCAAGAACTACGAATATTTTAAATGTCAATGCCAGCCAGGTTTAAGCAGTGCTTTCATGTGGCAATAATGAATAAGATTGGCATGTTTTATTGTGCGTGCAGATCTTTTAATTCCTGAATGTAATAGTATAAACCTTTTGTTCTAAACTATCGTTCAAATCCATCTTCTCTGCTCAAAGACTTGCATCTTGATCACTGTCCTTTTGTTATGTGATTTTCATTTTGCAGGGGTTGAAGACCCCATGAATCTATTAGAAGAGATTGAGCTTGATATTGCAGTGGTTAAAGAGGAAGCCTTAAGCAGGAAAGATATACTTGACAAGGTGGAGAAGTGGTTGACTGCGTGTGGTGAAGAGTCTTGGCTTGAAGAGTACAACAGGGTTGAACTTTTTGCGCTGTTTTTGTAACTAAATCATTGTTCTACTTTTCTTCATTTCTTGATTTAACCTCCTTACATGCTGCTTTTTCTAGGATGAAAATCGTTACAGTTACGGAAGAGGAGCACATCTTACCCTGAAACGTGCTGAGAAAGCCCGTGTTATGGCGAACAAAATTCCAGGTAAACATATTTCGTCACATAACTGTATAATTTTCAAATAGACGTTACTTCGAGATTAAAACGTGTTTATCTCTGCATGACCTCACAAATACAAGCTTTCTCAGAGCAGTTTGAAAAATAGATTATTTACTGCTCCAAAATTGGGTTTTAATTGTCATACCTTTTGAATAAATTACTTTGGTTCATTTGGTCGTGGAGTAGCAATGGTAGAGGCATTGAGTTCAAAGACCATGGCTTGGGAGAAAGAAAGAGGGACTCCATTCTTTTATGATGGTGTAAGTGCTTCTGACCCTATAAAAGACTGTTGCAAGAGATCAGTTGCCATGTTTCCATACCGGACATGGTCTTTTATCCAATATTGTATTGGTTTTGGCTTAACGTTTTCGCTGCTCTTGATATTGGTTCCAATTTTATATATCTTCATTCCAAATTGGTGATCTCTTGATCCTTTTATTAATTCCAGGGACAACTTCTTTCGAGGCTTGAGCAGTACAACAGTCTAAAGCAAGAGAAGGAGCAAGAAAAAATAAGGCAAAGAGTATGACCCTCGCTTCATTTAGCTATATACTTATAGGAAAGAGTACAGGGTTATTTTAACCAAACATTTTCTCACATATCTTATTGTATGTTTAGGACCAGAAGAAGCTTCAGGTACAGCTGATTGCTGAGCAGGAAGCACTTTTTGGGTCAAAACCCAGTCCATCACAGAGCGGAAGGAAGCCGTCAAGAACTTCCATAGGAGCTGCGATTAATGGGAAACTCTCTCTTGGTGGAGCGATGATTCCAAATGCCAGATCTGGTAAAACATCTCCCTTTGTAAATCCGAACAAAAAGGGAAATGTCTTGGATCGATGCGGCTATTTAAGATACGGGCAACATGGTGGTTTTCCATCCCAGTCTGGTAAAACCTTAATTAATCAGACGTCTTTCTTTATTATTATTATTTTTGCTTTCATAGGTTAGCGGGATCCACAAAAAAAGGATGATATCTGAACGTTAAATTGGTGAATAGCACCCGGCATTTTCAGCTGGAAGAACCGACTGTTTGGTCAGTTGCAAGCAAGACACTTCATTAGCATGCCTACTTGAGAGCCACAAACACATAATAATCGTTTCAAAATCTGAAGTTTTGAATATTTATATCCTTCATTCTTCAAGCTGAAATTTTTTTTGTAGGTAGGAGAAATTCAGAGATCAGTGGCCATCTACGAAAGAATCGCCCCGCCACTGCTGCTGCAAGGGCATGCAAAAATGAGTCAAGCTTGGTCCGAAAGCCACTGTCTCCTGTTTCTCTGTCCATGTCCTCTAGGGCTAACATTGCTAATTTCATGGAGGATCAGAAATTTACACAAAGTGGAACATTGAAGACACTGCCTCCTTATAACAAGACACCAATGGACACACCTTCAAAATCAGTCAACGCCGGGGACGATGAAAACAGAAACCCGACCACGCTGCCAGTTTCAGTGGCTTCAACTCCTCCAACACCATCAGTTCCTATGCTGACTGCCTTAACACCAGCCACCCCTCGTGTTTCTTGTGCCCCTAAAACAGCAAGAAAATTTTTGGAACAAGAAGACCACTCGTTTGAAGAGCTTAGAGCTGGTTTTGCCCGTCCCGAACCACAGTCATAGCCAGTGTTGCAGGTTTGACATATTAGCAGGTAGAGATGAACTTGATCAAAACTTTTCTCAGTTTTTATTGCCATTTTTTAAGTCAATTTAAATTGGCCTGTTAATCTCCAAACTCAGCGTTTGAAACACCGATTTGTTATGAGGTTCCTTGCCCCAAGGTGAACTGATTGATTCTAGAAAATCACAGTAACTCAGTGAAATGATTGATAGAGATTTGTGTTTTGGTTATGATGAAACAGTGGTACTGTACATTTAGATATATAATTTGATTTTCAAATTTTATTATTTCTGCCATTGCCATAGATTATAAGAATTGATTTGTGAATTAAATAGTATTTAGGACTTAAATCATTACGACGTAGCTGTCTTTAGAGATTACAGCACAAGCTCGTATAAATAATTAGAGGGAACATAAATGATACCCGCGTTGATATTTTAAATTGGATTCAATTTGAAGTTTGAACATGCATGTTTAATAACTTCCCTGCTTAATCAACTCTTCCAACTTGACCATCAGATTTATTTTTTTATTTATTATTATTTGACAAAGCCGATAACACAGCTTCACTAAACCAAATAATAAGTGCCTGTTTTCTTCTAAATCAATAATATTTTTTGATATATTAATGTTAAAAAAATAATATTATTCTAATAATTTAAAATAATATCTTGCACTAAGTCATCAAACACATATTAACATTGAATACAAGTTAACAGAGGCCCTTGGAACAATGATTTCTATGCAAGGCGGGACGGGATGTTTGGGAATCACTCAAAAAATGTATTTTGAATTTTTTTTTCCTAAATAATTTTTTTTAGTGTTTTAAATTATTTTTATATATTATTATTAAAAATTATTTTTTAAAAAATAAAATAAACATAATTTATTAAATAAAAAATATTTTAAAAACAATCACAATCATATTTTCACCTTGAGAAACCTGCTTTGCCATCATACGAGTAGAATGGTTCAATATAATTAACAGATTGTTTGGAAGTATCTACCGGTTGTTTTTTAAATTAAATTTTTATTTCAATTTTTTTATTTTTAGTATTAGTATATCAAAACAATTTAAAATTTTAAAAAATAATTTTATTTAAAATTTTATAAAACGTGGCTGGGAAGCCGTGCCTCAGATTCATATAATACTGTTGAATATATATATATATATATATATATATATATATATATATATATCGACTGCATTATCAAATATAAACTAAAAAGGAAAATCTCTGCCAAGTTAGAGGGTAATTTGAGAATTAGCAGATGATTAATTAACATTGAATGTGTCAATGGGGTCCCAAGTCCGAGATGCATGGCATTGGGATGCTGTGTCTATCGACTCTATCCTTGTCTGGGAAGCCAGGTTGACTGCTTCAATATTATATCAACTGTTTATATTGGATTTTAAAAAAAATGAAATTTTTATTTTTATATTAAATTGAAATTTTAGATGTTTTTATATTATTTTTATTTTAAAAATAATTTTAAAAAATAAAAAATAATTTTAAAAAATAATATTAATCACCGTTAAACAGCGTCAAAATGTCCAAAAACTCAAAATTTTAAGTGGTGGATACATGTTCTAACCTAATGTCTTTGCCTTTTAAAACGGGTTACTGGCGGATAGGGTGACATGGGGATGGGGCACATGAGATTTACCAACTCCGCATTTTGCAGTCAAAGTGGTAGGCCCCATCATGGAATACTTGGTCAGGTGGGCATGTGCACTACAGTGGGATTGACACGCGGAGAGACAGGGGCTGGCAGCCTCGGACATGTATAACTACTTGACAGTGGCAGGGGCAGGGGCGCAGGGCTTTTTTTATAAGTGTTTTTTTTTTTTTTTGTAATTAAAGTAATATATCTTTATTTTTATTTTTATTATTCGTGCATGTTAACTATTAAAAAAACATTCACTATAAAAAATAGTTTGGACTACAAGGTTTCGTGCTATAAATAATGTGTCTATGTGATATCTTTGTTAGTGTAATTGAGATTATTTTTGAAATATTATTTTTTTAAAAATATATTAAAATAATATATATTTTTTATTTTTTAAAAAAAATATTTTTTATATAATCACATGAAAATAATTTAAAAATAAAAAAATAAAAAAGTTTAAATGTTTTCAAAATCACTTTTAAAATGTATTGATATGTAAGGGGAGATTTTATTTTTGTCCAGCCTGTTTTTCAACTAAAAAATTAAATTAATATTTTTAGGTGCTTTTAGTAATTTCAATGGATTAATATAAAAAATAAAAAAAATCATTTTAATTTTAATCTAAGAACATTTTTACGTAACAAACACGAAATGGTTTCACAGAGACTGCCTCCTCGGCAAAACTGCCAACGGGACCTCCTTTTGCAGTTGCTTGAAACCTCTGTGGATCCGAATCCAATAGAAGCTCCGTTTGCTTACACCTGTAAACCAACCATCTGTAAAGGACAGGAGCACACAGTTTTTCTTCCTTGACATACCATGCCTTTCTCAAATTTAGTGCTTTATTTTATATTAAAAGAATTATTTTAATTGCTTTTTTGCAACAATAAATAAATAAATAAAATCGAAGTCACCGATAACTCGAAAGTTATTGCTACAATGATGTAGCAGATAAGGATGAAATATGCAAGCAGGTAAATGGGTTTGTTTTATATTAAAAATATTACTATAAATATATAGACATAGTTTCATATATATATATATATATATATATATATATATATCAAACATTAAAAAAAGAAAAAAAACTAAGAATGGTTGCTTAAGGATAAAGATTCGGGCATAAAGCAAGAAGCTATTAAAATATTTTGCCAGTACCAATGCATTTTTTTTTAAAGAGATATATTTTCAAGTGAATGCACACTTTAAAAAATAATTGTAACCGTTAACACAATTTCAAAAAACATTTTTCATTTATTTTTTATTCATTTTCTAATTATTTTTTTAAAAAATAATAATAATACAGGCTTATAAAATTAGAAATGAGCTGGCAATTTAACCATGAGAAAAGGATATTCTTGTTGAAATTCTTTCATTTTTATTTTTTTAATCCACTTATAAATTTATAATTAATATGTCATGTGTGTGTAAGGGTTTCGAAATTGAATGGTAATTAGGAGCAGAAGCATGACGACACAACCCACTCCATCAGCAGCACAAGCATTACTGCACACCCGCACCATAAATCAAATTTCACCTTTTTTCCCTTTTTTTTCAAACGAGAGTTTCAGTGAAGCAACTGTTTGTAATTTTTTTTTTGTTAAAATTAATTTTTAAAGCATTTTTTATTTATAAATGTATAATAAACTTATTCTCTAGCGCGGAAAAAAATTACATGGTACTGGCAAAGTCTTCCTTGTCCCATGCTTGCTTATTTATTCAGACTCGAACACCTCACAAATCTGATCCTCTCGATCAGTTGATGCAATCACCAGGCTGACAAATCATGGTTGCGTGTACAATTTCTCTTGTCATGCATTTTCGTAATAAACAAAAATCTCATGCGTTTTTTTTTTCTGGGCCAGTTCTCCTTCATGAAGTCTAATTACATTTTCCAGCTCAGTTAATAATAGCTAATTACATCAAGATTAAAGAATTTTAAATAATTTTATTTTTCGTGTTTAACTTAAAGTTTAAATCCTAACAAGTGAGGTGGAATATAGCCCTTTAAATAATAGACCAATTTCTTTTGATTAAAACCTCAAATATTTTATATTTTCATATTTAATATAAAGTTTAAATCCTAATAAATAAAGGTAAGCATTTGTTCTACGACACCAATGATTCGAATCTGAAAATAATCTGACCGAATTAAAGTTGGCCGGGGAGTTTTGTTTTATATATATATAAAAATATAAAAAACTGGATTGGCTGTCTGCAACACAGTGGCTGGCTTGTAATTATAGACAAAACGAATGGCAATGGTTAGAACACGATATTTCATCTGCCGGAAAAGACAAAAAGCAGGTCAGCGGCAACAAAAAAGTTGGTCACCCAACGTCCATATTTTTGCAGCTTTAAATGTTAACACAAATTATTTTTTTATTTTTGTCTTAGAAAAAGCAATCCACTTTTCTACCTTATTTCACATGCTCTCTACCAACAAAATTACGAAACTAACCATATCTAACTCAAATTTCAAAATTCAATTTCCCTCACGGACGTGAAATTTCCCTTAAATCACTTGTATTTATCGGGTTTATCAAAAATAATTAATAAAATTATTTTTAAATGTTGCTTTACTCTTACTTAAATGTTACATTTTCGTTTTTTTCCTTTTGTACTTTTTTTTATTTACTTTCCTTTTTTTTGGTTTTCTGGTTCTGTTCAGACCGGCAAGTCGAGCGGTTTATTTTTCCGACAAGGGAAGATCATTGTTTTCTCGAGAAAGTTTTTTCTCAGGAAACAAACAGCTCCTTCTCTTTCTTATCTTGTTCTTTTGTTCTTTAGTGTTTTGTCAAGAGAAACTTCGAAAGTGCCAGTACTATCTGAAGAAGCTAAGCGAATGTGTAAAGGACTGAGAGAGAGACGCTACAGTTTCTGAGGAGTATCTTCTTAAAGTCTTGAAGTTGCTGTTGTAGGTCGTGATGATCTTTAAACATTTTTTTTTTGCGTTGACATTTTTTTATAAAAACGTTGTAGAGTTTAACAGCACATTTGCTCTCGTGTAAAAGTTTGTGGTTTTGATATTTGAAAATTAAAGCAAAATGTTAAGGTTCTGGTAGACATTCACTTTTTTTCCCCCTTAGATTTTGATCTCGGATTTTTTTAGGATGGTAATTTGGAGTGTAAATGCTCATTTTTTTACTGACTTTTTTTTTGTAGTAATTTATATTTTGTTAACATTTTATTTTGATCCTAATTTTAATGAAATTCTGTGTCGCAGAATCTGGAAAATAGGATTGTTGGGTGTAGTGGTTTTTGAATAATTCACAGTTTATGCATGGAAGGAAGAGAAGGATTAAGTTCTGGGGTAACAGTGATAGGAGCAGAAGCTCCATCAAACTATCATATGGCACCAAGGACAGAAAATCCTGGCCAGATTGTAGTGTCACCACCAGCCGTAGAGGTGCCACCAGTTGGTGCAGGATTAATTGTAGGATCTGCAGAAAAGAAGAAAAGAGGGAGGCCAAGGAAATATGGTCCGGATGGGGCGGTCGGTAGGGCATTATCACCCATGCCAATCTCTGCTTCGGCCCCGTCATCTGGTGGAGACTACTCTGCTGGAAAACCAGGAAAAGTGTGGCCTGGTAGTTATGAGAAAAAGAAGTACAAGAAAATGGGAATGGAGAATTTAGGTATGATTTACCCTTTTGAAGCCCATTTCCTTAAGATTGAGTTTGTTATGTTATCGGAACAGTATGAATAGCAACGATTTTGATTTTAATTTTAAGGATTGACTAGTCGTTGTTTCTTTTTGTTATAGTTGAACTGGTCTTCAACCTTGTTTTTTAGTTGTGCAATTGGGGTTTTTGAATTATTGTCTTGATTGATTTGAAGAACTCGAAGGCCCCTCAAATTCCAAAGATTACTTAATGTGAACTCACCCCTAGATAACACACGTGGGACCATTTTGTGAGATGCTTTTGTTTAGATTTCGAATTATATAGTGCAGGTTCTGAAAATAACAAGGTGGGCTTTTGTTGGGTTGGCATGAGAGTGGGAATATTCCATGCTTTTTTTTTTTGTGAGGATTGAACAATATGCTCTGATGACAGAAACAGAATGATACTTCATAGGCAGTGTCTTTAGTTACAGTGACTTCATTAGAAAATATCGATGAAAAATCTGTCCCTTTCCTTCCCCTGGACATCATGATTCAATTGAGAAACTGTCTCAGTCTGAGGTTTTTGAGTTTAAATCCTTTATATGGCCACTGATTTTTCTCTTCTAATGCTTGCCTAAAGCAACAGAATATCCTTGTGGTGCATGTCAAACTTGCCTCCCTTAGTCAAGCCTCCTTACTCGACACTTGTGAATTCCTTCTTACCTTTTTATGATCTTATCCCAATGCTTCCTAGGTGCTAATTGGTCGATGGAACTCTAATGTGCCTGATGCTTGGGGAATTGAAACCCTGTACTCCAGCTTTGACAAGTGTTTTACAGCAACTTTCTGAATTCTGAGCTGTGATGTACCACATCCTTTCATTTGTCTATACATTTGACCCACATGAATTTTCACTTTATGAGATGGTTTAAACTCGTTGTGAAATGTTGTCTGCCATACAATATCCAATTATCAAACTGTGGAAATTTTTTTATCTTGTGGTAATTTTTCAATGCAATGTCATTTTGCTTCAGCCTCAATGATGATCAATTTGACATTTTGTAAGTTGCTTAAGCCTCTCTTCATGAGATTGAAATTGACAATGGGAAGAGTTTTACTGTATGAGAAGTGAAAATCAATATGTGAGTCTTGCTGAGAATTGCACCAAGATCTGTCTGAAAGCTGTTTTCTTTAATTTGTCTTACTTGAACATTATATGTTATTGTATTGTTGTCTCCCTTATCTTTCATTTTTCTTGCTGTGTTAAAAAAGTATTTTAATATGCTTGTTGAGATCATGATGCTAAACAGTATTAAATGAAAGAAAATTGAAAATATGCTGTCAGAAAAAAAGGCTGAAGTGTCTGTTAAGAAAGTTACTGACTTTATTTTGAATTCACTAGTAAAGGCTAAAGTGTGTTAAGAAAGTTGCTGACTTTATTTTGAATTCACTGGTGTTTATGGATTGTCATTTTTTAGGTGAATGGGCTGCTAATTCTGTTGGCACAAATTTTACACCCCATGTCATCACTGTTAATGCTGGCGAGGTATGCTTGACCAAAGAAAGGCAATTATTAACTTCATTTGGATTATGCTGATATAAAAATGTTTGCACTTTCATTTTTCATGAAATTTGTTTCGTATCTGGTATGTGAATTTAATTCTATATGTTTGGCAAGCAGTTCTGAAAACATGCAGCATAAATGAACTCTAATAGTGACAAATGTTTTATCCCAATTCCTGACCATTAGATTAAGTAATACAGTTATTTCCATTTAGGCAGTCTTTTTCCTTTGGCCAGATCATCTTTTTCATTACATGCATGCTTGTCTTTTAAATTGAGGTGTAGTAAAACTAGTTGATTATCTGCGTGTGGCTGTCAAATTTTTTTAAATTTCTGCATATATTTGAACATGTGATTTTACTAATTAGATATATTCTATAGTGACCATTCTGTATTATAAAAGATTTTGACATTAAAAGCTTTGTTTAAGAATAATGCTTGTATTTTTTTTTAAAAAAAACTGAACATCCACTTTTTTTAATCAAATATATTCTATAGTGATCATAAAAGAATTTTTTTGACATTTAAAACTTTG
Organism: Salix viminalis; assembly: GCA_029228465.1. Taxonomy (NCBI): domain Eukaryota; kingdom Viridiplantae; phylum Streptophyta; class Magnoliopsida; order Malpighiales; family Salicaceae; genus Salix; species Salix viminalis. The sequence goes on from CM055439.1 coordinate 8,133,279, forward strand.
TTTAAGAATAATACTTGTAATTAATTTGATTTTATGAAAGACTAAGTTTTTTAGTGTAATTGTTATGTTATCAACTCAAAAAAAAACACTTGCAGCAGCATCATAATGAAGAAAAACTGCTTTGAAAAAAGCTTTAGAAAAAAACATAAATCCTTATAGCATATCAAAAGGCTTGAGGTTTAATATACATATATAGGTGTGCTAATTGCAAATTTTCTTCAACATGATTGTTCTGTTTCGCTTCCCTTATGATCTCTCTCTGGTTGTTTAAAGACCACTTCACTTGTAATCATTTTTGGTTGTTCAAGGACGTTACGCATGAAGGTTATATCATTTTCACAACAAGGGCCTCGTGCCATTTGCATCCTATCAGCTAATGGAGTAATTTCAAATGTCACACTTCGTCAACCTGATTCTTCTGGGGGCACTTTGACATATGAGGTCTGTCATTCTCTCATTCCATCCCAACTCCTACATAACACATGTTAACTTTACCAAATGAATGCATCTTCTAATTTTAAGAATTTAACATGTTTTGTTAATGACTGGCATAGTAGTTTACATTTGCATGGGTTTGATTTTGTAAAAGTATAGGATGTCTTGGAGGGATTAAAAGTTTGATGAGGCCAACATTTCTGTAAATTTCATTCTTTCTTGGTAAAGTGGTTCTAGCAAGCTGGGAATTCTTAGAATTTCATTTGATTTGGCGAATTTTAAAACTTTGATTGGACCAGCACTAGTTTTGAATAGTTAGAAGGTATCTTTCATAATTTATTGGAAACTTATGAACTCAGAAAATCCATATAATGTAAAAAGGTTATGTATATATGGGGGAAATCAAGTTTAGGTTCATTAGACGTTTCTGATAATACAGTGTCCAATATGGAGCAGGCTTTAAAGACCATTCCTTTTGGGTAACCTATCTATGCACTTTTGTGGTAGTCTTTCATTGCTGCACTAGAGAGTGGAACTTGTTGAACATAGGCATATTCTTAAATTATTTTAAAATTGAGACGTTCTCTGACAGTTGATGGATGCTGGATGGTCAATTTTTGTTGAAATAGCTGAGATTTGGTAGCTATTTCCATTCAAATTGGCTTCTAATTTGCTTGTCTAAGTGTTGGTTTTAATTAATTAATTAATTAATTAAGACCTTGCACAATTAGTGCATACTAATTTATTTAAAACTCACAGTACTTGTTAGCTGAAACTAAGCCCCCACAATAGAACTTTCTCTAAACCACACACGGCATTGGTGAAAAGACCATGGCCTTATGTTTACAGAAGTGCAAGCTGACTCTCCAAATCCTAAAACATAAGGGACTGATGACAGATATTCATCAAGAGTCTAAATACCACATGGATTTGTGTGCTATTTAAAAAAAAAGTAAATTCATTGCATTAGGTTCAATTGCTGTGCAGAGTTTTTAATCTCCTCTATATTTTATAGGGTCGCTTTGAAATACTTTCACTGTCTGGATCATTTATGCCTACTGAGATTCAAGGAACAAGGAGCAGATCGGGAGGGATGAGTGTCTCTTTGGCAAGCCCCGATGGTCGTGTTGTCGGGGGAAGCGTTGCTGGACTTCTAGTGGCTGCTAGTCCTGTGCAGGTAAGCTCTCTTTTCTAATCATTTTGATATTAAAGGAGGGAAACTCCACGTACCCACAATGGGTGAGGTAACTAAGAAGTGGTTGAAGGTTTTGATGACACTAATTCCACAACTGGAATTCAAATGTCAAGCACCAAAATAGATACTGATCTGTTCACTGCCTTTGCACGATTATGAATAGAAGTGGGTGCATGTGGTGTGAATTTAAACCATCCACAACTAGACATGCAGCTTCCTGCGCATGCATGGTGTTTAATGCACTTCCCTACATCTGAAGTTGAAATGAATCAAGACTTGAAATACTTGCTTTGATGTCTTGGTATCAGGTTGTGGTAGGCAGTTTCCTGCCAGGAAATCATCAAGAGCAAAAACCAAAGAAGCCGAAGATTAACTCGATACCAATACCGGCAACTTTTGCACCGGCCCCGGCCATACCTGCGTCTATCGCAGAGAGAGAGGAAAGTGTGGGTACACCACATGGTCAGCAAAATTCCTCTCCCTTCCAAAGAGAAAACTGGGCCAACATGCACTCCATGCAGGACGTGAGAAACTCAGGAACTGATATCAACTTATCTTTGCCAGAAGGTTTTCAGGAGGCCTAGTCAAGCATCTCTTACTGACTGCATCGATTGATCATCTCGGAGTCCGAGTTGCTCCTCTTATCAAATTCTCTGTATGTTTTATTGAATATTTCTTCTGGAATAACTAGGATGTTAGGAATGACATACTTTCTGGCTGGGATCAGACAGGATATCTGATTACTAGGGCTAATCTAAAGTAGGCTTCTTTGATTTGTTACGAGTAGAGTACTTGGTTGTAAAAACATTTGAATTGGGACTTGAACAATATTTGCCTTGGTGAATTAGACCTAGAACCTAGAGCATGTTTGGCAACGTGGTCCTTTTTTCTTTTATTTTTGGAGCTTTTGCACTAAAAGCTAATGAAAAAAACTGTCTGGTAACAATTCAAAAGCCGTTGAAAGCCAAAACTCCGGAGCTACAATGAAGATTTCGGGTTTTTAATAACTATTTTATGGAGCAAAAGCATTAAAAAAAACTAGATAATTCCCGATATTTATTTTTTATCAATATCATTAAAATTAACTCAATTGGTGAAATCTAAAACCTCTCGGCTATACTCCCTGCTCGTTCAGAATAGCCGTGTATAAGTTGTTCTAGTTTAGCTTGATAATCAAATTAAATTGTTGGCATGACTTGGTTAGCTTGAAGGGTTAAAAAATCTTAGAAAATTAATAAAAATGTAACTTAATTTTAAAATATCTTCAAGATATTTTTTAAAACAAAATATATTAAAACAATAACATATTAAATTAATTCGGGTTAATCTAGGCTAATATGTTAAACCTGTGACATATGTTATGAATTATATTAAATTTAATAATTTTGTTTCTTCAAACTATTTATATTTAATTATATGATAAAAAAAAGACACCCTGCATGCAAAACAGTGTACTTACTCAATACTAGAATACTTTTCTAAAACCATGATAATCCCACAAAAAATAAATTGGGAAGTATAATTCTTAATAATTATATTTTTCTAGAATTATTTTTTAATTTAATAATATAATAAAAAAGTAATGCTCAAAAACCCACTAACCCAATTTTGGTTTATTTTTCTATGATCATGATAAATCTATATAAAATAAATTAAAATAATTATAAAGTTCAATTCATAATATTATGTTTTCTTAAAATATTTTTATTTAATAATATGATAGAAGAAAAATTGAAAAAGAAAAAAATGTTGCTGTTTTAATAAAGTAACATGTAAAAAGGATGACAGTGAACTTTCCCTCCTGCGAAAATATATGGTCAACGACTACTAGTCACAAGCTAAGTCATGGTTAAAAGTTATATCAAACGGACTCTGATTAAAAGCTGTATTAAACGTAAACTTGGTCTTAATATATGGTAAGCTAAGTTGAAAAGGTACATGATCATCGAATTAATGAAACAAATGGTCAAGAGATGTAATAAAATATACTTGAGGCCCCTCCACGAATCCCCAACTTTCGGAGAAGCTTATGACATGCAAAATTAATAAAGACTTGGGTTCATTATAAATCATATATCGAAATCAAAAGCTTTTATTCTTATCGTTACCTCTTTTTTTTTCCAATTTTTTTTATTAATTAGTTAAATTATCTTCTGGCACCCACTTCAGAAAAAATATCTTCCTCCATTTGGTTTACTGCTTACTAAACGCTCATGCAGTAAAACATCACTTTCTTTGTATTTTGTTTTTGTTAAAATGTTTTCAAGTATATATATATCTTCTTATATGGTTGTCTTGAGAGTCAAGAAATATACAATCATGGATTCCAGAGGGCAGGGCAATTTCCTGGACCTTGCCCTAAAAGCAACGCCTAGCTTGTTAATTTCAGAGAAAATACATCATCGTCCACACAGTGACTAGAAAAGGTGATATAAAAATCATGTCACCGATCATTTGTAATTTATTAACCTAATTTTCCGTTTATTTTAGACTTGAGGCAGCTTCCTGGTAAAACCTCTTACTATAGTTTAGTAAACAAGTTTTGTGATCGAGACCCGAGAGGACTATATAAAATGACACTTGAGAGACTCTTCTCTACACGGCGAGAGTACTGAGAAATTGATAGATCATACAGGTAGAGAACCCAGTTGGGCATGGTGAGAGTTAGAGTGCCTGCGCTCATATGTCTCCTCCTCTCTTTGCTACTCTCAATCTCCAAGGGGAAAACCCATCTTCATTTCTCTAGCTATAACTTCATCGTCGTGCCAAAACCTAGCTTTGTAACTTTGTTTTTCATGTTCCACTTTATCATTATCACCATCTTTGTAGGAAGACCTAAGCCATCTGTTGAAGATTTGGAGGTCTCGTTTTCTCCTATCCCTCCTCCTTTAGTGTACGAAATGGACGAAACAATACGAGAAGTTGAGGTTTGTGATAGAACTGGCACTGATCACGATGAGGAAGATGATCAGAGCTGTAGTACTGTTGATGGCTATGATGTTATACAGGAAAGTACTATTGACGACGAGGAGGAAGTTTCTGGTGGATATGTCGAAGATAATGAAGATGGTGATGTTTTTGATGCAGAAGGTGATCAAGATAGTGAAGATGAAGAATACGATAATGAATTGGAGAAGAAAATAGAGGGATTCATGGAAAAGGTTTACCAGAGAAAGGAGGGAAGAGTTCCTCAGAGACAGGTTTCTCTGTATCACTGCTGATTAATCTGCAGCAAGGGTTTATCAGATATGAGTAGAAATGGCATGCATGTAAAGTTTGAATCTGCCATTCTGCTGTATATAAACCACTTCCCTCTCCCTCTCCCTGCTCGCCCCTTACTGTAAATGTTTGTGATGCCATGGAGAGTGGCGGGGGAGGGTGGTGGTGCTTTTCAGGTCTTGATGGTTGTGTTTTCTATCGACGCTGTTACGACTGTAAGCTAATCATAAGAATTTGCATGTACATGTTCATAAGATGATTGCGTATGTATATATGTTGAAAAAAACTAAATATTCTGTAGATTATACTGTGCTTTTATCTTGATTATCCTTTTTTTCCCTCCTTAATCCGTCTCTTCAATCATTTCAGTCAGCAGAATTCAAAAACCGTGCATGGCGCCATGGCATCGGAACTTGATACTGGAACAATTTTTTCCTTAAATTAAATTAGAAAAAAAAACTTGCTCCAAATTCAATCAGAACTCGATGAGTACTCTTAGTCTTAGCCGTGTTTCTCCAAAAAAAAACAGGAGAGTCGGAGACCTTTTGTATTTTAGGATTTCTATTTAATTGTTCTCTAAGCAACAAATCAATTTAATATATAATAGAACCCTTGATTAGTTAGGTTTAGGATTTCACGGGGCAGCAAGACGTACACATGCTTACGTCCTAAGTTGGATGGCTTAGGTTATTATCTTCTTAGATGGTAGGATTGCAAATCAAGAAACCCTCGTCAGCTAAATTTTCAGCCAAGATATTCTCCTCTTAATAGATATTTTTTGTGGTATTTACTATCATTCAAGCTGTCTACTCTTTGAAAGATTATTTTCAATTCCATTTTTTTTTATAAAAAAAAAGGGCATAACGTACACATTAAAATCATTGAAAAATATCAATTTAATATTTTATTAAATGAAAAATACTTTAAAGAAACACTGAAACAGAAGTTAACAATATTAAGGCATGGCATCAGGGCCGGGATTCTCCCGAATCACTTGTGAAACAATATTAATAAAATATTAAAAACCTACCACCTAGTAATTACTGATGTTATTTGCAATTGAAATGATAAGCGCAGGATAATTAAGGCAGTGAGGTGTCTTCAATCAACTAGCAACATGTCGACGGCCTCATTTTCAAACTAAATAAACAAAGAAACTTGACAGCAGCTGTATATTTGAAATTTCTTTTGAAAATTATTTTTTTTATTTAAAAATAAATTAAAATGATTTTTTTTAATTTTTAAAAAGATATTTTTAATATCAACACATGAAAATAATTTTAAAATACATAAAAATATAATTAAAAAATTCAAATTTTTTAAAAAATATTTTTGATGTTTTTAAAACACATTAATAAACAAGTGTAAAGGTCCAACCGTGGATTTTGCTGTTTGTTGGATTTATTGGGCAGTTTAGTGCCAAAAAGATGCTCAGATTCAGACAGAAATTGAGCAGCATGAACTTCTGTTTTGTCCTTGACTGGCCACACAAACTTCTTGTCTCATTAATTTTGAACATTTTCTTACATATCTCCATGGATTTGCATCCGTTGGCTTCCTAGTGATCATATAATTTTTATGCCAGCTGGCAGCCTTACGTCCCCCACGTCAAAATTGAAGCTGCAATAGCCAAAACGAAGACTTTACCTTGTGCACAGAGTGACATCAAGCAAGAAAAGACTATAATTTATTTAAAGGTGTTCTTGGTAGGTTTGGCACTTGGCAGCAGGAAAAAACCATTCCAGTCATTAATAAATTCAATAGTGTACTGTCTTCAATAAAAAAAAACATTTTGAACTTAAAATAATATAGCATCTAAATCCTTCATTAGTGCTATGAGCCATAAGCCCTCTAAAGAACTTGATTAAGAAAACATTAAAAATAATAAATAATCTCCTCTCTCTATCTTGCTCCCCCAGCGAAGAACCGGTCGAGGGCTCCTTAGTCCTTCCTTGATCCTGGCAAACAAGTTCATACGCGCGTGTGCAATCGCGTGGTTTATCGGCCTGCTCTATTCACAATCTCACAGAGGAAGAATTTGAATAGGCTAATTGGTGAAGATACCCCTTGAACTTCAGCTCAAATCCAACCTAGTCCTCGACCTTTTGTTTTTCTAATTTCTCCCTTAAAATTATAGGCCTCTCCTGAAAACAAATGGGCTGTTTTGGTAGGTTAAAAACAGACCTGATAAGGTTGCAGTGACCGTCTCCATAGTCAATTTCTTTGACCTGATAGAACATGAGATCAAAATAAAGTTCAGGAGTTACGCGGGGTTTTTTTTCTCTAAATCAGTTTATTATTTTAAGGTTTTGTACACGAACAGAAGAAACCTGGAAAGATCGGCGAGTAACACAATATAGGGACTCGCAGCAGGTGAAACTCAGAATGAGCAGTGCCGCTTGATTAATCTACAATTAATTCAGGAAATTTTCCAGAGCAACCTGAAACACAATCACAGAAGAAGAATCAATATCTAAGCGATCAATAGCCGTTCAAGAAATATAGTGCTGCACAGTCATTCAAGAAACCCCATTGTTGTTGCCTTAATTAGGATTCTTAATTTAATGAATTTTTTTTTGGATTTTAGAAAATTCCACATTTTTGTAGGTATTTTTTGAAAATCCGAGTTAATCAAGCAAAACTTTAGTTATCTCAGGTTCTTATAAAACGAACACGTTTTGACTCGAACTTAAAAAATATAAAATAGATCTCAATTTCTCTGCCTATTTCTGTTTTTGTCTTTGCTTAATACATGTTTTTTTTATTTAAATAATATTTTTTCAATTAATGTATTTTCAAGTAAAAAATACTTAAAAAAAACAATCTCTAATACATTCTAAAATATACATATATTCATATTGTCTGGATTTGCACGGTTTATTGGTTCAGGACTTATTATTGACTTCTTTTTAATTATATTTTTTTTCCTTTTGAATTTATAAATACTTTGCTATTTAGAAAAGATTAGTTATAATTGCGTTCTAAATAAAATTTTCAAAGTGATTCCAGTTTGAAAAAATATTATATTTTTATTTTTTTATATATTTTCTGATAGTTTTAATTAACTGATATAAAAAATTTATTTAAATATATATTCAATCAAAAAGATATTTTTAAAATATGCTATATCAAAAATTTACTAAGAATTTAATAATTACTCTCTCTGAATTATTCTTTTTTTTTTTAAATAATGCCATGGTATTTAATTTTTGTTGTAAAATATATGTATGCGTCGGTGTTTGGAACACGTAGTTAACTAATGATATTCTTTTTTTTAGAAAAGTGTATTATCAATATAATTATTTATTATATAATAAATTATTATTTGATATAAATTAAAAAATCTTAAGATTGATAAAGTTTCGGAAATAAATACAAATTAAAATAAATCTTAAGTGAAAGAAATTCAGGAATAAATAAAATTATTTACCGAAATTTCTATGGAGAGAAGCTATCTTGGGCCTGGCTTTTAAAAAGGACTGGTCCAAACCCATCATCTTGAACTCTACACGCTCCCCCCTAAGCTGGACATCCACCTTCAAAAGAGAATGGGACCCATTTTAGTAGTGGTCCTCCCTTCTTTAAGCTCATTTTGAATCAATTATTTCAATAGCCTTCTGTGTGTGTGTGTGTGTGTGTGTGTGTGGGAGAGAGAGAGAGAGTGTATATTCATGATATGATATAAATATTAAGTGTATATTTGATAGTGTGGTTGAAATTATTTTTTTAAAGTAATTTTTGTTCAAAAATACAACCAGATGATGTTTTTTTTTAATTTTTTAAAAAATTATTTTTTAAATAGTTATATGAAAATAATCTAAAATTACTAAAAAGAATCAATTAAAAATTAAAAATATAATATCAAACAGATCTATACTTTGAATAGGACATATTTACTTTGACATGATTTATGAAGGTTTGGTAGCTTTTGAATGGAAAAAAAAAAAAAAAGAAAAGTAAAGTACTAGTTTCTAGACCTAAAAAATGGGTTTTTTTAACATGCAAAAATATTACTATTATTTTAAGTTTGTCGCTTCATAAATCAGTGTTGATTAATATTTATTTTATTAAACTAGATAATAGTAGAATGTCTTTGTTTTATTTCGTGGCTAGAATATAAATTAAAATAAAATTATTCATAAACTAATTTACTCTGACATAATTTATGAAGTTTGATAGCTTTTATCCAAAATAAAATAATATATTTATGTAATAAAGGTATGTATTACAGTATATAAAAATAATATTTTTAAATGATTTTAATATATTTATATCAAAAAAATAATTTATTAAAAAATTTATATTATTTTAATGTATTTTAAAGTAAATAAAAAAATAAAATAAAAAACACCACCGCACTACCACAACTCCTAAAACATATTTAGAATTAAAGTAACCTGTTTTTCATCAAAATTTATTTATTTATTCCTTTAGATTATTTTTTTCAATATTTCTTAAATATTTCATATTCTATTATCAAAAATAAATATATTTTTTGAAAAAATAACTACTAAACTTTCAGCATCCCTATATTTTTTTTAATAAGAAACAAAAGGTTAAAGTGGCGAGAGTAAAAATCTTTGAAGTACGCTGCAAGACAGAAACAGCAAGAGATCTTAAAACAAATAAAACCCAAAGCTTTATAGCCCTCTAACCTTTGAAGACTTTAAATCCTCTACAAGCCCTAACACTTCTCTCACTCTCTCGCACCATGTCTAAGCAACAAGCTAGATTTGAACCCTACGATTTTAATGGAGGGTAACCCTCCCCCTCTTTCTCTCATTGACTGGCGTCTGTTTATTTTATTGATTTTGAATGTTTTTTATCTTGTTTTTGAAGGACTTGTGTTGCGATTGCTGGAGCTGATTACTGTGTTGTCGCTGCTGATACTAGAATGTCTACCGGATACAATATTCTCACTCGCGATTACTCCAAAATCAATAAACTGTATGTCTTAATCTCTCTCTCTGTTATTCGTTTTTTTGTTTATGTAGGGTATTTTGTTTTTTGTTCCTCATCTGGGAATCTAGACTGTATTCAGTGAAATTGATCGATAATTGTGGCTTTTTATAACTGGGTTTTACTTTTATCTAATGTTAACGGCCCTATTGTAAAATTAGTCGCTGATCTAGACTACTCTATGTGAATTTGATATAACTTTTGAAAAACATTTCGTGCCTTTTTCATAGAAGGATGAACTGATTTTCACATACATTCCCCTCTCACAAGGGCAAGTTTAAGAATTGAGCTTCTTTTCATCTTTGGATCAAATGAATGTAAGAAACTAAGAATAGTTCGATTAGGGAATGTGATTCATTGAGGACTTCATTTGATTAGTTTATTACATGATGTAAATCGGAGAAACTTGAAGTTACAGACATCTGTCTACGAACTTGTATATGTACACTCAATCGCCAATGCCTGCATACACATTTGGGAAAGTGAAAGAGTGGAATTTAGTGGTCACTGGATAGATTATTTGTTATTGAACCAATTTTTACAATAATCTGCAAGTACTAGCATCCAATACTCAGCCTGTTAAAAAAAGTTTCTTTCCTCTCTTTTTTCCCCTCTCCCTAACATTTACTTGTGTGCTTTGTTGCTCTCAGAGCAGACAAATGTTTGATGGCCTCTTCAGGGTTTCAAGCTGATGTCAGAGCCCTACAAAAGGTGTTGGGTGCTAAGCACCTGGTGAGGTTTCATGAAAACTACAACGATACGTTACTTGTTAATTCTATTTAATCAACTTGATTTTATTCTCTCTTTTTCACTCTAATTGATTGAATGATAGAACAACCTAGTCTTCTAGTGCTGAATTTTCTGCCTCCAAAATTGAATTAGAAGCATGCTGTGTCTGATTAGATATGTGTTGAGATCACATATCTTCCACTCCTGTGAAGTCTTGCTACATGTTGAGAATTTTCTTTGTAAGTAAAACTCGTAAGTCTTTACCAGGGTGCTAGTTATTTTTCATTGTTTGTTGTGGAGTGTGGAGGATGATTTGGTCCCAAATCTTTTCAGGATTAGAATCCATATTGAAAATTGTAAAGATTGCCTTGTGGAAGGAGGTGGAGAGGTTCTTGTTTGAGAGATATTGAGAGCAATGGAATTTGTTTACCATATATCTATTAATAATGTTGGGTTTTTTTACTGCTGAAACTCTCAAGTAACAAAGAACTATCTGGAAGTGTGTCTTCCTTAATATCTGTGATTTTGTGGTTTAATCATTTTGCTGTATTGAAAAAGAAATTGGTTTCTTGCTGGGCAGTGAAGCTAAAACAAAATTCTTAATCATTTAACAGATCTATCAACATCAACACAACAAGCAGATGAGCTGCCCTGCCATGGCTCGACTTCTCTCCAACACTCTCTACTACAAACGTTTCTTCCCTTATTATACTTTTAATGTTTTGGTTGGCTTTGACGAGGAAGGTTAGCCATACAAGTCCATAGTGTAGTTCTAATCTTTTGGTTGGTGTTAATGAATTGCTGTTCTTATTTTAAACTGTAGGAAAGGGCTGTGTTTACACTTATGATGCTGTCGGTTCCTATGAGAAGGTTGGGTATAGTGCCCAAGGTTCTGGTGCTAAACTCATCATGCCTGTGCTGGATAACCAACTGAAGTCCCCCAGCCCGCTTTTATTACCTGCGCTGGTATGCCCTCCTGTCTAACATTGTTTCTCTACCATTTGTTCTGGGGTGTTTCATCTTTTATCTGGTTATGTAAAAAACTTGTGATTCTGCAGGATGCTGTAACTCCGCTTACCGAGGCAGAAGCGATCGATGTGGTCAAAGATGTTTTTGCATCTGCAACTGAGAGGGATATATACACTGTAAATTTCTGTCTTCTATTCATTTTTTTTCTCTTTAAATCAATTCTTCCTTCTCTCTTTCTCTTTAAATTATATCCAATATCTCAAGGAAAGATTCACTCCATCTCTCTGAGTTATTACATCTACACAAGGAAAAGATGGGGCAGGCTGCTATTAGGTTTACCCATACAAGCACATGTTAGTTAATTCATTTACCATACCCATTAACAAATCATGTTTTTTTTTCAGGGAGACAAGCTTGAAATTGTCATTGTAAATTCTGATGGTATTCGTCGTGAATATGCGGAACTCAGAAAAGATTGAACCATTAAAATCACGCCGCTGGACTTGCTAGAAGTTGAAGTTGGAAGTGCATCAAACACTCGTGGTCGTCATTTACCATATGGTTCTTATGTTATGATCTTTCCCATTGCAGTGTAACTTCAAAATTAGTCATCAACTTGAACAATTTCATTTCCTATTTCATGGATATTTTGCAATGTTGAAAGCTTTATTTTGTTATTATAAAAAATGGGGATTTTCTAATGCCTAGACACCCAGTTACAAAAAAAAAGAAAAAAAAATTACTCGTCGTATTTGGTCATTGATATAAAAAGAATTGGCATTTATACAATTCTAGCAATTTGGCACTAAACAGCATAAATGAATTCTACAATCTAATAAAATAAGAGATTTTAATAGATTTCCAAATCACAATAAAAGGGTGATTTGCTTAAGTTGACTCGATTAAATTAATTTCACTGGCATCCTTATCTCTCTTTTACACATAAGCTTGAAATAATATTTTTTTTATGAGAGCAAGTTGGGTTAATGATGTTTTTTCATTATTCCCTTTCACATCTATTAACTCAGTTGCTATTTTTTTAATGGAAAAAATGTTTTTTTTTAATTATTGGCATTTAAAAAAAAACTTATCATAATTGAGTTGTTATTTTTTTTAAAAAAAAACCATGTCTTCATATCTTTTATATAACTGTATGAAATAAAATTAAAGAATAATTAATTCATGAAAACCATATAAATAATAATAATAATAATAATAAATAACTATTTTATTCCTATTGACTATTCATATGTTATCTTTTGTATAGTTTATTGCATACTCCACTCTCGTATACTTTTTAAATATAACCATAAAAACTTTACAGATTATTTAAAAAATATGGCGTATGATTTTTTAACTATCAATTTAAAGAGGAGTTCATTTAAAAAAAATATTTTCCGCAGATAAACCATATATAATGTGCGATTTACCGCGAGAAATAATAGATTCCACTGCAACAGAGGAACACCACAGAGCCCGTGTGGATACCTGGTTACAAATAAGCGTAAGCCCGGGGTGTCCAAAGAGTGTGAAGCAAGCATTGGACGTCCATGCCTATAAATAATATCCGAGGCCAGGAGTTGGCCGGAAAGCGTTTTATTTCTGATTGTGTGAATTAGAGAGATGGCAGGGAAGGGCATTACGGGTAATTATAAGCACCTTTTTATTGACACTGGTGATCGTGTCCCATGCAAGAGTGGGTGCCGCCGGTGACTGCCCGGATTGCTTCAGGAACTGCGATTACGACACGGATTGCTTTGAACAGTGCTACGACCTTTGTCTGCCTCCTCCCCTGACTCGTGTGGATGAAGTGGTCGGTGATGCGACTTCAAGCCATGGAAACAGCCAAATCTCCAGCTCCGGGAACGAAGATTCAGTGAGAGATCATTCCTTGCCGTGAGAAACAGGGTCTTGTTCATGCTCTCAAGTGGATAAATTATGTTCATGTGGATGCTTCATCTGGTATCGTTGGTGATTATTTCACCAACATGAATAAAATAAAATGAGCCGCTAAGTTAATTCATATCTTAGTTAGGATTATAAATTTAGCTGTTATATATATATATATATATATTGGTACTGAAAGGTTCTTTAGTAGTTTTGTTTTTATAACCCTAGCAACATTGAGTTTCAAGGTTCAACTAATTAAATATATACATGTAAAAATAAAGTAAAATCCATATCATCAATCCAATAGCCACTTTTATTTTATTTTTATTTTTAAAATATAAATCACTTCTTTAAATTAAATAAATACATGATTTTTTTATATATATTACTGCATAGTTGACGAGCTTTCCAACTTAACAGCATTTTTTTTGGCATTGTGTTTTCAAAATATTTTTGATTTTTTTTTTAAAAAAAATATTTATTAATTTTTGTTGTAAATAATTTTTTTTTGATATGCCAATATCAATAATAATTTAAAAAAAAATATTATTTTAATGTATTTATGAACAAAAATTATTATTAAAAATAACTTCAACCACACTCTCAATCATACACTTAATAAATGAGATTTGACTATTTAAGAGTGTGGTTGAAGTTGTTTTTGAAATTGATTTTTGTTCAAAAATACATCAAAATACCATTTTTTTTAATTTTTTAAAAATTATTTTTGATATCAGTATATGAAAATAATATAAAAATATAAAAAAAATATTTTGTAAAAAAATATTTTTAAAACACAATAACAAACATTATAATGTGAAAAAAAAACCCGGCCAGTTCTATGTAAATGAGAAACATCAATTCATTGAACGTTACGTTTTGGAAAAAAAAAACATAATTTTCTCTTCTGCGCATCCACCCTCCCATACATTAACACATAAGTCCAAACATTACCAACCCTTTCAAACTTATAAAGAGCCTTCATTTTGGTTGTGGATGACAAAAGATATCATGGATTGGATTTTGCATTATTTATATCCAAGTCTAAAACTAAGATAACTATTCAAAATTTACCCGAATCCAAACCGGATGAATTTTGATGATTGAATTTCACTTGATTAGGCTTTTAGTACCCGTCAAGTATTTATAATATGGAACTAAATGCTATAATTTAGAATTATTTAATACATAAATAGTTTGGTGTGTGTGTGTGTGTCTTTGTTTTTTTTTTAAATGAGGTTAGATTTAAATTTTAGTGTGAATATGTCAATATTCATACCCAACCGGAATTTTTAATTTCAAGTTTTTCCAAAAACTCAACTTTAATTAGATCTAAATAAGTAAATATTTTTAATTTCGTTGTCTATCAATCGCGGTTGAAATTTTCATCTCTAGTTGTGGTTGGGTCGCTTGACAGTTTTTTGTCCAATGGGCTAATTAGATTTTCTTAAAAATAATGGGCTAATCAGAGCCTTAGGGCTTCTACCCCCCCTCTTTCCGTCTGTAAATGAAATCCACAGGCCCACAGTCTCTGCCCCATGGTAACCCGAGGTCTCGAGGCGGGAATTAAGTAAGCAAAAAAGCAGCAAACTATAGTACCGTCAAGCCATTTTCAGCTTCTACAGCAAGCTTTTGCTCTCTCCCACTCTCTAATGGCTCGAAACAAGGTAATAATCTCATCACTCGCTAGTTTTGATCGGCACTTACCTTTCCCCCCTCCTTTGTTAGGCTTTTATATTACAGTGAGTTAATTTAGTTATTGGTCATGGAAACAGGAAGGATTGGTGCTGTTACTAGATGTCGGTCCAACAATGCACAATGCTCTTCCTGAAATTAAAAAAGTTTGCTCCATGCTTATTCAGAAAAAGGTATCGCAAATTAATTCAATTTTGGCCAGTTATGGTCCTTTTGCTGTTTCTTATTGATAATTTCTCCTCTGTTTCTCATGCGCAGTTGATTTATGGAAAATTCGATGAGGTTGGAGTTGTTGTTTTCGGGACTCAAGGTATATTATTTTCGTGTACTTTGTTGATTGTTGGTTTCTGCTTGATTTTTTGTATTGTTAGGGTTTGGTTTACGGATTTTCCTGTCTGTGCTGATTTTTAATTTTTTTTCCCTCTTAAAATTCTCAGAGACTGACAATGAGCTGACAAAAGAAGTAGGTGGGTACGAGCATGTTGTCGTTTTACGAAATATCAAAGTTGTTGATGGAGATCTTGTTGATGCATTTCAAGAGCTCCCTCGAGGAAACTTTGATGGGGATTGTATCCACTGGATTTTTCTATATTAGTTGTTTTGTATATTTATGCTCTGAGTAGGTGTATTACTGCATTTTTTGTTATTAGTGTTCACCTTCTCTTTCACGGCATTGCGTTGTGGAAGTTTATGGTCTGTGTAGGTGTATTACTGCTTTTTTATGTTATTAGTGTTTACCTTCTGCTACCTGGCATTGCCTTTTGAGCTCAATAGAAGGGGTCATTTTATCTATTTTCTCAGCTCATCCAAGGGAATTTCTTTTCAGATAGAGAATGGAGCGAGCTTTGATAACTCTGGATGAATATTTAAAATAAGTCTTTCATATTGCATGTGCGTGCATCTGTATTTGAGAACTGCCTTGATCCACTTTGTTTAGTCCAATAATATGGTATGGTGCTACATTTTTTCTCTTTGTTAATCTGATCTATGCTTAATAATTTAGTACTTAACTTAGGTAGATCTTGATGCTATTGTTGTTGGAATGGATATGCTGATAAAGAAGTATCAAGCAACAAACAAAGGAAAAAAGCGTCTGTGTCTTATTACAAATGCACTGTGCCCTATTAAAGATTCATGTGAAGGGACCAAGGAAGATCAAGTGGGCACTATTGCGGCTCAAATGAGTGCACATGGAATGAAAATGGAAAGTGTTATTGTGAGGGGAAGATTAAGCGGGGAAGGAGACCAAAGAATAATGGATGAAAATGATCGACTGCTGAATATTTTCTCAGAGAAAACATCTGCTAAGGCAGTGTATGTTGAGAGTCCAACTGCGTTGTTAGGTGCAATTAAAACTCGAAATATATCTCCAGTAACAATATTCAGAGGTGATCTTGAGCTTGGGTCCAATATGAAGATTAAGGTGAAGTCCTTGATTTATTATTAAAGATATTTTTGGATGATATAATATATTTTCTTTGTTTGACCATTTTTCATTTTAAATATGTTTGATGCATGAGATTGAGCTGATGTAAATGTTCCCTTATTACACCTATCAGTAGCTTTTTGCAGGATTCACTAATAAGGTCTACAACTGAACTGGGTCATCCAAACCTCTCTGCTGCTCTGTGGGAGCATATGAGAGGTCCAAGGTTTCTGATTTACGTTTATGGTGCATGTTGATTGTTGGATGCAGCACAACTTTACCATAGCAGACAATAACTTGTCATCTTAAATAGCTAATAACAGCTATGAAGAGGCTGGCTCAGTAACACTTTTATGGTGTCAGTGAAGCATGCAAGGGAAGCTGGATGATTGCTGGTGTCTCTAGCAGCTTAAATTAGGCAATTAACCCAAACCAAGGGTTATCAACCCTATTTAGGCTAGCATAGTAGTGTCCCTCCTTGTCAGGGTTATACGTGTTTAGCAGCCAAGTGAATTCTGTTAAAACAATTATTAGTTGGAGGTGGTGTCTTTCCCTCGTGTCTACATTGATCAAAGTCATTGAAACCTCCGTAGGCTTGTATTCGATTGAAGCACTCGTTAAACACTGGGCTGATGCTGTTTTTGTGTTTTCTTGCCACAAACCACTGGCACATGCTACACCCACTGTTCAACACCAATATGCCTGGAATCTATGGCATTTGAGGTCCGTGGTGCAGTCCACCAACCTCTGTAAGACTCCTCTGTTGAATGAAAAAGGTGGCTACACAGGCTTTTGCTTTAGTGGCAATAGCTATCTTTTGTGCTGCATGACAATTCTGTATGGTTTTTGTCAAGTCAAAATCTTACTCTAAGTTGAACATGAAAGAAATCATGCCATTTAAGTGGCTATGTAGCATCAGATCACTCTTGTTGTCCGTGGTTTAAATCCTAATCTGATTCAATTTCTGTCAACTTAACTTTCTCGTGTTCTATGTTTGGGAAGTTATTTGTTTTTTTGTATGTTCAATCCTAGTGTATACTACTATTGCAAGCCGCATTTTTAGAATATAGATTTTGAGGTTTATTATGTTCATATTATCTGCGAATAGGTGTGGGTCTACAAAAAAACCTCGGAGGAAAAATTTCCCACCTTGAAGAAATATTCTGATAAAGCGCCTTCAACTGACAGATTTGCGACGCACGAAGTCAAGGTAGATTATGAGTACAAAAGTGTGGAAGATCCTAATAAGGTTGTTCCTCCAGAACAAAGAATTAAGGGTTACAGATATGGACCGCAAGTTGTTCCAATATCATCTGCTGAGTGGGATGCTGTCAAATTCAAACCAGAAAAAAGTGTGAAGCTTCTAGGATTTACCGATGCTTCAAACATAATGCGGTAAAGAACCACTGCTTTGTATAGTTTGGTTTAGATAACGTGGGTTAAAATAAAAACTGCCTAATATTTTTCTTTTGTCCTGACATACATGTAATCAAAAGCCACTACTACATGAAAGATGTCAACATCTTTATTCCTGAACCAGGCAATGCAAGGGCTGCTCTTGCAGTTTCTGCTTTAGCTAGAGCAATGAAGGAAATGAATAAGGTTGCAATTTTGCGATGTGTCTGGAGACAAGGACAAGGGAGTGTTGTTGTGGGCGTTTTGACACCCAACATATCTGAGAAAGACAGCACTGTGGGTTTTACTACTTGTTTTGGTGTCTCAGCATCACATTGTTTATCTCTGCACCTTGCTTTTGGTTATTGTTTTGAGTTTAGTTACCATTATGAATTGCTTTCTGGTTTGCTGGGCAGCCTGATTCATTTTACTTCAATATACTTCCTTTTGCCGAGGATGTCCGAGAATTTCAATTTCCATCTTTCAGCAGTTTTCCAGCTTCATGGCAGCCGAATGAGCAGCAGCAAGAGGCTGCAGATAACCTTGTAAAGATGCTTGACCTTGCACCATCTGCCAAACAGGAAGCTCTACTGCCTGACTTCACACCAAATCCCATTCTGGAGGTATCAGCCTGCATAAATTTTGTGCATCCCAGCTTGATTTTATTCTGTTTAGCATATGTTTATTTTTTCCAGTAAGTCCTTGATGTGCTTATATATGAGAGCTAAAATGAAAACCATGACCTATCTTGTGATATCTCATGTGTGTTTCTGCAATTTTCATTTTATATGAGCACCTTCAAGATTTATATGCTTACAGATATTTGTATGGCCTTTAAATAAGACATCCAGTGCCTGTATGTTGAATTACTGCCAATTGCCCTTCCCTGCTCACCTGCACAGGTGGTGGTGATTTCCTGACTGAAACTGATGGAAGTGTTGTGTTTCTCAGCGTTTTTATCGTCATCTTGAATTGAAGTCAAAGCACCCAGATGCAGCTGTGCCTCCACTGGATGAAACTCTCAAAACAATAACTGAAGCTGATCCAGATCTTCTTTCTGAAAAGAAAAATGTAATTGATGCATTTAGCAAGAGCTTTGAACTCAAGGAGAACCCAAGGGTGAGTATTTCTGAGAACTTCCATCACAAGAATAGTGTCATAATGTTGCCAAACTGATCGTGGGCATTGATCAAGCTGATCTTGATTGCAGCTGAAGAAATCAAGCAAACTATTATTGCGGGAAAAACCCTCTGGCTCTGATGAGGAACTGAGTTATAAAGATGCAACCAATGTTCTAGCTGTCAAGCCTGTTAAGGTTGAAAAAATTGGGGATTCAAGTCCAGTTCAAGATTTTGAAGCGATGATGTCACACAGAGATAGTCCAGATTGGGTTAGTAAAGCAATTCAGGATATGAAAAATAAAATAAATAGCCTGATTGAGAATTTCTATGATGGGGATAATCATGGCAAAGCATTGGAATGTCTGCTTGCCCTTCGCAAAGGTTGCATCCTTGAGCAGGCAGGTCTCTTATATCTTCTAGATGTTTTAGTTTCCAAATTGGTATAACTTTGTCTTTTATGATTTATGTCTATAATTAGTGTTAATTACTCAACCTTGTAGAACTTCTCTATGGCTGCAACTCTGTTGCTGCTTGGAATCAGCCCATTATATTTCATATTTGATGTTTATTTACACTACTGTGCATTATTAGAGGTTCCAAATGTAATTGCTTCTTGGCAAATCAAGTGATTTTGGAAACTCTTTTAGGGGTTATTAATATGCTGCTTCCGAGCAACCATCCCTGTCTTGTGATTTAGTTTTACTTTCTAGAGATAAAAGCTTGTCATGTAGTCTAAATTTTTCTGTCTAACTTGCATGTGGAAAACAAAAACATTGATCCGATCATTGTGATATCAGCTACTGGTTTTTCTGTTTGTAAAGTATCGACTTCTAGCACTTGTTTGATGAATAAGTGTTATATTCTCATATCTACCTGCATTTTACTTGACTTAGCACAGAACTGCCAGGGTGTTGTTGTGATTTGCCCGCCCTAGGCAAAGTTAATCATTTGGACTATCAGGCAAAATCAACAATAGCTGGTTAATTTTGAAACTTCCATGCAGGAACCTAAACAATTCAATGATTTCCTTCGCCATCTTTTCAATGTCAGCCAAGAGAAAAAGCTCCGCAATTTCTATGAATCCCTCATACCCAGAGGACTCACTTTGATTTCAAAGTCAGAAGC
The DNA here is from genome assembly GCA_029228465.1 of Salix viminalis. Taxonomy (NCBI): domain Eukaryota; kingdom Viridiplantae; phylum Streptophyta; class Magnoliopsida; order Malpighiales; family Salicaceae; genus Salix; species Salix viminalis. The sequence goes on from CM055439.1 coordinate 8,153,437, forward strand.
CATAGACAGGTTTCATTCTAATTTCATCTGTTGGTTATTTACTATGTTAAGAACCCATAATAATCTCGTGTTTCTATATTTTGTTTCTCTAAGCAGTGAGGTTACAGATGATGAAGCTAGAAACTTTCTGGTTAAAAAAGAGCTGAAAATTGAGTGAGTGTAAAGTTTGATCTCTTGTGATGATGTTGTATTTTGCTGATTCAAGGTATATGACTAGAATCATATGCGTGTATAGGGTCATCTAAATCTTGAAATACTTGGGTATTTATGTATGAATTTCCTCTGAAACTTCCATTTTAGAAGCTGGCTTGGCAATGGGAAGCCTTGTTTAGAAATTAATCATATCATTTTGTCATGTTGATGGCAAAACACCACTCATAGGATTCCGTTACTCGAAATATTCTTATAATTTGCAAGCTATACAGAGTTCCTACTAGAACAAATCCTAGAGTTTCTTTCTTGGGTGGCTGGGCATTAGCATCTCTTGGCTGTGTGAAATGAAATGATCGACCTGTGGGATCAAGGGACTAGCCCTGCTCACAATTGTCTGGCTGCCACGTTCTTTGTTGCCGAACCTTTTTAGCTTATTGGTTCCAAATTCATATGATCTTTCGCTGTAGCTCGTAGGAGAACGACATGTCATTCAACTGCCTCCTTAACATGGGAATAAAATTGACAACCCGTCACGCGGGACATGGAGAGCAATGAATTAAAATAGATTAAGATGATGTGAAAAAAGAAAAGATTGTGCTAGCTCCAGTGGTTGATTTCAGAACTGATATTACTAGTTTATTTGGCATGGAAGTTTTAAATTGAAAATAATGAAAGAAAAATACAACAAATAAAGAAATGCTAATTTATTGAAGAAACAAATGAAATTCACTATGGAAAAGGACCCCGTTATTGGATTTACAAGATTCTCAGATTCTCACTTATTTAAACATGAATCTGTATATTAGTGTTTTTTAATTGAAAATATATTAAAATAATTTTATTTTTAATATCAATACATTAAAATTATAAAAATCAAATTTATATTTTTATTAGACTAAAAATAGTTTAAAAGACATTAAAGTTATAATATAAAAACAAAAACTCACAAAGTGATTTGCATGCATCTATCTCTATTTGTGTTTTAGAAAATATTTTTATAAAAAAATTAAATTTTATTTTATTTTTGTATTTTAAATTAAATATTTTTGGATATTTTTATATCATTTTAATATGTTAATATCAAAAAAATAAGTTTTAAAAAATAAAAAATAAAAAAATAAGTTATTTTAAAATATTAGAAATGAAAATTAATTTCAAAAATATTCATAACTACTCCCAAACATGTAATCTGTCTTGCTCTTATATTAGTGATATCAATGTAAATTTTCTAATCCACATGAAGATGCCAGGGGTGAGATAAGGGAGAGCACGTCGGCTCAATTATGAAATTAAAAATAATTACCACAACAATGTGGTAAATGAAGCTAACAAGCATATCCCATGATGATGTGGCACAACCACAGACTTTTGTCTGGCAATTGACTTCTTTTCAACTGTGAAAGCAAAGGCTTCTCTGCTTCCAATAATAACATTCTCGCCATTTTGAACATTAATTTTCTCTCTCTTTTTTTAATGGAAGAGCTCAACATCCAGAACCAGGTAATTAACCTTTTTTTGTCTAACGCTAACCTTTTCTCAAACTAATCTCTTCTTAAAAGTTTGTTTGACTTTCCCAGAGAGACACGATGAATTCATCATCAAAGCTAGTCTTGTATAATTTCTCGCACAGCTCCTGTTCATGGCGGGTCCGCTTTGCTTTAAAACTTAAAGGTATCATTTTCTACATTTAAATTGATCGACTTTTGTTAATCTTTACTGAAAATGGAACTTTTCAGGACTTGATTATGAGTATAAAGCAGTTAATCTTGTAAAAGGAGAGCAGTTTAGTAGAGGTGAGGTTGGGAGATTTCATATACTTGGCTTACCTAGAATATGATTTTTGATAGCACTGGTACAAGGTCCAGGGAGTGAGGATCGATGGGTGTTGTTTCTATTGCAGAGTTTGAACAAGTGAATCCTCTCCATTATGTTCCAGTCTTGGTTGATGGTGATGTGGTGGTCTCGGACTCCTTAGCAATCTTGCTGGTCAGTGTTCTTTGCTCAGAAAGGCTTTTATGCAAACTGCAGCTCTTTCGTTGCGATAGCATTTTATGAAAATTAGACAAGGAACTACATTCATAAATACATGATTTGAAGTGAGTGAGTGAGTGAATAATGGCCTCCGTGTAATGTTGGGCTGTGTCAAATCATAAATCATGATTAATTTAATTTAACTTTTGAGAGATCTTTCGATGATTTTTCTTTTATGCCATATTTATTTTTGTGTATTCATAATTTTCTACTGTAAATGGGCAGTATTTGGAAGAAAAATATCCTCAGAGAGCATTGCTGCCAGATGATCATCAGCGAAAAGCTCTAAATCTCCAAGTAAGATGTTGTCATTGCTTATTTTTCCAAACGTGAAGTGTCTGGAAAACATTGTATCAAGAATCTTTTTATGTAATATGTTTTATATGAGCAACAGTCTTGAACTTGTGAATGGATTCAATGATCCATGGCATGTAACCTTCATCAATCGAAAAAGGTCTTTATAGCTGGAGCAAACAGAACAAGCTAATCTGGATTTTGTTGGCTATTATCAAGATGGTTCCATTTCCTTCTGAATACCTATTGCGAATCAGACTACGTGGACATGCCAGTATTTTGAACTAATTTTTCTTGTGTAACCATGCTAATCACTGTAACGTGTCACAGGTTGCCAGTATCGTTTGCTCTAGCATACAACCTCTTCATATGGTTACTTTGGCGGTACATGTTTTAGTTTCAATGGTTTATCCATGTTATTTTTAGTTTCATTCACACACATATCAACTATGCCATGTCTGAATTTTTGTGTAGAAACACATTGAAGAAAAAGTTGGTCCAGAAGAGGGAATATTATGGGCACTATCTATTATTGAAAAAGGTTTTTATGGTATGTGATTTTTCTTATTATGGAAGCAATGCAATTCCCTGTCTCTTTTCTTTTCCTTTCATTGTTTCTTTATGAGATAATTACCTACACCCATGATGGTTGAAACCGTTAAGAAAAGATAAAACAATTGGGTATGAGTGGTAATACTTTTGCAGTGCTTGAAATTTATAGCCTCTGGACGCAACCTTAGAGTCCATGAAGAATACAGATTGTCAAATGTTTTTATCAGAGATGTCGTTTGTGATCATTTATTAGCCCCTTCATGTCAAGCAATAGTGTACTCCTTATTGCTCATGCGAAAGTGTTTTTATTCTTTTCTACAGCACTGGAGAAGTTGCTGAAAGATTTTGCAACCAGATTTGCCACTGGAGAAGAATTATACATGGTCTCTTTTCAATACACTGTTCACTTTTTCTTGTGCGTAACTTAATTTATTATATCAGAATGGTTCTACTAATTTTAATGGTCTTGCGTTGTTGATGCACCGCAAGACCGTTAATAAATCGTTCTACTAATTATACATGGTCTCCACAAGACATTGATATATGTTGGTGTTGTATCGCAGTTCACCCATCTAATTCACTGGTTCTTAGTCATTTATTGATTCCTTTGGTTGATTGCTATGATTCAAGACTTTAATGATAGTGTTACGCAGAAATGATTTACTTTGAACCTAACAAAAGCTCTCAACTATGCACTAGTGTGATTTCTAATTGGCATGTTCCTGTTGCTTATATATTTTTTAAGTAAATATTTGCTGTGATTAAATCAATGTTTTCAAAAAATAAGAGAAATTTAATGTTGATATTTGAAATCTTAAGCGCCTTAAAAATCAGACTAATTTCTCATTTTGTTTGCAGGCTGATATGTTTTTGGCCCCAGAGATTGATACAGTTGCAAAAAGGTACAACATTGATATGGTAAGGCATTTCCCTTGGTTCTTTTCTTTATTTCCTTAAGGATTCTTTGTCATACTAGTTCTATCTTCAAAATGTCCACACAGCAGAGCTGCTACTTCTTGGACACTACATGCTGTACTGTAATTTTGCACTGCAGTAGATACACACTTCTCATGTTTGTGTTCATAAATCTGTTGTTTTTAATCCTTTAATAAAATGCGGTTCATACAAACACAGGAAGCACTATACCTAGTTTTTTTTCTTTGGGAATAACTGAGAAAACCTGAAAAATCCCACTAAAGGCGGATATTATCACAGTCACTGCGTCGAGCTGTCAAAATTGCGTTTGGTTATTCAAATTTGCTTGTATATGTGTGGTTTTGTGGATTCAAACGCGGTGTACTCTTGTCTGTATATGGTTTTATCAGATTGCTACCATCTTCTCTCTTGATAACAGCTGTGTGATTGTTTATGCAGTCCGCCTACCCTATTTTAAATAGGGTTTATGAAGCCTACAAGACCGTACCGGAGTTCCTAGCTGCATCACCGGAAGCACAGCCAGATGCGGCGTTTTTCACACCACCGGCGTAGTTGCAAGTGAAGTCAGTTGATACCGGAACCTTTCCCCGCCGAGATTTCACATGCTATTGCTGACTATATTGGCGTCAATTATATGAATGTTAGCAAAGCTTTAGGTTCAAAAGGTCCAGCGTAGCTATGGAGTTCCCCTTTGTTTTGTTTTTTTTATCTTTTATTTGATAAATAATAGGGGGAAACTAAAAATAAAATATCTTATGCTTTGGTACATTTGCACTTTGGTGACTCGCAGTTTCTTCTGGTTGCTTTTTTGCCCCTTTCGACAATTAAAAATAAAGTCTATCCTTTTGTGAACACATTTTAATCCCTTAATTCTAAAATCACGTTCTAAATTAACTAGAGATAAATAATTATTTTATATCTTGATTATTGTGAAACGATTAAAATATAACTGGAAACAAAAAAATTAAACCTAGAAAATTAAAATCTTCATCATTTTATTATTATTTTTTTTAATTATTTCAATCATATTATTTGAGCCGCGAATTTAATGAAATACCTCGAGTTGACTCAAATGTAACCGGCATAGTGGCATGTTTTTTTTATATATTTGTTTTCTTACATATTTTTTAATCTAATTTCAGAACTGAGTATATATAATAATAAATAAATAAAAAATAGTGTAATCAGGTGAAATAAAGCGGACACCAAAACAATTTTGCACCACGCGCTTTTGAAGAGGTGGGGCTAACTGTTACCTACAGACAAACAAACAAGTGATGGACACTCTGTTTCCGGAAGATCCACTTCCTTGGGATGAGTGACAATTTCCGGAAAATCCAATTCCTTAGGATAAGGTGGCTGTGTATTTATTGGTGGTAATTAATTGCTATGACAATTTCTTCCTTGTTTTTATTTATTTATTAAAGAATTAGTTATGACAATTTTCAGGAGAAAAATATATACAACAGCTTTTAACTGGAAGTAAATAAATTACATGGTAATTTTACTGTTTTTCAAGAAATATATTAAATTTGTTATATAAATAATTTATGAATTTTATATTCAATGAACCTATAGTAAAGTTGATTTAACTTTTTTTTTGTTTCTTATGATCTTATGAGGATTACTAAGGAATAAAAAACCTGCATATCATATTATTAACCCAACAATTAATTAAATTATTTCAATTGAGAGTGAGAGAGCATATTGTACTAAAAAGTTTAAAAAGTTTCTTCTTGCGTTTTCTCTCTCCTTTTTTTTTTTGTTTTATGAAAAATAATAAATTTATTTTTATACTTAAGATAGTACCATTTATTAAAAAAAAACTAAAAAGGGATTTGGAAAATATAGTGTTCCAAGACATAGTGCACTCTGGACTCGCATAATATTTTTTTTCTTTATTGGTTTATTATTTAATCTATATTGATTGAAAATTAAGATTTTTAATTTTTTTTATTCTTTATGAGGTTATCAAAATCTAATTTTTTTTATACTGGGATGATGCTTGATTTTATATATAAAATATAGATTTTATTATTTGAAAAACAAATAATGAAATCAAAATTAAAATTGACAATCAATGGGTTCGGATCTATTTATTTATTTGACATCTTATTATAGTGATTACAAAATCGAATGTTCACGTGTAAAAATGAGTGCTTGTATTTGAGTCAATTAGCTATAATAGTGTGCCCTTTAAGGCGATGTTTGAGAATATGTTTGGAAATAGTTTTTGAAAAAAAATATTTTTTTTATATATTTTTAGGTTATTTTGATATATTTATATTAAAAATAATTTATTTTTAAAAAATATTTTTTTAATATTTTTTTTAAATAAAAAATATTTTTAAAAATAACTTTAACTATACTCTAAACAATTACGAAGTGTTTGCATGGCATGAAAAAAAGTTGCACTTTGTCATCTCGTGGTTTTTTCCACTTGTGATTAAACTCAGATAGTGCTTAAGAAAAATTAAACAAACTAAAATGATAAATAAAAAACTTAAAACTAAAACTTGAGAAATTTTATGTATTTAAAGTAACTAATAACATTATATTAATTATTATTTTATGCTTAAATTTTAAAATATAAAAAAGATTCAAGTAGAAGAGAAACCTATTGTTATGACGTGTCATGAATTTTATTTTCTTTCTCATTTTTTTACCTGTCTTTAATTTTCTCAGCATCGTAAAATTAATTTTGAGTCCTGCCAACTCCTTTATATTCTGTTGTTGCCATCCAAACAATCATACTTTTCACCCTCTAATCAACAATGCTGCCTTACCAGAACTTGCACCAAGCAGAGGCAGCTCTTGGCAGAGAGCTAACAGTTGCAGAAAAACTATGGTTCAATTACTCAGCCAATAAACCTGATTACCTTCTTCATTATCATAACATTCTCTTCCTGGTCCTCGTTTACTCCACAGCTCCTCTCCCATACATGTTCATCGAGCTGAGCCGGTCCAAGAAGATAGAGAAGCACAAGATTCAATCCAAAGTCAAGAACTCATTCCAAGACATGTTGAAATGCTATAAAGATGTTATGCGAACTTTTATCGTCGTCGTCGGTCCTTTTCAACTCTCTTCTTACCCGTCTCATCAAGGTATATATATATATGATTATAATGCAATTTTACTGAGAACTGAAAGAAATTTTAAGATTAACAAGGCTAGCCACTTTGATTTTGTTCCAGCTGACTGGCATCCGAACTGGTCTGCCATTACCTTCAGGATGGGAGATGTTCTGGCAGTTGATAGTGTATTTTCTGATAGAGGATTACACCAGTTACTGGGTTCACAGGTTGCTTCATTCCAACTGGGGATATGAGAAAATCCACCATCTTCACCATGAATACAGTGCTCCAATGGGGTTTGCAGCACCTTATGCACACTGGTCTGAAATTTTGATTCTTGGCGTGCCTGCATTTCTTGGTCCTGCATTAGTTCCCGGCCACATTACTAATTACTGGCTATGGTTCGTGTTAAGACAAGTGGAAGCTATAGAGATTCATAGCGGGTACACATGCTAAACTCTCTCGTTCATTTTAACCCCTCTTTCTGCCGGATTTTGATGACAAATTCTGACAGTAACTGCACAGTTCCTAGTCGTGGATCGATAATGGAGAAATTACAAAAGTGTTTTCCTTACTTCTTCATAATCAAAGGACGAATTAAGTCAGCAGAAACTGCAACAACCGCAAGAATATGTTTTAATTTGGTGGCTTGAGATGAACACTTGAATCAAGCACACCTTCGTGTTTGTTTCAAGTATAATGAATGCCCTGTGCTTTCCTTCCAATTTTTGTTGGCTAGCTATCTAAAGCGCTTACGTAAAATGTTATTCGATGCAATGCAGGTATGATCTTTCATGGAGCCCCACAAAATTTATACCCTTCTATGGCGGTGCAGAGTACCATGATTATCATCATTACGTGGGTCGCCGAAGCCAGAGTAATTTTGCTTCTGTTTTCACTTACTGTGATTACCTTTACGGAACAGACAAGGTGAGTCCTGTGTTTGACAACGACGTAGAAAATAGAAATTTATTACATGCACCTGCCACCTAACAATCACGAAGCTGTGGCTCGGATCCGTGTGATATTTTTCCGAATCACAAATACATATATTTTGTGTGTTAAAAACTTAAAATGGCTCTGAATCATTGGCAGGGCTATCGGTCCCACAAGTCCATCATCCTTAGAAAGGTACCTCCCTAAGCCAACTTTCTTTTTCTGTACACACGATGGTTTGCTGACAAAATATGGCTGGTGGTGATCAGAACACATTTTTCTTAGTGCTTGCAAGTTGCAATGGGGTGTCGATACGCAACAAGTTCTTACGATGAAACTAGTTTCCTTGCTTATCCATCCATACAGGGAGGTTGCGTTTATAGTAGATTGTTATGGCTAGCTAACTATTTTCATAATTTACTAGATGGAGGAGACATTGGAAAGGAATGGCCACCGTCGTGAGGGCAGCTATAATTCCATGACTTCCCAAGATTTCAAATCCGAATAACTATGATATATCAGCGGTCCACCGTGTTTGATCCAGTGTTTTTGTTGCTATTATTATTATTATTAATTAAAAGTTGTAATGGTTTGCGAGGTTGTAGTTGAGGTAGTGTTAGGCTTGGGACTGTACTCCGAGATATAAATAAATCGATGAGCTACGGCTTTTATTATCTAGCTTTTGGCCATTGATGTGGAAAAAATATATTCTGGCAAGGTAATTAAATTCTTCCCCGATCAATAGAGAGATCCGGGAGGGAATTCGTGAATGATGATCAGTCCTGGATCGCATAAATCAAACGATGAATTCATGTACTCCTGGCTTTGTTTTTTTTAAATGTTTAGAATGATTTTTATGTGCTTGCTTAACACACATATATAATTCAAGAAAGACATCTTCTAAACCTACAAAATATCAGGTACCTCCCCAACAGACAGAATGATATTATTTATTGAATCATTATAGATTTTAATATACTTAAACGTATAATAAACAACCCAACCATATCCCAGCAAGCCCGTCTAGCTCAGTTGGTAGAGCGCAAGGCTCTTAACCTTGTGGTCGTGGGTTCGAGCCCCACGGTGGGCGCTCTCTTTTTTTTTTTTCATTCGAGAAATCCCAGTCCAGGACCGGAAAAGGGCAGTTTACACGTTACAGGAACGAGAACACGATCCACTTGCAGGTAGTGGCATTCTGTTCCCCAGTTTTTTCCATCAAGGATACTATTGTCTATTGATTGATTAAGTGCTATATGAATCACACTTCCAAAACCATTATCTATTTCTTTATGGAACATTTGGTCAGCAAAACTTTTCAGTCAGATCAGGCTAAGAGCAATCGGGAGGACCTGCTCCATATTTTTTCGGAATTGTTAGGGTATTTCGGGTTTAGATTTTGGAGAGAATGATGATGATGATGATGATGGATTGTCAGGGGGTACACGTGTCTCCTTGATGCGTCTTTCGCTCACACTGTTTCAGCACTCTCGGTGTAGAAATTAGAGAGAGGAGTAGATATTGTTAAATACCAATTTTATATTTTTATCCAGCAAAATCTTCTGAAGTGGGCTTTAACCGAGTTCAAGTACAAAGGCGATAGGCCCAATAAAGATACGATACTAAGCCTGGTGAGAAACTAGTAGAGCCCATAAATAAGTAGAACCAGCCCCAAAAAGGAAGCCAGCTTAAAAGAGCCGAATAGAGTACCCACTGAGGCAATAAGCTATATTGTGGTTTAACAATATATTAAAATATTAAAAAAAATGATTTGAAGTTTTTTTTTATATAAAAAGTAGTTTGACAATCAATTTGAAAAGAATATTCAACAAAAATATAGAAATAGTGCAAAACTAGAGACTATTTCACTACTAAAACAAATAGTTTCTAATAACCTTATAGTGGAAATGATTATGGAAGGATATATGTTGTAGAACTGTCTGTATATCTTTGGATGATAAAAAATCACATTTGATTCTTTATATCAACTGAATTAAAATACATTTTTGTCGGGAGAGCACAATTGATTGATAAGAGGGTAAGATAACATTATATACAACTTCCACTCAATCAAGAAAAATTGGAGTGCTATAAGCGCTATAAAGCTGTTCCTTCGGCTATATATCAGTAACCAGTCATAACATAAAGGTCTAAATTATAAACTCACATATTATTAGGAACTCGTAGCATATAATTAAGAAACATAGATAACTACTATAATGAGTTTTTATTTCTGTGCAAACATCAAATAATGGTTCTTGATCTCTCTAATTAGTTCTAAATTAAAGGGATAGAATTTCTCTCACGGACAAGAAAAATAAAGGTAAAAAGAAAATAGTATTAATTTCTAATAAGGGGATTGAGATTACTACACGCCATCTGCTTAGACTCAAATCTTAATTAAATAAAAATGATTGAGAAATGGGTTAATTAAATAAAGATAATAATTTTTAAAAATCTTTTTCATCAAAAATAATAATTTTTCGAAATTCATATTATCCTAGAAGCCTTGCGCATTTTGAACAATGCATTGTAAATATCAGGATAAAGGTTATAACTTATGATCTGTCCTACACAATTGGCCGATTCAATTCCCAATGGGCATCTCAGATCCCCTAAAATTTTGGGAACATAAGTTTTTTGCACCATGACTTATTAATTATATAGAAAGTAAAAAAAAAGATTTTACAATCACCACGTCAAAAGAACAGTGTTCAGGTTGAAGTGCAGTAGTATTTCGCCAGGTCATGATTCTTGAGAAACATAACAAGCCCTGTTCGATCCTCCTGCTTCTGATCTACATAAGATCAAATTGCACGTGTTAACGTGGAAAAAGAAAAGAAACTGTTAGATACTCGCAATCACAGATTTTGGCATCCAACCTTTCTGCATCGAGCAAACACATGTTACACGTGCTTTTCAAGACCCAAATTTAGAATCTAAGGGCATCCATTGAGATTTCTGTCTCTGACAGCAGCTTCAGTTTCTGTCATGTTCAGAAAATCAATGAGCAGCTGGAAAAATGCTTGAAACTTAATATGATTTCACCACTATTCTAACTGCACAGCGTGCTATAAAATTTCTGTAACGAAGGAGAGGCAAAAGAAAGAAAGAAAGTGGAATAGAAGCCAGGAATTAAAATTTGGATGTGGACATTCGAGATAGATAGTGGCTGCAGCGAAATGCTCTAAATTCTGATTCTAGAGGCATCCAAACATATTGCCAATAATTATTTGGAAATAAAAATGATAAATAAGCACGTGATACCGTGATGTATTGTGGAGGGTCATCCAGACTAGAACAACCGAGAACAATTTCTCTCCCCAGTTTGGTTGTAAGCTTGTGACATGCTCGCAGCTGACAACAATTATGGCCAAAAAGGCATTAGCAAGGATCCCAAACACCTCCAAGGCCGGGGAAAATTTGAACTATGAGGTGATATCCAATTCAAACTTAGAACTGCCCAACAAATTTTTACCTCTGAGCGAGTTGCACCGCCAATGATAAAAACAAAAATACGCTGTCCCATTTTCTTGAACTCTTTTGAGGCGCTCTTCAAGACTGAATCGCTGCAAAAGGCTAGGGAAGACTGCTGAGAAAGATTCAAGCATAATGGAAGATAACATTGACATCCAAGCGATGCAGATATCTAAGCTACTATCAAGAGTCATCTATCACAATCATAATAGATAACAAATGTGTTGCGGATGATATTCGGTGTGGAAACAATTAAAATATCATGGAAATAAAAGTCAGTGGGATGTGTGATCCAAACAAGTGACATTTCAATTGTAAGGGCTGCCATTGTACCTTGAATATCCATCATCTGAATTACTAGTTCGTGCCCAGGTTGTGGTTCGTCTTGATCTCATTGATTGCGCAGGAGCTTTTCTTTCTGGAATAGCTGGAGCAGGTGAAGCATGACTTTTCCGTACCGATCCTCTCCTTGTTGTCTCTTGGTCAGTTGAACTTGGATCATTCATACACGAATACTCATTCTTTGGCAATTCACATTTGCTGAGTTTTTCAAGGAGCTCCTGAGAAGGAAATCATGAAATATTATACATATAATTTAATTGTATACATAATAACACAAGCATTGTTCTCTTTTCTGTTAACATAACAACGGAATTCAGTTTACAGCACAAGCAACAAACCTACTCATCTTCGAAGATATAACCATTTAAAGACACCAATCAGATAGTCAATTAAGCATTGTTCTCAGTTAGCTAAGTTGCACATTCTCAGTTAGCTAAGTTATAACGATGATGCACAAGGAGCGTCACCAAATGTGTTGGCAGATCAAGTATGATGCTACATAAAAATCTGGCGATGTGCATTCTTAATATTACTCGATACAAAAAATCATAGGAAAAAGAAAAGGGAAAAAACCATGACTATTTAGGATATATTTTAAACAAGCTGGCAATGATGCCTCACAAAAGGAAAAAAAAACTAATTCTATAACATCCATCCATTTTGACCCTTCCTCGGAGTACCATCACAATCAATACTACAAGACACAAATATAGACACTGTTGCATGATTTAATCACCTCTAGCACCGGATAAAATCGGAAGAGTTGCCATGTTTCTTCCTCATCAGTTCGGTCCTTTCTAGCTGCTTGCTTTGTCTGAGAACCAAAAGGAACATTTGTCATCCATTAGACATCACATTGTCAATGTACCACTCCACTTTAGTGAGCATCTCAACTGCATGCGCTTATGTACCTTCTGGTTATCAAACTTGAGAGAGAAACCACCTGATGTCTTTTTGGTCTCAGATGAACCACCAAGCAATTTCATATTATTAACAACCTTCATATCCTCATTTGATAACCTAGCCAGCTGGATGATGGAAAAGAATTAAAAGAGAATTGATTAACTGGCACAACATAAAAATTGCTGCCACAACATTAAAAATCACATCCTTTTCTCATTATAGACTGACAAGAAAGAGAAGAGAAGAACCTTCACAAATTCCAGAGGGCAAACATCAGCCTGTCTCATGTTAGAGTTCAGACATAGATCCTGATCAATGATTATAGCTAGCACCATTAAATATTTATTTCTTTTTGTACTTTTGTAATAATTTGTCCATACTTTTACACGGCAACCTATGAATCTAGAAAATACTACCACTAGCATTTATTATGCACATCATTTCCACAAGAGTCATGCTAGATGTTAAAGATAAAACTCAAATGAAAGTGACACGAATAGACTCATGCAATAAGACATGGCGTTGCATTAGTTATTAATAATGTCATTGTATGTATCCGTGTCACTTTTAAGTAAAGCTTTTTGTTAGCTAAACTCTTTCCACAAATAACACTCAGCAGCTACCTGCATTAACTTTGAAGCTTTGTCACCCTCAAATTTCTCAGGATACACGCATGCATAGATCATCAACAAACGCAGCTTATTTTCAGGAGAAGCATCCTGCATGAGAGAAGTGTGATAAATTCAAGTCACACAACATAGAATGTTAGGTACATAAATCTTTTCTGATCAAAATTCCATGCTTCATCACCTGCTTCGTCCTTAGATAGCTGATAACATCCTTAGCTCCTGCATCCCCAAAAACAAGATCCTGCTCCAGTTGCCCAAGATCACGAAGTCCCAATTCTCTGATAACGCTGTTAATTTTTCCAGCAATCTATACTTAAAGTAATTAATTTTACAAAATCAGAAGGAAGCATAACATGACTGTAACTCGAACCATTCATTGTACCCTTGTCACTGAAGTAGAAAATCAACCATTGCAAAGGTAAGAGAATTAAAGAAGAAGCAAACCTCAATGTGAAGTGTTAGTTTCTCAACTTGTTCATTGTATTTCGGCAAAGCTTGAACTATTTTCTGCAAATCTCGTGTCGATATTTCACTACCATCTCTGCATAAAATCAAATTTTAGTACTATAAATAAATGGAAACGGAGATAAATCCGCAATTTAAGACTTAAAGCTTCAAAGTAAAATCAAGCACTTGTTAATCTTCAAAGTAACATAGGCAATCCACATCTAGTGAAGCAGAGAGATTGCCAAGTCTGAATCATATACATGTGTCAGATGGCATCATTAACCTATGAGGCATCATTAGCCTATAACCCTTGCTCGAAATGTTGTCACAAAACTTTTCACAATCTGTTTCTCCTATATAGAACAATGTAGCATTTCAGGGATCATTAATCATGAGAGTGGTGCCATGTCTAAAGAATAGACAATCTTGAGAAAGAAAATATATTCACTTCTATACTTTGTAAGACAATCTTCTAGCTGTATACGTTCTGAAATTTCAGGTGCATTGTATATTCACAAGGATGAAGTGAGAAAACATGTAAGGTGGCCTCGAAATTTTCCCAACATCAATATCCAACTCTTTCATTGTCACTCTTAACAAATAAAGTGCCAACTTGGAGAAATACTAAAATCCCTAGCATTTTGAATAAAAACAAGTGCGATGACATCTAGCCACCCTTTTTTGTTTTTAAGGGTTAGTGGGTAGAAGAGGTTTGAATCTTTTAGGGCATGATTACACCTTTTGAAATTTCCATGTCCATAATCAGATGCAAAATCTGCCTTGTTATTATATCTTTTAGAGGCTTATACTACAATCACAGCAAGCCGAAGAGTTTTACCACCCTCATAACTTATCATTAAACTCCTTGCACTGTGAACTGTTATCAGAAACTAAATTTCATAGCATTGAGTATCGCTGGACAAACCATAGTTATGGTAAAAGTCTTGCACTTGAGAATGGGATTGCGAACAGGTTAGAATCAGTTTGCACAGAAGTTCGGGAGCTAGAATTGTTTTTTACATCATACATGCTAGGTTGGCAGCTCGAAATTTACGAAATTCCGAATCAAATGGCAAACAACTTTTGAAAGTCACATTAGCCTTACCTTGCACTCTGTTGCATTTGGGCAGCTTTGTTCTTGGACACAAAGGTTGTCATCTTGTCATGCAAGCGTTCGCTAGCCTGATATGACAATCAGTAGGAAAGAGGTTCACGAAACCAAGGCATCCAAGTGAAAGTAGAATATAAATGCATGAACATACATCTGCTATATGTGCATGGCGAAGCTCAAGCCAAACTAGATCCTGGTCTTCTAGAAGGACCTCCTTTTTCTCAGGATTGCCACTGGTTTTGCTAGGGAGCTGAAAGACAAAAATTTCACCCAAAAAGAAGAATACACCAAAAATGCAAAAAGAAAGCCCTTTAAACCCTGAAGGCCCCCCAAATAATCACCCACCCCACCACCACCACCCACCGGGAGGAAAAGTCAAATATGAAGACATACCTCAACAGCATATTTATTTCCATCCATTTCCAGTAAATCGTGGCACATAGCATCATAGGTCCATTCATGTATGACAGGCGCAATCTAAACAAGCAAGTTCGAGATATATATCAACAAATTAAAATTATAGACCACAGAAAACAAATTATCACAGAAAATGACTAACAACCTGGTCAATAGATCTATCCAGGATAAGCAACTCGCATGTCTCAGTTTGTGGAAAGTTGGGGATGCACTTGTATTTTAAAATATTGTTCCAAACACCAGCAGCAAGCTTTGCAGGAATTGAATCACGAAATGTTGCTGTGGAATCATCTGTAGCTTTGGCAGCACGATACCGTACAAAAGGTAGTTCCTAAAATAATACAAACAATAAATTTTCCACAAATTCAAAAATTTCATTGAAAGGAATGCTTCAGTCCCAGCCATACGTTGTTTCCGCAAATAAAAGACAATTTAATTCCAAATATTCAGCCAAATCAACCCTTCAAAATGAAGTAATTTTTGAGCTAAAATATATTAGGCTTACAGATGGACTGAAGCCCAAATAAGAGCCTAGTCCATAGTTGCGAGTCTGCATAGAATTGGAGGTTGAAACCTTCTTAAGACGAGAATTCAATAATTTACGAACCAAATTCTATGGAAAGGTTATTCCATTATTCTGACAATCTTAACTTGTCAAACTATAAAGGATCAAATAATCACCATAAATGAAAATCAAAGCATTGCACCCGACCCAAAAAAGCAAAGAAAAACAAAATGTCGATATTGCCATCTTTATTTCCATAATGATCAGAGATATCAGGGCCTCTTGAGTTGATTTAGTAAGCTTTATAGAGATAAAAGTAAATGAAAGTAGAATAAAAAATAAAAGAAGAAGAATAAGATTCCACTGTCGCTGCAGCTTCTTGTATAAATCCTTACGTTCAATGAAGCAAAAACTGTTGCAATTCGAGTTGCCATTGTATTCATACATGCATCAAATCTGCGAGAGTTCTCAACATTTTTACCATAGAGTTCCCCCAGCGCTCCTTCGTGATCAGTAATAAAAGCCTGCGTTAAATTCTCAAATCACAAAGCGGCTCAAAACCTCCTTTGAAGTATGAAACAATATGTAGAATATATTGTTGGAATGCTTCAAAGATTCTTAATTCTTCAAAGATACTTCGTCAACAGACCGTCAATGATAGCAAAAAAGCTTTATCTTTTTTTATTGGGAAAACTTCAGATTATAAAAGAGTTAAAAGTTGAAAAAATGAGCTAAAGATAAAAGACTCTTATATCACATTTGTCTCAGACTTCTTAGAAACATATCATGAATTATAAAAGTGCATTCATCCATCCAGGTTTACATGAAAGAAGCTTTTAAAGGCATCATTGTTTACCGTGCATACGGAGGTTCAGAATGAGCGGGTAAAAAATGGCACACCAAGATAAATGGCGCACTAATCAATTAGTATCTAGAGTATTGCTAGCTGTAAGGATATACCTGATTATCAATGGGAAAGTATTCCAAATTCATCTGCATGACAACAAAAAAAGATGAAGAGGATACGAATAGAAAAAGTTCTATAGCAAAATCATGCACTATATAACATGTCTAAGTTACAGATAACAAAAGCAGAAACAGAACATTTACCTCTCTCAAAGCACCTATTCGGGGTAACACACTTGTATCACACTTGATGTGATTAACCAATTCTTTTGGGACAGATGAACTAAAAAATACATATGCTCTAGAAAGGCAGAGAAGCATGTGGTCAGAAACATAATCAGGAATGATTCAGCTCACTTAAACCAGAATCTAGAGAAACTGTAATCTTTCACTCACTTCTTGTATAAAGGCTCCCTCCCAGACATGTCAGACAAGAACATGACAACACTGCAAGCTAGCAAAAGACAGTTAAACGTAGATCCCCGTCTTCTTAGCAGGAATGTAAGAATTAAGTACGACGAAAAAATCAAAACCACAACGCAAAATAAGAAGATACTGATAATGCATTCAAGTGAAATCCCATACAATACGAATGGACATAAACAATCAGGAGGAAGCTTCAACATTACTCGATACGTCAATCAGGAGGAAGCATCAAATTATCACATTAATCGAAAATCAAGACAAATTACTCTTGATCGTTATAATATTATCATGCAAAACAACGAAGAAATTACTTTTCTTTCGATGGCTGGATGAAATATATAGCATCCATCGAGGTCATAGGTTCCCTCCTCCTGAAAAGATCTTCCACCACTGCAGTAATCAAGAATTGAGCAACCACGTCACACACTTGTAATTTCCTTTTCTCCATTCTACCAACTTGGCTTGAATAGCCTCAATAAACACATCACGCAGGCATAAAAAATTTAAAGCTTACATGAAATTCCTTGGTCTGTAATATCTGACATTTTACAAGAGTGAGACATGACTTTCACTGTAACTTTATCCATAATAAGTACCTGCAGCACAATATCAGTTAAAATGACTAAAAAAACTAGTAGAGAAATCTTCTGGGAAAAAAAAACTGTTAACGAGCCATACCTTCCAGGTGGATTTTGAGTCTCCTGTTCTTGTTGATCCAAGCATTTCAAACAATAATCCTGAAATTTATAGTAGTGGTAGTAGTAAGAATAAGAATAATTATTGTTATCATAATCATAATAATGATGATGATGAAATTTAACAACCGTTGCAAATTATTTAGAGCAGATCAGCAATTGATTTATGAAAAATATTTTTTAAAAAAGAGAGAGAGAGACTGTAATACACCAGAATTCATCCGGATGATTCTAATAGTTCTAGATGAGGTAAAAATATTCATGTATTTGAGGAATTAAAGGATGCCAGGCTCGATTTGTTTCTTTCGTTACATTTTCCCGCGAAAACAAACAGAAAACTCAAACAAATTGATTAGAAACATCAAATATATAACATCAACGGGCACAAGCGTATAAAGATGAAGATATGTGTGAAATGGAAGCTTACGATCACGGGTGACTTGACGGAAGAATTTGTACTCTCCGCCATGAGAAGAAGATGATTCGGAATCGGAGAATGACATTGTTGATAGAACGGTAGACTTTCTTTTCGAATTCAACAGAAATAAATGCAAAGTTCGATGGATTTGAAAATGAAGAGCAGAGGGGAGCTTTTTGGAGAAAAAGGAGGATGAAGAGAGAGACTGAAAGAAGGCCGTTATTATTTAGCGGGGATTTCGCTCTCTTCCATAGATTGGAAAGGGAAAAAAAGCCACAGAGAGTTTCGTTCAAACGGCACCGTAAGTTTTGACATTTTTTTAAAATCTATTACTATGGTTAGCTTTGGTTGGTGTTTCAAAATGTAACATACATACATCCATACATAAAGTGTCTTGTTTAAGAAATAAAAGATAAAGAAATTTATTCTTATTATAATTTTAAAATGAATTTTATATGGACTGAAGGGAGATATATTCCTTCAATTTTTATAACTCTTAAATTCGATTTAATTTTAAAAAAATGAATTCAGTTAGTTTTATTGCTATTATTATTATTACTACTATTAATATCATTATTTCTTTGTAATATTTCTTCGATAAGTTTGGAATTGCATTAACTTTGTAATTTTTTTTTTTAGACAACGTGGGAACCACATAACCCGGAAAGCGTACTTTGTGGGCCCAGAGCATGCATAAATCCCCGGCTGTCTCAGCTCTTACAGGTTTGGGATAGGACGCTAGGATGGCTCGAACCTCGCTCCCGTGTATGAGAGCGAGGCATGTTGCCTCCAGGCTGCCCCTCTGGGGACATTTAACTTGGTCAGGTACTATATTTATTTTCTAGATGTTATCAGTTTGAGTTTCATATTAGTTAAGGTTTGACTGATCACTAATTTTAAAGCTCATAAAATTAATCGAAATATATATAAACTGACCCAAACATCCACATTTTAAAAAAAAAAAAATACAAATTTTTTTGATGTCGTAATAGATTAACTATTTGTTTTTATGGAAAAATATTCAAAGTTGATCGAAGAAGGATGTTGTGATTATTCCGGTCCTATTTTTTAAAAAATATATATATTTTTATCCTGCTGCTAGAAAATAAGAAAGGGTGGTATAGGCTATTCAAGGAACTAACATTCAAGTGAAACAATCTCTCAGTCATTCAATTTAGTACCCATCTTAACTCATAAGTGTTAAATCTAGTTCAGTTCAATTTCTCATGATCGATTCGATCAAGGATCTTGCTAATAATTTGCGTCCGAGATCTCGAATTCAGTCTACAATTTTCCAAATCTACCCCGAGATTATCTTTTTGCTTGAGTTGTAAAATTACTTTCTGGTTGGCATATAAGTAATGTTTATTGTAACATCCACTCTAAAAAAAATGCTTATTGTGATATCAATGAGGGATACTACGAAGTTGTTGTTTTTATGCTGAAATAGCTATTTGACTAGCATTCTTTAAAGAGTCAATTTTTTTTTTAAAAAATAACAATAATTAAATATGCAAGCTATTTTGACATGTTTTTTTACATGAAAAAATAAAATAAAATAAAAATAAAAATATTTTATGCATGTATTTAATAAAATAAGCTAATAATTATCTATGTAAGCAAAAAACAAACGTTGTCAACAATAATTAAAGAAGAAATTGGAAAATTAAGGGATAAATATAAATCAAGATATTTGATAACATAAAACAAGACATTTACTTGTTTATATCTATTGAATTTATCTATTAAGACCAATAAAATACAATATATATAAAAATACATATGAAACTGATTGAATAAAATAAATGAAAAAATATCGTGCAAGGTATAACATATTAGAATATTTTAAAATAAATATTTTCTTTATAGGATAATTCTCATATGTATAAAATTAAAAAAAAAATCTTTAAAAAATAAATACAAATAAAATATTTGTAAGAAAAACTCTATTACAAAAAGACATGCAAATCTCGTGGTTTGGATCATAAGATTAGAATAAACAAATATAAAAAATCAAAAATAGTAACAAAACTATTTTTTTTCTTAAAATGATAAAATCATTACAAAAAAGTTATCCAACTTCATTAGCTTTTCAAACTCACGAACCATGTTATTGGTTTGGCATCACCACAAAAAAAAAAAATGAAATCAGTCCCTAACAAATGAAACATCGAAAAATGAAACTAGAAAAATAATTCAATCACACACAAAATTGTAATGAAAAAAAAGAGTGGAGATAGAAATAAAAAATAAATTAGATGGAATTAGAAATTTTAAAATTGAAGGGTTAAAATAAATTAGATGATCCTGAGCATATAGATTTGGATTTGCATGATACAGCCAACGACTTCACCAGTCGTGCTGGTCACGTGGATGATGGAGTTGACGAAACAAAAGACAGTTACCGAAAGAAAGATAATGGAGGCTTTAAGGAGTGCACGTCCAAGAGAATAATATCACATCCCTGCAACGATGGTGGCGTTTTGTTTAGTTTGGTCATCTCTCCCCGCAGCAAATCATCTTCCTAACACTCATTTCTTTTCCTCCTGGATATATGCAACTGTTTAAGAGTATAGTTGTTTTTTAAAAAAAAAGTATATTTGAAAATTAAAATGATATTTTTTTATATTTTTAAACAGTGTAAAAAAACTAAGTCCCGTTGACAGTTGGCATTTCTAATATCATTTAGCTATTGGGATGTTTCCTTTTCCTTTCCTCCTACTCGCACCACCAAAAGAAGCATTCTCGGAGACGAATGTAGGGGTGGGCCGGGAAGCATGGGCTCGTTGCTTTCTGGTGTCTTGTAATTAGATATACACCCAAAAGAAATCCAAAAGATTGTCCTTTGCTAGTCGTAATGAAAAAATAGCAGGCTGAATTAGGATGTGTTTGATATTATTTTTATTTTTGTAATTGAAATTTTAAAAAAAATAGTTTAAAAAAAAAAGACTTATAATTATGATTTATAATTGAAATTAATGTTTAGTTAAAACTGTGATTGAGTTTGAGGTTGATGAAAAGTAGTTTCGTATGTTTTGTTATCATTCTTTTCATATTGCTATCAACTTATAAAATTATTTTAAAGGACACACGCACACACATATATTATTTTTAAAATTTTGTAGATTAATAATCATAACAATAAAATGTAATTAATAATTCATGAAAAAAGCAAATATTTATTTTTATTCTCTCATCAAACTACTTACAATTTCATCATAAACTAAATCGATACGTGAATGCCTCTATGATCCCTTGCTATTTGATCGAGGAACAACATATGGTAACAATATCACTAGTAACAACATCTACGATCCAGTTGTAAAGATATAATTACAATGTCAAATCTAGTTGCAAGTTTCTGATTCATAATTAATCGAAAAACAATAGGGTCATGGAGTGAAACGAAGTCACGCGTTTTTCCCTTTCATCAGGATTGATCTCTATCTATATATTTTTTTTTAAAAAATATATTTTTTAAAAAAATCAGACTGGGCTTGACCCAACTAAATGGGTAAGCCCAACTCTGTTGGACTTGGGCTGGGCCAAGAGGAGGTCCAACACGCACGCACACGCACGCGCACGAGCGCGCGCGCGCACACACACACACACACATATATATATATATATATTGAGTGAAACTATGCGCTGCACAGTTCATGTGAATAGTAGCGTCCGATCAACAGTGACAAAAGGCTTGACGGTCGATGCTAATGAACAAAGAAGGGCGAGATGGTTCTTCCTGTAGTGGCGACGTCGAAAATGGTGGCTAGGAGGAGCGTCGGAAGCTTGCTATCGTCGTTGCTGCTTCTACGTCGGGGTTTGTTGCTCTCGCTGGAGGTCACGACAAAGTTTCTGGAGTGGAGGAAAAGCTACCGGTGATGAGGAGGAGGATGGTGGTATCTCCGGGAGCTACCCCTGATTGTGGGGGGAGAGAGAGAGAGAGAGTCGTCACCATGGAGAGAGAAAGTTGTTGTTATGAAGAGAGAGTGAGACCTCTGGTTGCTTCCCATCGTAATGTTATACTCCATGGTCACTGCTGATTCCTTTCTGGGGTTTATCACGTGGTCTCTCTGTCGAGCTTTTACATACTCTTCCAGGTAACTTTCTAACCTCTTACATAGAAAGAGGTAAGGGGTTTTTGTTTTCAAAGTGATTATGGTTACCATTTCTTGGTTATAATTCCTTTCACACTGAAAGAACGAATTGCTTGTTTAAGTTTGATTTTCAGTGCCCATTTCCAACCACGACTTGCATAAAACAGGCAAAAAATAACCATGATCGCAGACAAAAGTTTTAAAATTCAGTTTCTTCTAAACCACGGTTTCAGTTGATTTTTTAGCGGGTCTCGTAGTAATTTAATATGTGTTTTTTCATTACCAAACATCACAAAACTTGCTTTTACTCGAATCCTCGTTTTGATCATAATACCAAACGGCCACGTATTGTGGTTAAACTATATATATTTCTAAAAAGAACTTTTTAAACATTAACTATCACTAAAATAAATTGTTGTCTATATCACTCAACGGCACATCAATTCCACCACCGATCAAGTAACTTGAGATCTTGACAAATGAGCTAATTACTAGTTGGCCAACATATTAAATAAACTCTAACCACTTATAATTTTTTTTTTAAAAAGGAAGATTAAAATCATGTTCTATAAATTATTTTTTAAAATAATTTTTCAAAAAATACATTAAAATAAAAAAATTTAATTTAGTTTTAATATTAGCATACCAAAATTAAAAAATATTTTTTTTTAAAAAAAAAACAATCAAAATCTGCTAAAAGCTAAGCGCAAACACGGCCCAAGCGAGGCCTTAATTTAAGTGAGGCTGCTTGCTGAAAAGAGTGATGATCATGGCCATTGAACGGATCTGGGATTCCTGGACTATTGAACGGAACAAGAACAAGAGAAAGAAACAAAACATTTTATGTAAACTACTCAAGTTTTTCTTCTAACTTAAATCGAATTTATTAAAAGGTTTTTTTTTTCTTACAAGCGCATTATATTTTCCATATCAAATCACCACCTTCACTGTCCATGGAAAATAAATCAAATAGCAAGAATATTTAATTGAATATTTAACCATGAAAAACTCTATGTTGGATTTTAAAACATCAATGGCCTGTACATGACCATGTTGGAAACATGTCAAAAGATGTCTTACTTCGAGGATAAAAGAACATCGCGTACATGTACGATTTATTTTCTCTGAAAAATAATTATTGTATCAATATGCATGTTTGAATTTCTTGTCTCGGTAATTACTGTCTAATTTTGAACCATTCATTGAAGTACCTTTGGGAGAGTGTGTGTGTGTGAAGCAGGATTTAAACCCGGATTTTTATTAATTAATGTCAAATTAAGCTGTTATTAATGACAATTGCTATCTGTTGCTCTTAATTTCGGATCAATTTTCTCACATGAAAACTAAATTCCTCCAATGAGTTGATGAATGCTAGCCACTCCATGTATAACTAAACTGGCCACTAATATGTGTCTTATCGCGGCCAGGATTATATATTTTTTAACTCAAAAAATATTAATTGTATGGATTTTTTTATTATAATATAAATTTGGACAAAATTCTTGTGAAGTGCAATTTTTTTTATCAAATATATAAATTTTAAATCGATATAAATTTATATGTCTAGTAGGTTTCAATGAAATCACCAGCATTAAATTATTATCATCATTAAAAAAAACAAGAAAATTCAGATACCTAAATTATCAAATTAACTGTATTAAGATTAGTTCAATTTATAATTCAATTTAAATTAAACACGACAAATAAATATATAAATTGAGAAAACACTTGCAATTATCAAATAAAAAAATAAGTAGTTAATTTTCTTTCTACAAAAACAAATAATTGAAAATTCATCCCTATGTTACCATCATTATTATGATCATAACACTTAAAATTATTATCAATATTATTTCCAAACAATTAAATTCATCAAATTGACCCAAAAAAAAGCAAAACATTTTTACAAAAAAAAAAAGTCACTAAAATCATCATCATTATTGCGTAAAAATGAAATCATAAAATCATGTGACCCGAAAAACATATAAAAACAACAAAAAAAAACAAAAAACAAAAGAACAATGGGATTAAAGGAGAAATAGTAATTTTAAAATGATCACATATATAAATTAATTTTTTAGGATTGAACAAAATAAAAACAAAACCCTAATAAAAAATCAAACGACAAAAAATAAAATAAAAACTAAAAGCATAGGTTCATAAATACTAGTAAAAAATAAACATTATCCAAAAAAGACCAAAAAATAAAATGAATTAATATCAAATAAAAAATTCAAAGAACAAGGGCTAGGACAAAAAATAAAATATATAATTAATTCTAATAGAAGGAAAAAATTAAAACAAATAAAAACCTTGAGAGCAAAACAAATAAAAGTATTTTTTTTTAAAATGCAGTGTAATTTTGTTAAAACAATTAAAAGAATAAGGACCGAAATGAAAAGTAGTATATATGATTAATTTCAATTGGAGGACAAAAATAAAACAAATTAAAACATGCATACCCAGAAAAATTAAAGAAACCAAAAATTAAAAGAATAGATACTGAAATAAAAACTAACATACACAATCATTTCTGCATAATTGAAAAAAATCGAATTTTAAATCCAATAATCAAAAATAAAACCAAAATAAAAAAAATAGAGACTAAACTAAAACAAACACAAATATTAAGGATTTATATGGATGTTACGACAACAGGAGAGAGAGAAGAAAGAGAAAACAAAAAATTGTCCATCAGCAATGCACTGACCACTGTTATGCAACTTGCGTCACCCCGAGAAGCAGAGGACATAGCGGTGCACCAGAAAACACAATGGATGGTCAATTTCAACTCTTAACGGCAGAAGGACGCCGCACATACCTCTTTAACGGGGCATGCACAGGAAACACTGGCGGCGCATCCGTACGACTCACCTGGAGTGTTTCAGAAAAGAATTAATTGAAAAATAATAAATTACTTATACACCCCTAGACCCAGCGATAACTATGAAAAAATTGGAGGTGAAAGTACCGCAATACCCCCAACTCCAGGCATTATTTATTATTTATTTTTTATGGGATTATTTTCATTATTTTATTGTGCACGAATTTATGAAAAATCAAAAACACCTCTAACTGTTACGCATCCTTTTGCCAGACTCAGATGTGAAATAGTAGTTGCACTATGCAAAAATTAGAAATATCATACATGTCTCCTGAAAATATCTAAAATGCCTCCAGTTTCGAGGGTTAAATTTTTTCTGATTGAGGATAAAATAATAATTTTATTGTTGTAATTTATAGTAATTTGACTATTGTAATTTATAATAATTTGTATTTATATACACAGTAAAAATCGTTATAGGAAAAGAGACGGGTTTTGTATTTTAGTAATTATTGAATTTCTCTGGAAGAAACTCCTTGACAAGTGATTCTGGATTTTTTTCCCCCTTTCTTAAACCTTTGATCTTGTTTGTAGATTGAGACGAGGCCGGAGACCGTGGGCCTCGGAGATATAGACTTGTCTATTCCTTCATTGGTACCGGACCATGGATTGTACCAAAAGATCCCAGAAGTCGCATATTCTCCCTTCTCTACCCCTGTGAAATTCTTATTTACAGACCCCCTTTCTCTACCCCTTGCGAAATTCTTACTCAGACCCATGCAACCACAAATTTTGGGGTTTGGAAACCACTTTAAGCATATTTTGTGAAAAAATGTTTTTTATTTTATTTTTAATGAAATTTTTAGTATTTTTAGATTTTTTGATGTGTTAATATCAAAAATAATTTTTTTAAAATAAAAATAAATTATTTTAATATATTTATAAATAAAAAACACTTTAAAAAATAACCACAATCACATTCCATAACAACCTCTTAGCTTATATTCAACACCCAGAAGATTAGTGAAAATTAAAGGGATAATATTTGTTTATCTCAAAACCTGCTAAATTTTTTCATGGTTTTTAAATCCCCACGCTTCATTTTATTTTTATATATATATATATATATATATATATATATATATATATATATATATTATTTTGATACGATGATATTAAAAATATTTTTTTTTTAAATGTCACCAAACTCTAAATTCCTCTTTAATAGAACGACTTGAAATATTTTAACTCTTGAGATGTTTTATTTTGAAGTGGAAAAAAAAAGAAGAGTTAATCCAGTAAAACAAATCTATAATTCCATCTAAACTTGATCTAGATCTATCTTAGTTAGTACTAACTTAGGTGTTATATTGGTGTTAATGAATTTTATTTTGTAAGTGTAGTTTAAATAAAATGTTTTTTTCCCTTCTCCTAATTGATCTCGTTTTTTTTATATGTTTTTTGAATTTTTGGTGGTCATGAATAAATTTATTAAAATATTTAAGGTAATTTGAGTCAAAAATGAGTTTTTAGAACTCGCTATTTTTTTTTTAAATAAGACATGGTCTCCTATTTTAACAAATTAAAAAAAAAAGGCCTAGTCGCGTAGGCTTAGCTATGCCGGAAGACCCACATGCCCGGGCTTCTTTTTTTCAATGTTTATACCCATTAGCTTAAACTTTTTCCCCCCTAATTTATATCTGGTTTAAGAAAAAATGGTAAAATAAATTATTTAACCCAATTGAGATCTTGACAGAAGAAGTACTGGATTGGGAATAACAACTATGATTTTGATGATTGAACTAATTACTAGCTGGCCAGCATATTAAATAAAGTGTAACCAGTTATAATTGTTTTTTTTTAAAAAAAAAGATTAGAAGCATCTTCTATTATTTTTAAAAATACATTAAAATAATATTTTTAACATAGTAGCTACATTGATTGACATGTTTCTTTCTAAATTAATAAAAACAATAATTCCATCTACGTGTTGATGTAACTACTGAGGTTATTTTCAAAGTCAAATAACTGTAGCTTTTCAATATAATAAACAAATAAACATTTATAATAGCGTTCCAGCCATGTAATTTCCACTCGTGGTGGCTTTTTATAATCGTTATGTTACTTATATATGTAAATTGTAAAGAGCAATATAAAATGATACAAACAGCTTTACGTCCAAAATGGGTGGTTGGGGCATCTACCGGTATAATTTATATTTAAGCATACGATAGCTGCAACCTATATAGATTATTTAGCAAAGCAAATCGGCTGTGGCCGACAAAGCACCTTTTTTTTTTATTTAACGTGATCAATTTCACAGAAAACCCTTACCTCTTAAGAAATCAATGCTTACTCGGCAATTATTATTTTTTCTTAATTAAATATATATTAAAAATAGCCAACAAATTTAAAGTTCAGCATATCTTAGAATTTAATTGAAATTGATTTTTAAATTTTTTATAGTTCATAAACATGTTCAAATGATATTTTTTATTTTTAAAAATTATTTAAATAAAACTAATTTAGAACAAAAAATAAAAAAGAGATTTGTTTTTTTAAAATACTTTTCAAATACAGTGTGAAATAGACATTAAATGTAAACATTTGCCCCATTTTATTCTTTCCATTTTCATGGGTAGAATTTTTAAATAATCATTACCTGTTTTTTCATAATTAAAGTAATTTTAAACCATCTTTGGACTGATTTTTTTTTATTTATAACATTTTTGGCAGAACACTTAAATTTTTATAATTTTATTTTCTAATTTGCAAGTCCAAGTAACTATTTAAAAGTGTAGTTGATGTTACTTTTCAAAATATTTTTAGTTTAAAAATTATTTTTAATATTATCATATTAAAATGATTTAAAAATACATAAAAAATCAATTTAAAATAATAAAAAAATCATTTGTTTTTGAAAATCTGTTTCAAACAGTCACTAAATATTTCAAAATCAGGAATTCTGACGACGACAATCCTATAATATTTGTTTTGCTCTATTTTAC
This sequence comes from Salix viminalis, assembly GCA_029228465.1. Lineage (NCBI taxonomy): Eukaryota > Viridiplantae > Streptophyta > Magnoliopsida > Malpighiales > Salicaceae > Salix > Salix viminalis. The sequence continues at coordinate 8,181,616 of CM055439.1, forward strand.
TACAATGCTAAAAATCTCATTGACACTATCATTTTTTTTTTCTTAAGAAAAGAAAAATCAGCCGTGCATGTACAGATACACTGTCGCGATCACACACCAATTTCACCTTAAGATCCATGACCAAATTGATAGCACTCCATTGTTTGATTGGTTCTCTGGCTGTTAAATTACTCAGATCATCCCCATGATCTTTTAACCAAATTACCCTCTAACTACCCCATCAATTATTATGAACAAAAACAATAAAATAAAATAAAATAAATCTCTCCCCCACGCTCCAAGCCTCTGTCTTGAACAACAAGGATTCAACATTTCAACCCCTTGACTGTCCAAGGAATCCTCAAAATCCCAAATTCGATAAACCCTATGATAGAAATCACTCAAAAACACCAAAAGCCACAAGTACAAAAAATCCTTCTTCATCTTCGTCTTTTTTTTTTGCCTGTCTGTTTTTTTCTAAAGTTATTATCACTTAAATCCAGTCTACTAAAAACCCATCAAAGAAAATTTGATAAGTCTGAATCTTCTATAAAAAGTTCGATTCTTTTTTTCTTTTAGCTTTAGTATGCATAGATCTAGAGCTGTTATGGCTTGGAATGTGTTCAAATTTTGTACGGCCTTAAGGGGTTTAGGCTCGATCATGATCTTGTTGGTGCTTGGCGTTGTTGGTGTAACGTATTACGCTGTTGTTTTGAATAATTATGGCCCTGCTCTGTACGATGGTGGCATTGATGCTCTCATTTCTCTTGCTGTCTTGATCCCATTCCATTCTCTGGTAAGATTTTATCGAGAGAGAGAAAATGCGCGTGTGTTTGTTTTGTAGATTTCTTTGGGGACTTAGTTTTTGTGTTTCCCTTATGTTTGATTGTCTGGGTTGCTAGCAAGCTTTTAGAAGCGGGTTTTTTAAAGGATCTTACGTTTTTCTATTGAAGTTCAGAAAATTGAGATGAAGCAAAACGGGTCTATTGAGAATCCTAGGAGATAAAATAAAAGTAAAATTTTTTTAGCTTAAAATAGTGTAAAATCATCGGTAATAGTGGTGACTTGGTATTCTGTCTGAATTTTTGCAGTTAGTGATGCTATTATGGAGTTACTTTTCTGTTGTTTTGACTGATCCTGGCAGTGTGCCTCCTAATTGGAGGCCTGCTAGTGATGAAGAAAGAGGAGTGGCTGACCCGTTGAACGGGTCAGAATTCAGTGGAGTGCAGTCTGACCAATCAAATCAAAGAATCCGATATTGCCGGAAATGCAACCAGCTGAAACCACCTCGCTGCCATCATTGTTCTGTTTGTGAGTTTCTATACCTTGATCCCTCTATAGCATTCTTTAGCTTTAGTTAGTTTTTCCATTAAAGAAAATAATATTTGGTGTTCTGTTTGTCTCAGGTGGGAGGTGTGTGCTAAAGATGGACCATCATTGCGTATGGGTTGTAAATTGTGTTGGGGCCTTGAATTATAAGTATTTTCTTCTATTTTTGGTAAGCTTGCCTTGCTGCCTCATCCCACGAAGGTTTCCTATTTCAAAATTCTTGTTCAGCTGAAATAATCTGATTCACTTCTTCTGCACCTTTTGGTTTAATGTTGTTTTTTGATGTATCCCTTAGCTTTTAGAAGAGGTTTATTGTCATGTGAATAGACTTTTGTTTTGTTTAAAGGGTAATCATGATTGTGGTTGGTAGTTGATTGATGTTTTTGTTTCATGTCCCAGTGGGTAGGCAGAGGGAGTTATCTCTGTTTCAAAGTTTCCATCCAGGGCTCATGTCATATGAAGTTGAGAATATGTTTTCTAGCCAAATTTATCTTGTCCAACATGTTGGAAGTTTGGGGATGAACTAGTTGTCTAATGTGCCTGTGGTGCATTGAGTTTTGACAAATGTTGAGCTGCGTGCCTGTATATTAGCATACAATCTTTTCTTATTTCAGTAAAAAAATATGTGATCAAACGAGCAGGTGCTTCTTTCCTGTATAACTTGGAAGATACAGCCCTGGCTGTTTAACAATGCTCCAATTTTCGGTTTAGAGTTTGGTTTAACCTGGACAAGATTTTCTGTGGATGGTCAGACACCAGCACCATTGATTTAGGTCTCTACCTTTTGAATCTGATGACTCAGAGGTCATATTTTCATGAGTTTGTGCTGTTTTTGTTTTTCTCCTTTTTTTTTCTTTTGACATGTAAAGGAGAACAAATTGTCTGGATTTTAGAACACTGTTCAACATAATCAAATAGAGCTTGCTGTAAGAAATAGTACCTAGCGCAAAGTAAGCAGACTTGGCTTTTATTTAGTATATACTCATGGGTCGCCTGACTTATAATATTTTTGTCTTGATGTCTAATTACTTGCAATCTTATATTTTGATGCAGTTCTACACATTTCTAGAGACAAGTCTTGTAACTTTATCTCTTTTACCACACTTTATTGCATTCTTTAGTGATGGAGAAATTCCTGGGACTCCGGGCACCCTTGCAACCACATTTCTTGCCTTTGGTAAGTTCTACTTAGACTGGCTTTCTGACCTACTTAATAGTGAAGTCTACTGTTTTAAAACTATTAGTGTTGTTTACAGTCTTAAATCTGGCGTTTGCATTGAGTGTTCTGGGATTTCTGATCATGCACATATCGCTGGTGTGTGCTAATACCACAACTATTGAGGTATTTCTTTCACTTAACTTTGTGTATTTCTTCCACATGTCAATTTGTCACCCACTTGCAGCTTTTGCCTGCTTAGTGGATGTGGTATAAGAAACCGTGATGACTCTATGCAGTGTCAATGTCTAGTAAAAATTGGTGGATGAGTGGGTATTTGGGAAATAGTTTAGCTACTGTACTGGTGACTATATGCAGTTGTGAATGTTCACTGCTCTAATCTTTGATAATCAATTTGTTCGGTTTTGTGTGGATCTCCTGACAGACCAATATTCAAAAGAAACTGAATAGTTACTATCTCTGTTAAAGATGTTGTACTGATTGAGCTGCTAATGTCTTGTTTTCAGGCATATGAGAAGAAAACCACCCCAAAATGGCGCTATGACCTTGGTCGAAAGAAGAATTTTGAGCAGGCTAGTACTTACTGTGATTTATTTTTTATATTTGTTTATTTCATCAAAGCTCTGTATGAAAGCTAAGAGAGGGTTAAATTTAAGCTGTCACTGCTTTACTGTACTTGTTATATTATTACCTTTTGAATTACTTCCAGGCAAATTTCATGTATGAAGGGTGTGAGAATCATCAGGATGGCTATAAAATACAATACTCATTGCATACTCAACACGCAATGCATTATCTAAGTGCAATATCATAGCACTCTTTAACTATAAATCAGAAAAAATCATAGAATGCCAGTGTGATGTAGTGATGATAAATGTTTCATAGTCTTGAGGAATGTGTTCGAGCTCTGCAGCTAGTAAATTGTTCCTAGTGTGCTTTCAAATTGTATAGTTGTTAATACTTCCACTCGGGAAAGCGGCAGTCCTTCCTTTTATCACCTAACCATGCATATGGTTGACCTGTGTTGAAAAGGTAATCATTTGACCTAATATATTGTGAAAGTGCAATGTCAAGTTGCTATAACCATCTTTCATTTTATTTCAAGTCGTGTTGCCTGGTTATCTAGCTTAAGAATGCCTCTCTTTACCTTCCATTTGATTCCACACTTGCCTGGTTATCTGTTTAATATTTGAATGTGTCGTGTGTTTGTCACAGGTGTTTGGGGCAGATAAGCAATACTGGTTCATTCCGACATATTCAGATGATGATTTACGGCGAATGCCTGCACTTCAGGGTCTTGAATATCCATCGAAACCGGACTTTGATTCTCAGGAATTCTAGGCAGCAGCAGTGCATCCATGAATGGGGATATTTTTCTTCCGTAACAATAGATATGAAGCCCCATAAAACGATCCATCACAAATTAACCGGTATACAACCTTCCAGCAGCTAATTTGCTCCTGACCATTCATTCCCACGGACATCTTGTAGAAATAACAGGAAAAAGAAAGAGGGGGCATTGCGTTAAGAAGTTGATCAGGCGAAGCAAAATACCTCCTATGCTTGAATGTGGGGATGGCATGGTGTTTTATTTCTTGTTCTAACAATCAGGAGCTTGAGAATTGAAGATAAGGAATGCTAACTTTTTCATCGTCTTGTGCTCAGCTGATGTTGCCTTCAACTTTTTTTGTACCATTTGAATGGAAATATAGAAATTAGTGTGGTTTGCATAAGCAGTATCTTTCCATGCTTGTTTTAGATGGAAGATTTATTTCAATGCTGTGCCTATGCTCCCCTTGAACTGGGCCAGAAATAATCACTCCTAGTTCCTATTACCTTTTTTTATGTCGTACTGTCACTAATTTGATCGTACAGAAAAAAGGGTAAAAACATTGTGGAAAAAAAAAGTCCTGTTTGTTATATGTTTTAAAACTGTTTTTTTAACTCAAAATTTTTAATTTTTTTTTATATTAATATTAAAAATAAAAAAAGCATTATTTTAATATATTTTTAAACAAAAATAAATAATTATTTAATTTGGATTGAGTAGTCTATAATCCACGAGCGAATTAATAAATATGATTAAAATAACAAAAAAGATTCAAATTTGCATTTAACAGAAATGAAAAGGAATAAAAGGGTTCAAAAAAAGAAAAAAAATGATCGAAGGGGCTGGAAAATCCTGATGGAGCATTCAAATTTCAGACAGAAGGGCCGAACATTCTAGGTGGTAGAAGAAAACAGAAGCTTAGGACGTGTCGCATTCTTTCTGAGCTGCACGTGTCCAGTTCTCAGTAGTTATAATTTCTCACCGCAATAGCAAGAGTACACAGACCATTCTGGTTCCTGCTCTCTCCCTCTCCTTCTCTCTGGTTCAACAAATCTCTATCGCCTCCCTCTCCAGGTAATTGTCTTTTACTCTCTTATCCACTTTCCCTCATTTTCTCTGCAGCCAAACATAGTAACATCACTTTGCACTACTCAATGAATGATTAACCTGAAAACAGTTTTTCTTTCTGGTATTTAGTTTTTAGTTTGTTATTCTGATGATGGACTTATTGGATAGCATTTACTTACGCGATCAGGTCATTTGAATTTCCATTTTCTTGTCATTTTATGCCACAAAACAGAGAACAAAAGGGCTCTTATAATTATCTTCCGCGGAAAGTAGTTCCTCCCCCTGTTTTTTCAAGGTTTTGTTTATTAGTTGTGTAATGTTGTTAAGGTATTTTATGTTACATAATCCATATTCTATTTCCTATCAATGCAAACCAAATATATAAAAATTAGTTTTTTCAACTGAAATTGTTTTTAAGCGAATTGGACAGTGCTTATTGATTATCTATATTTCTTGTCTTCAATTCTTTGTTTTTTTTGGCATGTTTAATAAGGCATGCAGAAACGAGGGTTCCTTAAAACATTACTTCCCGGTGTGTGAAAAGTAACTTGGGAGTTGACTTATTTTGCAATAACATTGAAGACGTTTGGCATAAGAGGTTTATGGTTTGTCTTTTGATTTTATTTTATTTAAAAAAAAATATTCTTTTTAAATTTGGACGAGGAAGAGCTTCTTTAAAAATCTAGATTTTGTTGGTATTTATCATTTACAAGAAAAGGGTTTCAATTTCATTTGTCATATTTAAGAAAAGAATTGTAAAAATCTTATCTTTCCATGCCCCTTGTTTCTTTGGTAGAAAATGCAGTGTTCTCTGAGTAATTATGCTAATGAATCTTGTTCTAGCAGTATCATTTAACCAGCATTTCCGAATTCACTTGTTTGGTCGTGGTGTGTGATTCATGGAGATTTTTCTCTTATGCTTGGGTTTTGAAGACAACCAAACCATAAATCCATTTCTTGTTTGCAGTGTTTAGAAGGATAGTGCGAACAAAATGCAGAGGGAAAGGCAAGGTAGAAATGATTTATTTGCTGCAGGTGATCCTTTTGTTAATTTCCAGGGCTTTGGCATGATGCCGGGCCTATTTGGAGGGAGGGATCCATTTGATGACCCGTTCTTCACTCGTCCATTTGGTAGCATGTTGGGGTCTGGTAGGTTTGATCCTCCCAGTTCAACTAGCAGGGAGGTATCGCAGACAAATAGAGGAAAGACTTTAGTTATAGAAGAATTATCATCTGATGATGAGCGTGAAAAAAAAGATGTGCAAACTGGGGATGAGAAGAGTGATCATCAAAAACACATTGGTTCAAACAAAGAGCCTTCTGTTGAGCATCCTGATGATTATCCTGATGGTAATATGAAAATCATGGTTGATTCATTATTTGATTTTTGCTCATAAATTATTGTACTTGTGTGTCTATGATTGTAACTGTGGTTTGTCTCTCAGACAGGGAAAACAAGACTGTGAATTATAGGAGTGATTATAACCAGACTGAAGGAACAGAGCCTCGGGTCCGCAGTTCCAGTTTTCAGACTTGCAAGGTCACATATGGGGGTATAGATGGAGCATATTATACTTCGACTAGGGCCAGAAGGACAGGCAGTGATGGGGTAAGTAAACCTTTTCTGGGTATGTTGATTTGCTTTAGAAATGCCTTCTGTTTTAATGTTCTGATTCCTTACCAGGTATTGGTTGAGGAGAGCAAAGAAGCAGATAAAACAACTGGTCAAGCAACACATAGGATCTCAAGAGGAATCAACGATAAGGTGATTATCGTACACTGGATTCCTCTGAAGCACCCATTGCATTTGTGTTCCTGTTTATTTAAATTTATGTTGAACTCATGTTTTCATTAACAAGGAATCTTCTGACACTTTGAATCTGATGGGATTAACCTTTTTTGCATCAATCATCATACTTCTCTCTCTGGTTAATGCTGTGTAATTAACTTAAAATGTAGCATTGCTAATCGATCCTTTGTCACCTCATATTGGTCAAATATAAGCAGAGGGAAAGGTGAAATAGGTATTCTCTTATTGAATGTGGTGATTAAGGACCACATTTCTGCTAGGATTAATGGCCTTGTGATTCTTATGTAGGGCCATTCTGTTACAAGGAAGCTTAACTCGGATGGCAAGGTGGATACAACACAAACTTTGCACAACTTGAATGAAGGTTTGTCGTTGTTGTTTCCTCTGATCTCTTGAGGCTTTTCTGTCCATTCCTTTATCAACAGAAAGGTTAATGTTGCAAGATTTGCCAGATGAACTTACTGGTTTTGAAGAAACATGGAAGCTTAAAGGACAGTTGCCAAGTGGCTGGAGTGATCAATTTGATATGCATGGCAATAGAGGTAGCCATTGTCTGCCCCCTTTAGGTTGCTAGCATGTTTATTCGGGCATAGTTTTCGTGTTTTTTTTTTTTTTCACTTGGAGGATCTTTTCAATATAAGTGGAATCATCTAGATGAGTAAAATGCATGTTTTTGGTGCTTGCAATTAGCAACCATGAACAGGGAGCATGCTCATGTGTCTCCGTAAACAAGGACAAGAAGTTACTGGATTTCATGGTTTATGATTTACGTTCCATCTGTTTGCAGCCGTGATCGTTCCAAAATATGTATCATGTCGAGTATCACGGGTCAGAAGTTAGTAACATTCTATATTGAAGCTAGAATGAATGTCCATAAACTTTTCTCGAAGTTGGCATGTCTGTGTCATCAAGTATATTTCTTTGTTTTAACAACAGGCCACCACATCTTGTATGAAGGAATTTGGAGGTATATGTCACACATAACATAGCTAGCTGTTTAGTTAATTTGTCCCTTTCATGTCATGTTACATCTATAGGAGTGGTTATTCGGTAGTTGATGCCGGCATCATCTATACTCGTCGACGTGTGCTTTTAATGTTCTACTTTCAATTCATCATAATGATGTAGGTTCTAGAGGCAGTGAGCAGAATGGCATGGGATCCTTGGGAGTTCGGGCACTTCCATCCACGAAGCAAACCCGGAATGCTGGAGGAATGGAATCAGGCTCCGAGCCTGGCACAAATGCTTTAGGGAGGAAGAACCAAAAAAGTTGTTAGGATCAACATAGAATAAATGAAAGATACTTTATAGTGAGTTTTTTTTACATTTTGCTAATAGGATCAGAAATATAATACATCATCCATGGCTCAATTTGTGTGTTGTAGTCGCCTGTATATCGTTGCGGTTTGTGAAGGTTGTACATAAATAACAGCCAGCGACTGATCTGTTTGTTGAAGGTTCTCGTGTTTTGGGCGGATTGTTGCTGTCATTGCAGTTTGTTTAGACATGAAACATTGATGAAGTTCTTGCTAAATTCTCTTCTATTTCCACAGATTATTCTGTAGGCTATTTTCCTTGTGGTTTCTGCTGTTGAAGACAACTATAACACCGTGTTAGGAATTCTACTCAGTTTCTGAAAGCAAAACTGAAGTCTTATCTTTGGCCAAGTCTCACCAAAATAGTAAGCAGTAAGTTGTCGCGTACCATGCTGACAGAATCATCTCCAAACTCCCAAGTCTTCTTGTAAGAGATGACGTGATGTGTTTTTTTGAAGATTACGAGGAAACTTCACTTTCCTGTAGGTATACGGGTAAAATTTTGATTATTTCATTAATTCAAAATTTACAAGATAATTTTTAAACATGTCACGCCTTTTGGAACGATGATGTTGTATTATGTAGGACAGGAAATGAAATTGGTATAGATTCAAAGGGTTAGATACTTAAGGAGAATGAATTCACGGAGCAGAAACTAGAGAAAAAATAATAATATATCTTCAGGAAACTCAAAAGAAGCAATTAGTAGAAGCAGGAAACGAGAGCAAAGGGCCTTGTGTTCAATGCACAAAACATTACTATATTACGGGCAGGCTGTGATAATCAATGAACGTGCATTGAAAGCAGCGTGATCCCTTTTTAGATCCGTCTGTTGGTTGTTAGCAAAAGATTAAAATCGAGGGTGTAAAATTCTAAAAGAAATTTAAAGAAAACTCTTCCCCTATCTCTTTTTTATAATGAGTTTTAGATGAAAAAAAAATATTAAAGGACTAGTTTTGATAATAATTATAAATGATTTTTATCATTATTTTTTTTTATTAGCCACTATAAATCCAGAAAATACTTCTAGAAAAAAAAAACCCGATAATATTTATGGATTAATTGGACAAAACAATAGATGAAAAAAAATAATTTTTCATTGATTTCAAAATATTTTTTGTTGTTGTTAAAAACTATTAATTTACAATAAAGCTTGTACTCAGACCTGATCTAAGCTCAAGTTGATACATATGTGGATATAAGCCTAAAATCTACTTTACTTAGGATTAGTTTTTCAACTTTTTACTTTTTATCTAAACCAAGAAAGTCTTGTTTTTAAGAGTTTTGAGATTCACCAAAATATAGCAGCCATGAATTCTTATTTATTAATTTTTTATTTATCCACAATTGATTTAAATTATGTTAATGTTCCAAGTTAAAAAAAGGTTATCTTAAAGAATAAGTTTCAATTCAAAAACGAGTGGAATTAATCTTTAATTTGGTCTCAAATGCATCAACTGACCATATTTTAACAAATTTTTCAGCACAAACGACTCTGGACTAAATTCAATATTTGACCAGTCAAGCTATGACTTGATCCACAAACATCGCTTTGAACATCTACTTCCTGTAAAAAGCGAAGCTTCCCGGACAACGACAACCCTTCACAAATAATAATAATCCTAGGATGTCAAGAAATAAATTGTTCTAATTATTTATCCTGGGTAAATGCTGGAAAATATCAGTACATCAGTGCAATCAAGTCCTTTTTAATATACATTTTGGCTCACCTTGTCGAGGACATCATACAGAATCCATGAATATTTGGAGGAGATGGTCAGGAAATCAGGGATGTATGCAAAAGAACTCTCCATTTTCAAGTAATTCATGGCATTAAACAACAATTTGTGCTATATCTAGGAATATCAGATCACAAAGGGAGGGCATTTTAATTTTCAGGGCGATACTCATGGCTAATGCTGGATTGTTCATGGGTGGCGTCGGCAACATGTGGGATCGGTTGACGACATGTTCTCGATCTGTGGCTGGCTGGTCTGCTGGTTAATTCTGGGGGCAGTACATAGATTTAATACCTCTTTTCCCTGTTATATGCTCGTATAATGGTATAGTCTAGGATTCTATTACATGAAAAGGTGTAAAAGCTATTCGATTCCTTGTTCAAACTTTGAAAAAAAAATGAAGAATACAGCAAGGGCATGACACCTTTTTTTATATATTTTCTAGGATAAACGAGCTACAGTATTAATTTTTCATCGCAAAAAACAAAGTTTATTTCATATTTTTTATTTGAAATTTAATTATCAATGCTCAAAAAAGTTTTAAATACGAGATCTTATTAATACTTCTAAGTTAGATTTAATTTAGAGAGCTTCAAACATATTAAAAAACATACTTAAATTATTTTAGAAAAACATGAGTGGTCATGTCACTAAATGTATGGTGTGACAATTAAATTACTAGCTGGGGTATACTCTATACAAGATAGATAGGTAATGGCTACATACTTTTGAGCATACAAGTGGGTGAGCTATACTTTCCACTGATAAAATCTAGCACTACTGATTGAATCCGATAAAGTAAAGTTAACACGTATGAAACTTGATATTCTTAGGAACAGAGGAGATCAACCAAATCAAATATATATAAATATAAAGAAATAAAAAAATAAAAAATGAATAATATCTTAATACATCAACTATCTATCTATGCCGTTGAATGTTTAATTCACACGCATTTGTTTTGCTCGATCCTTTACTTGGGACCAAGGGAATAAGTGGTTCGGAATATAGAAGACTCAAGCTTGCCTTTTTCATTAGAAAATTAATCAGACCAGTGAACCTGCTCTCATCATCTGCGAAAAAACCAGCAGAAATAGAATACCAGAGAAGGTTAACCTATTTTTGTCGTAGTTTTTTCTTTCAATTTTAATTTCATTTTTCAAAACTGCCGGTTGGCTCGGCAGAATTTCTAGTTTCTTCAATAAACACCTCCCCCAGTTGCTTCCATGCAAATAATTTAATGGCGCACGAGACCACCCCCTCCCTTCTCCCACACGTATAAATCTTATATGTCGCTGTCTCACTCCAGCAATAATACATGATCAAGCATGCTATATATAATTCATTTCAGTACCAGAACACTCGAGATCAAAACAAAGCAAATGGCTAGTTGGTCAGCTGAAAATGCTACAAAAGCTTATTTCCATGCCTTGAAAATGGTAGGCAGTGATCTCCTTCAAAACCCTTGAGTTTTCTGCGACGTTTTTCTATTTTACTTTCTTTTTCCTGATTTTGGGTGCTGTTTTTTTATAGGGTAAAAGAGACAAGGAGCTTGATGTAGATGAGTTCATATCCGCCCTTGCTGCAGGGAACAATGCACAGCTCATGGTGATAGCATCAGCTAGCATCGATGGATCCATCACACTGTCACTGGTAGCAGCTGCACATCAAACAGGTGGCGATGTAGTCTGTATTTTACCTCCAAAATCCAACCTCGGTGCATCAAAAAATGCTCTGGGACCTTACGCAGATTGTGTCAAGTTTGTCATGGGAGATGCCAAGACCCTGTTACCAAAGGACTACAGCGGGGCAGATTTTGTACTTGTAGATTGTGATCTTGATGATTGCAAGGAGGTTCTTAGAGCTTCACAGGATTGTTCAGACCATGGAAAGGGGCTTGTTGTTGGGTATAACGCCTTTCACAAGGGATCGTCATGGTCTTGTGAGTTTAAGACTCGGTTCTTACCCATCGGGGAGGGGTTGCTTGTCAATACAAAAACCCCAGCTGATCATAAGGATACTGGTGGCGGCCATGGGCATGGAAAAAGAAGTAAATGGATCACCACGATTGACAAGTGCACTGGTGAAGAGAACGTTTATAGGGTCACTTTCCCCAAAGCAATAGATTGAAGCTTGAGCCATATTTAATTTGCTCCGCCGAACAAAATTGTCAAGTAACCTAACTGAGGTCGATGCAGATTTTCTCTCTTCTTCTTCTTCTTTTTTATGGTTAGAAAGAAGATGATCATCTTCAAACTTGAAACCTCAAGATGTAGATGTTAGTTGAGCTTCTTATCTTTCTAGCAATCCTTTATCAACTTTGGATTGATTTGATGTAAATAGCACATGGCATGTAGGCTTCATGTTTTCTGAGTAGTTGGATGTTTTCAGAAAAGATTGTGTTTTTCCAGATTTCCGTGTATGGTCAAGAATGGCTTAATTTGTTTAAATTTTATGAACAGGCAAAAATATTGCAGAGAATCTAAGTTTAATCTATAGAGCAGTAATCATCGAATGCAGCATGCACGTTGATTGTGATGCAACCTGAAATCTATAATTATAGTATTTGATGCTACTCAAGGATAATTAGTTATCAATTTTATTAATTATTGGATGAATTTACTTTAAAAAGAAAAAAAATAAACACGGAGAAAAGATAGAGTAAAAGTATTCAATTTTTTTTTAATTTGTATTTATTTATAATGGATTGAAAGTGTAAGAGAGTAACTAATAGGATGTCACTTGTTATCCCCGAGTAACACAAAATATTATATGTCTATTCTGAGCATGTTTTGGACTCAGTTGCTCTTTTTTTATGCATTTAAAATATTTTTGAATTTTTTTAAAGTGTTTTTAATTATTTTTTAAATGTATTTTGATTATTTTAACGTACGGATATAAAATACATTTTTTTAAAAAAAATAGCAAAATACCCGTGTTTTTTAAAACTCAATAGCAAGATATCAGTCTAATTATATAAGGAATCATGTTCATTTCTACCTAGGAGTTCGCCCGATGCGTTCGGATTTCTTCTTCCAAGTTCCAACACCGGCCTAATTTTTCCAGAATATCCTGCATCAGATTGATTAATCAGAGTAACAAAAGTCTGACGATTCGATTCTGTTAATTTGAATTTCCTAGTTGAATCCGATGCTTGGTTGAGGATTTTTAACAATGCTTCTGCACAAATTCCAAAGGCATTTGATGCTGAAATGCCCTTTGCATAAGAACTGATCGATTTTCTGGAACAAATTTCATGGTAGTTAAGATCATTATACAGAAATTTGAAAGGGATGGTGATATTTTCCATCCAGATTATTTAACTATAAGAGAACCTAGCATTTCATGTTTTTATGTAAGTATTTTTATAATTATTATTTTCATCATATAATTGAAAATGAAATTAAATTTGAAGATAATTGTTTTATTTTCTCAAATCAAACAAAAAGACAAAAACACTCTTCTTTTTTTTTCATTTCTTCTATTTATAAAATAGAGACATGGAAGTTCTTATGACATATAATACGATAAACAAATTCAGTTAAAACCAAACATTTTAATTAAAACTAGTTGCTTATAAATATTTTAAAATCATAAAATAACTGAGTAATTCAGTGCACAGTATATGTCAAGGACCTTAGTATATAAGAAGTGGGGGTAACTTCTTGTGATTTAGGCTGTGTTTGTTTTCCGGAATTCACTTTCCGGAAAACCACTTTCCAAACTTTCCTGTGTTTGTTTGCCTTCCGGAAAGTTGGTCAACGGAAAATACTTTCCAGTCAAAGAAAAATTTGGCTTGGTTTTTCGAGGAAAGTGTTTTCCGGAAAAATTTGAGTGGAAAAACACTTTCCGGAAGTTGTGAAAAATTTAGAAATGTCATTATTTGCTGATTATAGCAAATTTGATCCTCAAACTTTTGATTGCTATATATAATTTATTTTGAATATTTATTTTTCAATTCCATCTCTTAAAATTTAATTTTTATATTAATTTTGGTCCTTATTTTTTATAATTGCTATTTGCTTTTTTTTCTTGTTATTTTTTTTTATTGAAATTTTTTTATCTATCAAATTTGGTCCTCATTTTTTTTTATTGTTACTTATTTTATTTGAAATAATTTATGAAATGTTAATTATTATTATTTTAATTTATTCACCTTTCATTTTTTTTTATTTTTTAGATTTGATCTCTATTATTTTGATTATTATTTATTTTATTTTAGATAATTTATGAAATTATATTTTTTTTCAATTTCATTCTCATTCAACTTTTTAATTTGTAAGATTTGTTTCTCATTATTTTAATAAACTTGAAAAAAAAATTAATTTATTAATAAATTATTTTCCAGTTCATTTTCCATAACACAAATAAACACTGAAAAGTGTTTTCCAGTTCATTTTTCATAACACTGTCAAACATCGGAATTCACTTTCCAGAAATTCACTTTTCAGGAATTCACTTTCCCCGGAATTCACTTTCCAAAAGGAAACCACTTTTCAGCAAACAAACGGGGCTTTATATTCGCGAGCGGCCCGACTAATTTATTTTTCTAGCAAGCCCATCTTGTCGCTGGCTTAGGTTGATGGTCACAATGGAAGTTCTTTTTGCCTCGTTCATCACTCTCCTGGGCTGAAACCCACGGTAGGCCCATGTTCGTGTAATTGTTTTTTTATTGTTGTTGTTTTAGTAAAACGGCCCGCCATTTTTGCCTCGTTTTCCTTTCAGGTCGACTTGTCTAGGGCTAGCCTTGTGCAATGATTTATTTCTCAAAAAAATGTTTTTTTTTGGATAAAACTAACCATATCCTTTTCTTTTTATGGTCACGACTAACAATGAACCAGTTTATTGATCAAATAAAACTAAATTTTATCTTTCATAATCTTATAAATATAGGTTTTATATTGACATCATATATCCAAACCAATATATTTATTTAAACATCAATGATAAAGTTTCAAAATCCAAAATGTTTAGAAATATATTTTTTTTATGGTTGGATAATAAATTCAATCAAGCGGTCATGCAATTAGATTCCTTCTCCGTAACTAGAGAAGACGAAGGCTTGATGTAAAGATCTTGATATCTATATACAATGAACTACGTGTTGGATTAAAGTCACTGTGCAATATTCTATGCACACATTGGATAAACATATGGCCTTGATCCAAGAGGTGTTTAGCCCTTGTATGGGCTAGCTGAGGCAACACGTCTAAGCCCACGAGCACGAAGCACGAAGCACGAAGCACAGGCTTGGCGTTAGGGCATAGGCTTTGTGCCTAAGCCCACAAGCACCATGTATATGATTGGTGCTAGAGCGTAGACGTGGCGTTTACGTCCGTAAGCACCATGCTTGGTGCTTAACCTGAAGCATCCTGTTCGCACCTGAATGTTAGACGCGTGTCTAGTATCTGACTGAATTAGACATCATGCTATAGCCCACAAGTTCAGACCCAAATCTATTTTCAGGGGTTTTGGATTAACAAAATATTGTTTAAAACTTATCAATAAATTTAGATTCTTA
This sequence comes from Salix viminalis, assembly GCA_029228465.1. Lineage (NCBI taxonomy): Eukaryota > Viridiplantae > Streptophyta > Magnoliopsida > Malpighiales > Salicaceae > Salix > Salix viminalis. The sequence goes on from CM055439.1 coordinate 8,196,885, forward strand.
ACTAATAAAACAAATCAAGATATAAACGATAGAATCCAACCGCTAAATATAAAAGAACTCAAAATAGCATAATATCTAATAATTTAAGATTCATAACTAATAAAATAAATCAAGATAGAAACAATAACATCTAACCGCTAAGTGTACAAGAACTCAAAATAGCATGATATCTTTTAATGAAATCCAAACCCACGAAACTCCATCAAGTATAAAGTGATAACTAGTATACAAAACCTGGAAATTTTGTTTTTTAGGTGAAAATAAATAAATAAACTCTTTTTTTTAATTAGGTTCTCCTCGTGTTTCTAAAAACACAATGCACCACTTCCGTTTGAATTTGAATTAGTAAAATCAAAATCAACAGTTAAAACTTTCTTTAAAGATAAAATAATTATTATATCAACCATTAATTAGCATAAAAAGAATTATAGCGGTTGATTTTCAAATCATGATGAATTCATAACTGGAGAAGATGATCTATTACTAGGAACGAGGGGGGGAATCAAGGAATGAATCCTTGCATGAAATTAAACGAGTCCAGAAGAGTTGCAAGACATTAACTCACACCATGGTATCCAACTACAGCAATAATGTACATAATAACACTCCATCAAGGTTCTGAGAACTATTACTAATTTACTCAGTAGATTCTCGTCACAACCCAAGCGTCCATAAAATCACACCAAAATTTTATCCACGAAACACGTGCTCCTCACCTGACTTTTGATCAACATGCCTAATCCAACGGCTAGGACCCCTCCTGGAACCCTCGCTCCCGCCAGGACTCCCTATATGAGCCATGTCCAGGCCCTGTCCAACTGGCAAAAACACAGTCTTAACGACACGTGTTCCTCTCCCAAGCGCCCCGTGCCATCTAAACCCGGAAACAGACTTTCTGAAAGGCGTTCTTGCATGCCAAGACCGCACCTTTAGGGCTCAACTTAGCTAACCTTAAAACCATAAGGAAATCCCTCCGCTTGCAATCCACCACCAGAAAATCCACCCCGGCAAGCCCCGCCATCACCTCCTCCACTTCTCCAACCAGCACCTCCGTCTCAAACATGCCGGCCACATGCATTTTTTTGACGTACTCCGATCTTGACCCTTCATCTGGTACCACGCAAACATGTCTTCCACACGTGTGATTAGCCGCCACGGCCAGGCCGATGCTCGTCGCTATCGGGCCACCCTTGGACCAGGATTCAACTATCAGTTTTGCGTTCCAACCAGCCGCCATGGCGGAGAGAAGCTCCGCTACACTGGATTCCATAAAATTCTCACACTGCAACAGAAGTAAGATAAAACAAAAATGGATGGATGAAAAATAAGTAAAGAAACAGAGAGCAGACATCAAAAATGGAATCGCGCGTCAAATTCAGAACTTTCTTACTGATTTTGACAGTACAGACATAGGCTTTTAAAGCTGTATCTGGGGTCCAGACCAGCTTCATAATCTCTACTTTTCTCTCTGGGATAGATCTTCCAGTGATTTCCTGCAGTTTTCTCTTCTATGTTTGGTGTTCTTTCTGGTGGGCGTGGAGAGTTGAGAATTGAGACCGAGTGTTTAGTAGAGGCGTTTAGGTTATAAAACGGTTCGAGAGAGATTTGTCGATCTACAAACCGTTGACATTTGATGCTGCACAATGAAAATGCGTGGGCTCGGCTTATGTAATAGTGATGAATAATCCAAGACTATAAAATAAATCTTCACTTTTGCAATTGCCTTGAATATTAGCAAATTAGCTGGAATTAAATAATTATTATTATCTTCCATCCTAGTGATTAATTAGGACAGGTGTTGAAACTAGAGGGGTCAATATATATTTTTTATTAAGCAATTAAATGAAGGTATATACCAACGGTTGAGAGATAAAAGGTGAAAGTCAATCTGATTAATAAAAACTTTAATCTTTGTTAGTTTATTAGTTGATCTACGCTCATTAATTAATTATTAGTTCATTAAGAATCCCAACTAGCTAGTTAGATCTGATTTGTTAAATCAGAGGCTTACATTGGCTATTTTGGCAATCTATTGCAATAGTCAGCTTTAATTCTTGTCACTTTATTGATTTGTCCCTGTCGCGCGTCATGTTAATTTCTTTACTATTTTTATAGAAAAATACAAAAGCCTTTATATATATATATATATATATATATATATATATATATATATATATATATATATATATATATATATATATATATATCAATGGAGTAAGGGAATAACTTGTTGGAAAGCAACTCTCCAATTTCATATGTTCGGACCATTTGAGACCATGATCAGTAGCGGCAGAGGTTTAGCTTTTGAATCCGTCGAACAATTCTGATTCACATTTTTCTTTTTATGCATTTAATTTTTCATATATGGTTAGCATTTAATTACCTTTTATCTTACGATTTGTTATAAATAAAAAAAGGGCCAAAGGGTATACATGGCTTGTGCTTTTCGGAGTTGTTTTACAGCTCGACCAAGCTACGAAAGCGATAGAAAATACAAAAGTATTGTAAGGTAGCGATGCCAAGCAAAACGTGAGCGATGGGGCTATCAAAATGATGGCAAAATACCTCTGCTAGCCATGTCTTATAGCTATTAAAATAGAACATAACTTAAAATAAAAATATAACCATGCCAAGTTGCAGTGCTTTTGTCATTGAAGTAGCAGAACATTTTGATAGGAAGAAGCGACTATAATCTGGTCACTGTTTAGAGCAATGGTTCATTTCGAATTAAATTGTCAATTTGGTTAAGTTGCAATTACTTTTGTTTTTTTGAGACAACGGGAGGATCAAACATCCTAGTCTTAATATCTTATCACTAGACCGTCTACTAGATGATTTGCAACTACTTTTTTGTTTTTGATAATCAGGGTATTCGGTTCGGTTTACGCGCACCACTACATACACAATTGAGAGAGGAAGAAAAGATTGTGTATCAAAATGTAATATGGCCAATGAAAAATCATCTGCTCAACATGGGATATAAGGTCACAAAGACATACTGCAGCTTCAGTTCTCGAAGATTGAAGTACAGATTCGAAAATACTTCAATTTAATGCTTCTTTTGGCAAATTTAAACCAGCAACCATGGAATTAGACATTCCCAACTTTAATTCTCCTCAAAAAATGTAAGAGCCTGAGCGACATAAATCAAATCCATGCAAGACTGTTAGCAGCTGGGTTTATCAAGAACACATTTCTAACCACCAAAATCATACTTTTATTTTTTTTATAATCAGGGTGTCCGAGCTAGCTTACACGCACCACAACTAATCTCCAAATTCGTTGAATATCCTGTAAGTCCAGCAAGCAAGTAAAACACTGCTGGGGTGACAAGCGTGCATAGTTGAGCTTGACCCTAGTGTAGAGGAAGGAATTGTCTTAGTGATGGTTAGAAATTGTGTTTCATAAATAGTTTCGGAAAATAATTTTTAAAAAGTTGTTTGTAATTATTTTTATTTTTATTGTGTTTTTAAATCATTTAATATATTAATATTAAAAAATATTATTTCAATATATTTTAAGTATTTTTTTAAAAAAATTGTACTAAAATACGCGAAGTTATGACCATAGATCTCGAAGCCATGGAGTTCCACTTGAGCTCTAAAATTCAAGGTGTTTCACGGGCTTCAAGGCTAATTAAAGCTTTTACTTGCTGTGATGTGAATCTGGAGGCATTTTCAGTTATCAAGGAGGGGAAATTTCAGTTTGATTTTCAGTCTTGTTATTTGGACTTCGTCAACCGGTCGGTCCGTGTGTAGTTTTTCGTTGGATTAGTGGTAATTAATATTATTTATACTAATCTTAATCCAAATGCACTCAATTCAATGGAAAGAATAAGAAAATAAAGGATTGTATTTTAGCAATGGGCTGGCTTGTAATTATCATATTCCAGGGATAACTATCAAGATGCTCGAATATTATATAGAATTGAAGTCTTCACATGATAGGATAGCAGCCTCATGACGAGCAGTAGATCATGCAGCCGTACATTGTACTGGACATAATTTGTACTATACTTTAATGACTTAATTTAAGCTACTTGCAACCTGCAACTTAGAATTTAAATAATTAATTAATAAGGGTCAAATCCCAGACAATAAAACCGATCGACATGATTAATATCAAATTACAACTTTGATAATCAAACGTCATTGTTATTTTTTTATTAATATAAATGTCTTATCAATCTATGTCAATTTATAACTCGATTAATTTAATGAGTTTTATAATTAATGATTATATAAGTCTTTAGTGATCGTTATATTAGTAAATACAAAGCTCGAATCTTATACTATAAAAAAATCAATTTTTTTAATTTCATTTTTTTACCACTAAACAACCTGTTAGATAATTATCATTGTTTTTATGTTTAGAAGGGACAAGCCTTGCATGGTCCATGTTGGGCTCCTAGGGGAATGCATGAATTCTCTAATGTGGTCAAAACTCAAAACACAATAAATTATTAAGAAAGTCCTAATAGTTGAGATGTATATGCTAATGGAAGATTCTAAGCTACTTAATAATAAAATAATATAAGATAATTTAGTGACCAAATTCAGCGCAATAGCTTGAGTTTGTTTGTCATCATGTTTGTTATTTTATTTAAATAAATTATAATATATTAAATTAATGGTTTTTAGTATCTTACAATAATTTTACTGTGTTGTTTTTAAAAATTAAAAAAAGAATAATTAAATATTCTCAATTTAAAATAATAATAATAATAATAATAATAATAATAATAATAATAAACCCTACCATGTTTCAATCGTTATATCACGGTAATCCACGGTTAAGTAACGATGATCGGAAGACAAACTTGAAACCCAGATCTGTATAATTTAATTATTTCTAGTGCATATTTTAAATGGCATTGAAGAAGTCCACAAATCCAATTGGATAGCTGATACAATAAATTATCATTAATTAAATAAAATCTTCAAGAGCATCGCCGTCATGTTTGATAAATGGTTCCTGAGATAGTTTATAAGCTAATTTTAATTTATTGCGCCTAAATCTATGTGCTCCATCTTCAGATTTAAAGGTAATGTTTTCCTATATATAATACTACTGTGCTTAGTCTATCATGAGAGGGATAAATTGGACATCCCTTGAAGGAAGGTCACCTGTTTTTATTTCTTGCATTAAAAAAATAAGAATATAAAACTCTTGACATCAAGTGAAGGAGATAACCAAGATGCTTTGAGCTATTTGCCGTGAGATGTTTTCAAGCCCACTTGAAACGTAGATCATCGCCCTGGCTTCGTAAGTTGTATAAAAGATAAGTGAAGCTAATAAATATGGAGGGTACTTATGGAAGCACAGGAAACCTTAAATTTCTGCTGGTAAATATTGATTTTTTCCCTTCATAATTACATTTAACAACAGTGTGTGTGTGTGTATCAAGTACAACTGATCATGTTTTGGGTATGGTTTTGTGTGATTTCAGTTTATAGATAGAGGGTTCTTCAATTTATATATTTTAATTACTGGGATTATTTTTTATTTTATTTTGAAAAACCAAAGCAGAAATGAGATTTTCATCAACTCCTCGCTCCATCAAAAGCCTAAAACCTCTCCCCTCATTTTCTAAATTTCCAATTGAACATGAATGAAGTAACCAAACTCATGGGGCAAAAAAACAAAATGTAAAATAAAAGGAAAGTTACTTTATCTCTAAAAGAGAGTTTTGTTTAAGTCTTCAAGGGACGTGTCGTAATGGTAAAAGATTTGAGATCTACACAACAACTCTCGAGTTTGAGTTAGAGCGTGCACCTTTTATAAGAGTGTGGGACAGTCGGGGTTTTACTCGATCATCTGGATCTACAAAATATATTTTCCGAGAAGTATGATTTCCTGGAATCCAGAAAAAAAGGGCTTGGATTAAATAATTAACTCGTACTCGTTAATATTGCCAGCAATAAAGATAAAGTAAAAACTTAGGATTTCATTCTTCTCTCATAACTTTGAATTTTAAAAGAGAAGAAACTCATCAAGCTCCCGCACATAAATCCAATTGGTTTAGAAACAATTCAGCACGGGATATAAGGTCACAAAGACATACTGCAGCTTCAGTTCTCGAAGATTGAAGTATAGATTCAAAAATACTTCAATTTAATGCTTCTTTTGGCAAATTTAAACTAGCAACCATGGAATTCGACATTCCCAACTTTAATTCTCCTCAAAAAATGTAAGAGCCTGAGCGACATAAATCAAGTCCATGCAAGACTGTTGACAGATGGGTTTATCAAGAACACATTTCTAACCACCAAAATCATACTTTTATTTTTTTTATAATCAGGATGTCCGAGCTAGCTTACACGCACCACAATTGATCTTCAGATTCGTTGAATATCCTGTAAGCCCAGCAAGCAAGTAAAACACTACAGGGGTAACAAGCGTGCATAGTTGGGCTTGACCCTAGTGTAGAGGAAGGAATTGTCTTAGTGATGGTTAGAAATTGTGTTTCATAAATAGTTTCGGAAAATAATTTTTAAAAAGTTGTTTTGTAATTATTTTTATTTTTATTGTGTTTTTAAATCATTTAATATATTAATATTAAAAAATATTATTTCAATATATTTTAAGTATTTTTTTAAAAAAATTGTACTAAAATACGCGAAGTTATGACCATAGATCTCGAAGCCATGGAGTTCCACTTGAGCTCTAAAATTCAAGGTGTTTCACGGGCTTCAAGGCTAATTAAAGGTTTTACTTGCTGTGATTTGAATCTGGAGGCATTTTCAGTTATCAAGGAGGGGAGATTTCAGTTTAATTTTCACTTGTTATTTGGACTTCGTCAACCGGTCGGTCCGTCGGTAGTTTTTCGTTGGATTAGTGGTAATTAATATTATTTATACTAATCTTAATCCAAATGCACTCAATTCAATGGAAAGAATAAGAAAATAAAGGATTGTATTTTAGCAATGGGCTGGCTTGTAATTATCATATTCCAGGGATAACTATCAAGATGCTCGAATATTATATAGAATTGAAGTCTTCACATGATAGGATAGCAGCCTCATGACGAGCAGTAGATCATGCAGCCGTACATTGTACTGGACATAATTTGTACTATACTTTAATGACTTAATTTAAGCTACTTGCAACCTGCAACTTAGAATTTAAATAATTAATTAATAAGGGTCAAATCCCAGACAATAAAACCGATCGACATGATTAATATCAAATTACAACTTTGATAATCAAACGTCATTGTTATTTTTTTTTATTAATATAAATGTCTTATCAATCCATGTCAATTTATAACTCGATTAATTTAATGAGTTTTGTAATTAGTGATTATATAAGTCTTTAGTGATCGTTATATTAGTAAATACAAAGCTCGAATCTTATACTATAAAAAAATTATTATTTTTAATTTCAAACTTTTACCACCATACCACCTGTTAGATAATTATCATCGTTTTTATGTTTAGAAGGGACAAGCCTTGCATGGTCCATGTTGGGCTCCTAGGGGAATGCATGAATTCTCTAATGTGGTCGAAACTCAAAACACAATAAATTATTAAGAAAGTCCTAATAGTTGAGATGTATATGCTAATGGAAGATTCTAAGTTACTTAATAATAAAATAATATAAGATAATTTAGTGACCAAATTCAGCGCAATAGCTTGAGTTTGTTTGTCATCATGTTTGTTATTTTATTTAAATAAATTATAATATATTAAATTAATGGTTTTTAGTATCTTACAATAATTTTACTGTGTTGTTTGTAAAAATTGAAAAAAGAAAAATTAAATATTCTCAATTTAAAATAATAATAATAATAATAATAATAATAATAATAATAATAATAATAATAATAATAATAAACCCTACCATGTTTCAATCGTTATATCACGGTAATCCACGGTTAAGTAACGATGATCGGAAGAAAAGCTTGAAACCCAGATCTGTATAATTTAATTATTTCTAGTGCATATTTTAAATGGCATTGAAGAAGTCCACAAATCCAATTGGATAGCGGATACAATAAATTATCATTAATTAAATAAAATCTTCAAGAGCATCGCCGTCATGTTTGATAAATGGTTCCTGAGATAGTTTATAAGCTAATTTTTATTTATTGCGCCTAAATCTATGTGCTCCATCTTCAGATTTTAAAGGTAATGTTTTCCTATATATAATACGACTGTGCTTACTCTATCTCGAGAGGGATAAATTGGACATCCCTTGAAGGAAGGCCGCCTGTTTTTATTTCTTGCATTAAAAAAATAAGAATATAAAATTCTTGACATCAAGTGAAAGAGATAACCAAGATGCTTTGAGCTATTTGCTGTGAGATGTTTTCAAGCCCACTTGAAACGTAGATCATCGCCCTGGCTTCGTAAGTTGTATAAAAGATAAGTGAAGCTAATAAATATGGACAGGAAACCTTAATTTTCTGCTGGTAAATATTGATTTCCCCCCTTCATAATTACATTTAACAACAGTGTGTGTATATATATATCAAGTATAACTGATCATGTTTTGGGTATGGTTTTGTGTGATTTCAGTTTCTAGATAGAGGGTTCTTCAATTTATATATTTTAATTACTGGGATTATTTTTTATTTTATTTTTGAAATTCCAAAAACCAAAGCAGAAATGAGATTTTCATCAACTCCTCGCTCCATCAAAAGCCTAAAACCTCTCCCCTCATTTTCTAAATTTGCAATTGAACACGAATGAAGTAACCAAACTCATTGGGCAAAAAAACAAAATGTAAAATAAAAGGAAAGTTACTTTATCTCTAAAAGAGGGTTTTGTTTAAGTCTTTAAGGGACATGGCGTGATGACAAAGGATTTGAAATCTACACAACAAGTCTCGAGTTCGAGTTAGAACGTGCACCTCTTGTAAGAATCTAGACAGTCGGGGTTTTACTCGATCATCTGGATCTACAAAATATATTTTCCGAGAAGTATGGTTTCCTGGAATCCAGAAAAAAAGGGCTTGGATTAAATAATTAACTCGTACTCGTTAATATTGCCAGCAATAAAGATAAACTAAAAACTTAGGATTTCATTCTTCTCTCATAACTTTGAATTTTAAAAGAGAAGAAACTCATCAAACTCCCGCACATAAATCCAATTGGTTTAGAAACAATGTACATGGCCGATGAATTAGCTGATAAAATATGATTTGCGAGGTTTAGTGGCCCGACAGAAAAGGACTGGGGTGCGCGCGCGTATATATATATGAGTTTTTTTTCTGGCGTGACTTTTAAGTTACAATTTCTTACCTTGAGTCACAATTCAAAAGTTATTTTTTTATATAAATAACTTATGATAAAATTAAATTAAAATAAAATTATTTAGAAATACAAGAACTCTAAGCCAGAATTAACAATAAATAGGAGAGAGAGAGTAATAATGTATTCTACGGAGAAAAATACTGTTTTTTTTTGGGTTATTGTTCTTCAAGGTTTCTAAATAACCATGTAAATTTTCCCTCGTATATTCAATTTAATATCTAGTTGCTCTTTTCCTTTTAATTTAAAATCTAGATTTATATTTTTTTTGTCTCTCTCCTCAATTTAATGGACACATCATCAATAATTTAATAAATTCGAAGGGCTATCTCCTATCAATTCAATTATATGGCCACGGCACTTTAGATATTCAAAAGAAGAAAAATACAAGGAATTTAAGGTAATGTTTAGTTCGGTTTTTGTAAAATGATTTAAATTATTTTTTTTATTAAAGAAAATCTGAAGAATGTTTGATCATATATGATTTCTAATTGAAATAAAAATGATCAAATTACAAAGCTTAATGATCGGTGAATAACTTGCCATGATATTCAAATTCTATGGTGAAGTTCCATGCACGAACTAACAAATCAATAGAAGGTAAGATCAAGAGCATTGAAAAAGAATGAAGGTGTATAGAAAGGGTTTCTAATTAAAAGCACAAGGAAAGCTTCTTTATTATTGCATCATCAAACACAGAAGGGTTTGATTTAATTTAATTTTAAAATGCAACATTGTTTTTGGATGTAAAATTTCCAATAAGAAAAATCCAAAACTAAAATATTTTCATTATCAAAAGATGATGTATCAAAACAAAAATATGAGTCTGCATACACAATTGAGAGAGGGTGAAAAGATGGTGTATCAAAGTGTAATCTGTCCAATGAAAAATCATCTGCTCAGCACGGGATATGAGGTCCCATAGACATACTGCAGCTTCAGCTCTCGAAGATTGAATTACAGATTCGGAAACACTTCAATTTAATGCTTCTTACAGCAAATTTAAACCAGCAACCATGGAATTCGACATTCCCAACTTTAATTCTCCTCAAAAAAAATGTAAGAGCCTAAGCGACATAAATCAAATCCATGCAAGACTGTTAACAACTGGGTTTATCAAGAACACATTTCTAACCACCAAAATCATACTTTCATTCTCCACTTCACTACAGGCACCTCTCATTGAATTCGCTCGCTACATTTTCTTTAGACATCACGCTTTTGAATTCAATGAAAAAAGAAGAAGAGAAAGATCCCTTTTCTTTGGAATGCTATAATCAAAACATACTCTCATGGGCGTGACCCGAAAGAGGCTCTGTGGCTTGTTTCTTTAATGCTCGAGAACGGGGCTTTTGCTGATAAGTTCACGTTGTCTCTGGTTTTGAAAGCGTGCTCTCGAGCGGGTTTGGTTAAGGAAGGAATGCAGATTCATGGGCTTTTGAAGAAATTAGAATTTGGCTCTGATTTGTTTTTGCAGAATTGTTTGATTTCTCTCTATGTAAAATGTGGGTGTCTTGTAGGTGCCCGCTTATTGTTTGATAGAATGCCAAAAAGGGACTCAGTTACGTACAATTCGATGATTGACGGATATGTAAAAGGTGGGAGGATTGACTTGGCACGTGCGGTGTTTGATTGTATTCCATTGGAGGAAAGGAACTTGATTTCTTGGAATTCGTTGATAAGTGGATATGCGCAATTTGAAGATGGAATTTCGGTTGCTTGGCAGCTGTTTGAGAAAATGCCTGAGAGGGATTTGATTTCCTGGAATTCGATGATTGATGGTTGTGTGAAATGTGGTAGGATGGAAGATGCTCAGGCTTTGTTTGATACGATGCCTAACCGGGATATTGTTAGTTGGGCTAATATGATTGATGGGTATGCCAAGAACGGGAGGGTTGATATTGCTAGATGTTTTTTTGATGAAATGCCAGAAAGAGATGTCGTTGCATGCAATGCCATGATGGGTGGTTATCTACAAAATGGATATTGTATGGAAGCTTTGGGTATCTTTTATGGTATGCAAAGTGATGGTAATTTTTCGCCTGATAATGCTACACTGTTGATTGCTCTTTCAGCGATTGCTCAATTAGGACATATTGAGAAAGGGATAGCAATACATTGCTATATAGAGGAGATCGGGTTTTCTTTGGATGGGAGACTTGGTGTTGCCCTCATTGACATGTACTCCAAGTGTGGCAGTATAGAAAACGCCATGATGTTATTTGAAAACATAAAAGAAAAGAGTGTTGATCACTGGAATGCTATTATTGGAGGGTTGGCCATTCATGGACTGGGTGAATTGGCTTTTGATTTTCTAATGGAGATGAAGAGAATGCGAGTTGAGCCAGATGATATAACGTTCATCGGAATCTTACATGCTTGCGGGCATGCTGGCTTAGTGAAAGAAGGTATGATGTGTTTTGAGCTTATGAGAAGAGTTTACAAGGTGGAGCCAAAACTCCAACACTATGGATGCATGGTTGACATTCTTGGCCGAGCAGGGCACATAGAAGAAGCCAAACATTTTGTGCAGGAGATGCCTGTTGAGCCGAATGATGTGATTTGGAGGAGCTTGCTTAGTGCTTGTAAAACACATGAAAGCTTTAATGTCGGACAGCCTGTTGCTGAGAATCTAATAAGGCTAGATTCACCAAGCCCGAGTTCTTATGTGCTTGTATCGAATATGTATGCTGGTCTTGGTAAATGGAGCGATGTCCCGCAAGGTTAGGGCAATGATGAAGGGAAAAAACCTGAAGAAAATTCCTGGCTGCAGCTGGATTGAACTAGAGGGACTTGTTCATGCATTTTTTGTTCAAGATAAATCCCATCCTGAAATTACAGAGATCCATTCCATTTTGGACAGTCTATAAATGACCAATTCAGAGCGTAGCTATTGTAAAAAATGTCAAAACGTAACTATCTGTTGCACACTAGTTTGATCACAGAGCATGGATAATAAACTCCATGTTTATGTTCTTGTGCATACCTTGGACAAATTCTTCCTGGATAGCACTGCAATATGTATTTTACAATCGTTCATTTATTCAAAATCATGTTTCATTAAGGTCTGACTTCTGAAACTACACTTTGCTAGTCCTTGCGATGAAGTAGCTCGAGGTTTTCTTCGAGTTTAAGAAAATGGAACTCCTCGTTCAGGTTGTTTTTACATCCTTGATCGGAAGCACAAGTCGCAGTCGCAGTATACTCGCTTAATGAGTAAACCCTAATTTAAAAATCAAAGCCTTCAAGTTGTTTTGACTCTTTGAAGCTCGATTTCTCACAGGACAAACCGAGAAGCCTCGAACCAGGCCATTGACAGCATCTCCAACCGGGATGCTAAATGAGGAACCAAAGCTATTTTTAGCAATTTTATGCACCTTTTTACTTCTTCAATCTAATATTTATATCAATAGCTAAAATGATATTTTTATTCTTTGAGATGCTATTTATACATGTTCTTGTAGAAGAGCCAATTTTTTTTAAAAAATATAATATTATTTGAGACTAGGAGAAATAGTTGTATAATCTTTTTTGAGCCAATAATATTGTTTATTCTTCTCCAACCCAATAATATTGTTTGAGCCAAAAATCATATGTTCTTGTATAATATTTTTATTTATTTATTTATTAAGATAATTTATTTATTTATATTTAAGAATTCATGATAGATTTTCAACAGGATATATATATATATAACTATAATTAAAAATTATATAATATTATCAAGTACCATTTTAAATAATATAAAAAAACAATAAAAAAATTATAATATTATTTGTTCCTATAAAATTTGTTTTATATTATTAGTTGATATATATTAAAATATATTTGACTATTTAAAGAAAAAGCTATATTTATATTATTTAACCAGTTATTTTATCAATTTGACTTCTTAAAATAGTGTACTCTGACAAATTAAGGATTCAAAACCTTTGTCCCTGAGGCAAATACTTGGTCGTTTTAATCAAGCTTTAACTGTGCTTCAAGAGCCATAACATGGTGTCTCGATGTGGTCCCTGACTTGGTGAATTGATGGGTACAAGTTTTTGCACACAATTCAAAATCACAGCTGTATATAAAAAAAGGAAAATTACACGATCAAGGCAAGGAAAGCATGCAGGGGAAAATCCCAAAACATCATCTTCTTTTGGGGCTAGTAACAAGTCATGGAAAAAAAAAAGATTTGATCGAATAAGAATCACATGGTCATCGTTCAGGTTCTGTTCGAGAAGACAGCACAACCCGCGTTCCCAGAAACGAAAAGCAGAAAAGCATACTTTTGTGGGTGGAGGACTAGCCAGAGCCAGAGCTGCCAATATACTCTCTACTATTTTAATGGCACTGTAACCAGGGGAAAGGATTAAGAAAACAGAATAAGATAAAAAAGGATGAGGACAAGAAAGATTCACAGGTAGCCATAGCAAAAAGCAATAAAGCCAAGCAATCTGTTTCGGGAACTTTTTTTATGATCACGTCAGATCCAGGTAAAAGTAGACTAAAGGCCATCCAAGTCTATCAAGACCCTTCGGTATCATGAGATAATGAAAATCTGCAGCACAAAATACATGAATTCAATTCGAACACACCATTTTGTCCATTTAATGGTGGCCCATTTCTGATTCTGCAATATTTTCCGTCGTCACATGTTGGGTTCTGGAAAAAGCTGGAAAGCGAGTCTCTTTTGAGAGCTGCAACTGCAGCATTTTGTCGAAAGCCATGGCACCTTGCAGATTAGCTGAAGTGGAGGGGGAAGGTCATTTATTTTTTGTTCCAGTTGAAATTGGCTCCTGAAATGGAGGAAGAGAACCCCAGGAATTTGAGGGCAAAATAAAATACATGATGAGAAAAGAGACACTGACTTCTTACATGCCTAAATTCATTTCATACAACTCCCTAAGATATTACAATCGGCCTATTGGCCACAGAATAGCACGACGTTCACAGGATTTTGTGTGTCCTCGTGAGAGGACAGTGCAGTTAGATTTTAGTAAAGGGGGTTCAACATCAGGTAGTGGTTAGTGTCGGGTCCAGAACTTCCCTTTTGTTTGAAAATTGAGGCAAAAAGACAGTGGTTTCAAACAAGTTAATTGGCGACCATAGATTCACCAAGTTCATGCATCACAGCTTCCATGGTTGGCCTGTGATTAGGAGATTCATTAGTGCAACAAAGAGCTATTCTTCCAAGCTTGGCCGCCTCTGATTCTGAGAAGTTTCCTTCAAGATTTGCATCAATAAAATCTTCAAACCTGCATGACTCAGCTGCATGGTGAGTCAATTGGGTGATGTTCCGTTTTCCAGAGAGGATTTGAAGCAAAATCATGCCAAATGCATAAATATCACTCTTTTCAGTGAAACGACCAGTGGTTGTGTATTCAGGAGCCAAATATCCCATGGCAGCACTGGCTTTGAGCATGGAAAAGACGATGTCGTCTGCGAGGAGTTTGTGCAGGCCTGAATCCGAGAGCATGGGATTATACCATCCATCGATGAACACTTTCTCAGCTGATATGTTTTGATGAACTAGAGCACGTTTATTTCCTTTACTTCCATGCAAGTATGCAATGCCTGGATAGGAAGGAACAGAGCTTCAGTATAGGCCCAGAGGTGTTAAAATTATGAGTCCAAACCCACCAAAACCCCTCATTCACCAAAACATATTTGGAAAGACACTAGTAATAATCATTTTTTCCAGGAACAAGTCAAGCTAAAATCGAAACAAAATCAAGGAAACAGGAAAAACAGTTACTGTAACATCTGCGAGGAAGAAGATGCACTGACCTTTAGCAATGCCATTTATGATAGAAATTCTTGTCGACCATTCGAGAACCTTCCCACTGCCATCCTTTACATCGAGATACTGCACCAGGTTTCCATTTGGGACAAAATCATAGATAAGGAAACACTCCCCTCTTCCCTTTGAGCAGCAAAAACCTCTCAATCTCAACAGATTTTCATGTTTCAATGAAGTCAGTATCTTCAACCCCTTCAAAAAATCACCTTCATCGGACTTGCAACTTGTTTTGGTGATGGACTTTATAGCAACAACTGACCCATCTCTCAGGATGCCTTTGTAGATAGCTGAGAAATTACTCTTCCCCAACAAATTCATCTCCGAGAAGCACTGTGTTGCACGCTCTACCTCTTCTAAATTAAACATGAAGCTCTCAAGAACCTCTTGAGAAAACCCACTTTTGCTTCGACCAATGGCCAAGGGATCCCAACCATTGGAATATTCTAGGCTAATAAGTGGGGAGGCACTCCTCCTGGAAATCTCCTTGACCTGGTCAGTGCTAAGCCGGCCATCCAAATTATCAAAGGCACTTCCAATTTTCTGCTTACTGTGACGGTGCCAGGAGAACATCAGAATCCCAGTGACAGATATTGCAATGAAAACTCCAATCACCCCGAATATGATACCATATCTTGGCGTCTTGGACGGATTTGAGCAGTCACTTTTGCTGCAATAAGAAGGGTTTGCAGACTCTGGGATGTCCTTCGCGGTGGCAACATTATTAGGCTCGGAAGGTTCGGGTCTATCAGGATCAGAAGCCGCACATGTTTCAAGGTTAGAAAACCCAACTCCACATAAGTCAGAGTTGTTGCCATATTGAAATCCAGTAGTCAGCCTCTTCAAAGCTTCATTATCAGCCATAGAAAACAATGATTAAGAAAAGAAAAGAAAAGAAAAGAAAATCAGAAGTCAGTTTCGACTTCACTTTCTCTTGACATCAACAAACAAATAATAGGAAGCACACGCTAGGATATGCTATAGCTGTAGAAACCGTGTTACCTGGAGGTATATTCCCGGAGAGATTATTGTTACGAATATCTAGAGCTTGCAGCAGAGGAGCTTTGGCTAATTTTACAGGAATGGGACCAAAAAGGCCATTGAAGCTCAAATCCAACCTTGACAACAACTCCAAATCCCCCAGGCTGGCTGGAATTGCACCAGTCAGTTGATTATATTGCAGAGCAAGGACACTGAGCTTCTCCAGGGATCCCAGTTGGGTTGGAACGCTCCCAGTCAACTTATTGTAGCAAAGCTGCAAAACTGTAAACAAAGCGAGCCAAATTGATATGCAATTGCGAAAGTCCCCCATTTAGTAGCAGTGGCCCGCTTGAAATTCCACAAGGTAGCTTATAATAAGATGTGCTTACGCAACAAATCAAGAAACGTGCTTGAAGGTTTTCTACAAGCTATAACTGTAATGCAGGAGGTGACAATTTTTTAGAACAAAGATCCAAGTTTCAGCATGCATTGTTTTAGAGCACTGACCCCGCTATAAGCTAGAAGAATGAATCTTTACAAAGGAAATAGACAATAATTCCCCAAAGGAAGCAAGTTGATTATTTCAGGGAGAAAGAGCAGTCAAGATGTTGGCTTTTCGAGGAAGTAAATTCAATCTTTGAGATAAAAAAAATAACCCAGAAACACTTGAATAGTGAAAAACGGAGATGGGAAGCCATCAATTATACTACAAGATTGAAACTGTCCAGGCTACAGAAATTCGCAATATATTTCCATATTTTTTAAAATATAATAACAGGCTAAGCATGCATAAACAAGAACAAAAATCGAAAATTTGAAACAAAACTAAACCATCTACAAACAGACATGGCAACATCATTATTATTTTTTTAAAAAATAAGACTCGACTGTCTTAACATACCTTGGAGATTAGACAAGTTACCAATCTGGGGTGGAATCTCTCCAGACAGATTATTAACATTGAGGTACAAATCACTGAGCTCACTCAACTCAGCAATCTCTTTTGGTATCACTCCATTCAATGCATTAAAATGCAAGTACAAACCAGTCAAACTCTTTAGCCCACCTAAAGCTGCTGGTATTTGGCCTAAGAGACCCTTTCCTTGAAGGGAAATGTTAGCCACATGGCCTAGTTCATTGCACGCCACACCTTCAAAAGAACCACTACATGGGTCTTTGTTGGTTTCCCATGATGCTAATAACCTGTTTTGAGGATCCAAAGAAGCCTTGATTTGCATTAGGAGTTCGAGTTCCGTTGGAGAAGAGTGGGTTTGTGAGAGAGAGCAGAGAAGGAGGAGATAGAAGAGGAGATGCATGTTTGTTTGGTTTGTGAGAGAGTGAGGGAAAATGTGGGAGATTTTGAAGTGAACTGAAGTGAAAAAGGGCAGGGGAGAATGTAAGGGAAGAAGGGGTAAGGTAGTTGCTGGTTAAGAGGGTGCTTGGAATCACTTTGACTGGAAAATATTAAAAAATATTTTTTAAAAAATAAAAAATATATATTATTTTAATTTATTTGAAGTGAATAAATCCTAAAAAATAAAAAAGTACAACAAAATTCTGTACTTTTTATATTACTTTTTTTTTGCGTGTTTTAAAAAAGTTTTTTTTTAAAAAAAAAGTTTTTTGACATTTAAAAATATGTATATATTTAAATTATTTTTATATGTTAATATCAAAAATAAATTTTTAAAAATAAAAAACATCATTTGAAAATATTTTTGAACAAAAAATCAAAAATATTTTCAAAAATAATTTTAACTACACTTATAAACAGCCAATAAATCTTTTGAAGGTAACTTGATTTTGGGAAAATTAGTTCTATGGTTTAAGAAGTTACGGTGCTGCCTTACAATATAACTTTTTTTTTTATCTTATTTTTCTTCCAAAACCCTGTTTGTTTGTGCTTCTCCACTGTAACCTTTGCATGGTGTCTGTCAACGAAAGAGGAAGATAGAGGGTAGGGAAAATAGAGGAAATAAAATTTGAAAAGAAAACCATCAGGAAAAAAAGAAGAGGAATTGCTTTGAATTTATTTATTTATTTATTATTAATCGAGCAATATATTTCAATCATTATTGCTAGGATAGATACAACAGAAATAGTTGTTGTTCCTTTCCATCAATGGGTCGAGGATGATCAAGTACCATCAATTTAATTGCCTGGGTCATGAGTGAATAAACACTTCTTATTGCTATTGCCAGATCATGGGGTATTTGAGATTGATTTTTTTTTAGTTATTTTTTAATATTTTTAAGGTGTCCATGTTAAAGAAATATTTTAAAAATTAAAAAAAATACGTGTTTTTAAATAAAAAAAAAAACATTTTAAAAACAATCACCACAACATTCTCACGTGTCTTTATTCTTACAAATTTGCACATGACCATCTATGTCAAAGAAAATTATTTCATATCACAATCTTCATTTATCATGTATTTTAAATCTTATTCTCAGCAATTATTTTCTTATTACTAGATATTTAGAGGGAGAAATATCAATTATCAAAGCTAGATATGAAAAACTATCCTAAGATAATTTTAATTTCTAAAAAATATTTTTCTTGTTAAATAATAGAAACAAAAAATACATTAAGTTTTGACAATAAACATCTTACAAGCTATCAAATTTATTTTCGTGAAAAATCCAGTTAAAGCAAAGACAAAACTACCATTGACACTACTTGATTTTAGATATTTTTACACTTACTAAAAATTACACTTACACGTGACAACATAAAAAAAAATGTTTATAATTTTCTCTTATATTATTTTCTTTCCTTCGACTTTCTTTTCTTTTCTTTCAATTTATCATTATTCCAAGACTGAAATTGATAAAAGTTAAAATTGCAAGGACCAAAATGAGATATTACAGAATCTCAGCTGTCAAAATGTAGTTCAATCTCTATTCCTATAACCATGTTTTTTGTATTTTAAAAGCAATTTTTTTTAAAAAAAGTTAATTTTTATTTCAAATTATTTGATCTGTTGGTGTAAAAATTAAATAGCTTTCACCGGCCTTCCCAAGGCAGCAAATTTGAAAAAGGATGGGCCCGCTATCATGAAAAACGGATCATGCTGTGCCATAAATGTGATGGGTCCAATGCTGATGTCACGGTGCATATTAACCGTTCGATGAGGGGAGGAAAAAAGTTCAGTACATCCAGGTTCAGCTTTATAGTGGATCCACAGCCTTATGAGCCGATCAAGTAGACCCCACTATGCCCTTTATTGTAATTGCACACCTTCAACCCAGTCCAAAGTACACCAGGAACCGGAGAAATTTCAAAAATTGAGAGTTTCTAACTAAAGATAAGACCTGTCCCAGAAATAGTTAGATTCCTGTGGTACCACAACCAGGAAGAAATTATTTTCCAAAGAGCAATTAAGCCATGTACGCTGAGGTAGGTGATAGGAGACGAGGCTATAGACTCTGGACAGCACTAGCTTTGAAAA
This sequence comes from Salix viminalis, assembly GCA_029228465.1. Taxonomy (NCBI): domain Eukaryota; kingdom Viridiplantae; phylum Streptophyta; class Magnoliopsida; order Malpighiales; family Salicaceae; genus Salix; species Salix viminalis. The sequence continues at coordinate 8,216,358 of CM055439.1, forward strand.
TAACGTTACACTATTCTATCAGTCCATTATTATTATTATTATTATTATTATTATTGAAACCAAGTGCTCAGCCAGTAGTGCAATTTAAGGAATGAAGTCCTTTTTTAACTGGGTTTGAAAATCGTTTTTTTAAAAAATATTTTTTTTATTTTAAATTGTTATTTTTTAGTATTTTTAGATTATTTTTAAGTGTTGATGTCAAAATTATTTTTTTAAAAATAAAAAAAAACATTATTTTAATATATCTCTGAATGAAAAGTATTTTCAAAATTAATATCAACTACATTTTCAAACAGGCAATAAGAGGTGTTCGGTCCATAGTATTTTTTTTATTTAAAAACAATATATTTTTTATTTTTAAAATTTATTTAAAATATTAATATATACAAATGATAACAAAGCTAATTTAAAACGAAACAAAATATAAATATTTTTGTTTTGTCTTTCAAATGTACTTTTTTTAACATCAGTACACTAATATTAAAAGATTAATTTGATATTTTCTAAACAAAAACAAATATTTTAAAAAAAAAAAAAAACACTGCCATCTACATGGCTTACTAAATATTTATTTTTCAAGCTTGACGTGTAAAATAATTCTACATTATGCTAACAGACGGAATGAGATACAGAGCCCTAATGATTCTGACAGTAATGCAATTCTTGTATTAGTAATCAGGATATTTTTTAATTAACTTTTGCATCTTTAGGCTGTTTTTTCCCCCCAACTCAGATATTCTCGAGAAACTTTTTTGTCAATTTATTTTTAAATTTCGAGTTCAAAAGGATAATTGTGGAGAAAACCATGCATGGATCGATTATTGCTAATAATAAAACTTGTACCTGGTTTATAAATTGATGATTTCCCCCCTTATTTTAGGTGATTTCGTTGATATATATTTTAGTTAAGTTTAGTGTTTGATATTGCATTTAAAAAAAATAATTATTTTAAATTCATTTTTTAAATATTTTGAATTGTTAATATTAAAAATATTTTTTTAAAAAAAAATAAAAAATAACATTTTAATATATTTTTAAACAAAATAATTTCAAAAACATCCTGAAACACATCTATAAACAGTCGGGGAGAGAAAGAGAGAACAGTGCATTGGATTTTACGGGTGTAAAGGAACGAGTTGCTTTCAAATAAGGTTTAGAATACCACCCGTACCTCTTTAATAAATAACTGTAGACCAAATCTAGTGTACTGCGCTTTAAAAGTCCCCTATTCAGTGCTCTGGACCGCACTGATGATAGGCTCACTCGATTATTTTTGTATTTGAAATTCTGACATTCAAGTGGTGGGTGGACTAGAATCTAAGCAAATACATTGACAGTAATCAATCTTTCTTTTAAAAAAAACAATTAACGATTCGGATATTTTCTGAGTATTTTCTTCCGCATACCAAGACTGTGCTTCTCTTTAATCATATTTTTAAAAGACTTCGTGCCTAAATTATTCTGTTAGATGTTTTTTTCCCCCTGCAGTTTCAAGCATCAGACCATTCATGTATGAATGCGGTATATATGCCCTTTGCTTTACTTGGCAGGAAAACTGGTGTTTTTTGCCGGACGTGATATGATGATAAAAAACTAGAGATTCACATGGTAAATTTCGAGTTTAAATCAAACTGTTCATTTTTATAAGATTTTAAAATAGTTAGAATTTTACTCACTCATCTGGTTTATAAAATATATTTTTCAAGGATGTGGTTTATTCGAATCCAAGAAAATAAAATTGAAATAAAACTGGTCTCTTTCTCGAACTACCTAGTTTGAATAATGTAGAATAAATAATAATGTTATCAAGGTCAATGAAGGTCGTGATTGTATCTTACATTGCAATTTAAACATGATAATAATCAAGAGGCAACGCAAACGAGATTTGAAAAACACTAAAATAAGAACAAAATTGTAGTTAGGATATTGTCGTTTTCAAAAGAGATATGATGCCAGCCTTTGAAAAAAAGAATTTGATGTTTGCTTTCCTTTCCATGCCCGAACTTTAATGGGAAAAAAGGCACAAAATCGATGGCCCATGACAGCTCTGGGATTCACTGCAGAATGCAGACTCCCCCATCAAAGATCAGAAGAAAATTTCACCACTTCTGGAACACTCTGATCATCAGATTTGACCATGCAGAATTTTGAATTCGTCTGGAAAATACTGACATCCCACGGCGACAAGAGATGCTTGTACTGCTATTAAAATTGGCAAGAATCAACCGGCAGGGAACATGGATATCGGGAAGATGGCCTGGAGCTGATACCAGGATCGGTCAGTTCTGCTCGATTCATGATATCGAGAACCACAAGGGGCGTGTTTGATAGTGTTTTGTTTTTATTGGGTATTTTAAATATGTTTTTTTTGTTTGGAAAAATATTAAATTATTTCACATAGCTTTGATGTGTGTATATTGAAAATAAAAATAATCTGGAAACTATTTATTGTAATACTTTTTAAATATAAAATTATTTTAAAAAACAATCTACATAAAAGCCCTAAACCTAGTCTAGTATTGGTGGTGTCTTTGGGATTACGAGTCTCTGTAGAATCCTATGAGTTGTTTCAATCCACACGAAATGTTATATAATTGAACGTATCTGTAAATAGTGTGATATAATAATATAAATTATATTATAAAATTTTATTTAATATTTTAAATTTTTAGATAAAATAATTTTTTAATATGGTATCAGATTATTGTTTATCCAGCGGTCACGATTTTGAATCTCATCAACTTCATTCTATTTGATAAAAATCAAGCACAATATAATATGAATATGTATAAGTTTCAAACCCAAAAGAATTTCACTTGAATGAGTATATCAGAGAATGATATAAATTATATTCTGAAGCCTCAGTTGATAACTTAAGTTTTTAGATGAGATGATTTTTTTAATAAATAATTATATTAAAAAATAAAAAAAATATATATTATTTTGATAAGTTAAAAAAAAACATTTTAAAAGCAATATCTACCGTATTAATGAGTAGATTATTGTTCCTAGAAGATATACAAGATGGATTGGAAAACACACCCGACATCTTATTAAAAAAAAACAAAAAACAAAAAACAAAAAACAACCAGATCCCTCTCTCTGTGTGTCCCTGTATACAGGTAATGCAAGATAAATTTCACATGTTATTCACGATCGCTACTAGCATTCTACGAAAAAAATCTGTGAGTGCAGTATCCGCATGAAGAAGTCAAATTAGTGAGAAGATTTCATGCTGCTTGAAAAGAGGCAGCACAAATAATATTTTCAAAATTATAAGTGGTCTGTACTGACGGGTAAGGTGCTGATCTGACGAGTTTAGGTTCCCTGTCATGTGATGATGCATGGCTGGACACCCTGGAGTCCTGGACTGTAATATCAATTAAGTGGCCGTTTTTTTTTAATTTGAGAAATTCTATTTTCTGAAAATTTTATTAAAAAATAAAAAAATCATTTTTTTCAATTTTTTTTTAATAATAAGTGAAAACATGCCCTAAGAGCAACATGTGAACTTAGCATCCACGTTTTTTTTTTTTTGTCTCTCACTTTGAAGAACGAAGGGTCCCGATCACCTTTTCCTTAACACGGAGAAATGGGACATATCTGTGCCGGCTCACCAGCTGTCCAAGATTTTGCAGTGGTCGGAATCATGGTGAAAGATTTTTGTATAATGTTTACAGACATCAATGAAATTCCGTGGCGTCCTGGGATTGTCCTGGATTTATATATAGAGTGAAAGCCGACTAATTTAGCCAGCTTGAGAGTTTTTCTTGTTTTTTTTTTCACAGCTCTTAAATACTATATAAATAATTAAATTCAAATTAAATCACATCATGAAAGTAATAACCATTCAGCTAGCTGTTTTCTTTTTCCTGTCTAACTGGCAGGTGGTGTTTGTGGTGGATTGGAAAACTACATTTTTTTTTAAAAATATTTTTTTTATTTTATTTTGGTGTTTTTAGATCATTTTGATATGATGATATCAAAAATAATTTTTAAAAAATAAAAAAATATCATTTTGATGCATTTCTCAATGAAAATTATTTTAAAAAACAATTTAATCACGATCCAGATAGACACTTATATCATGATGGGTTCTCTGTACAGATATAAAAGGGAATGGAAGCTCAGAATTTGTGGTGAAGAACCAATAACTATTGATTCCTTGTTGGCAATGACTTTTAAATGCAGGTTTTGGTATTGTGTTGCATAGTATTTTTTAAAAATATAATTTACTTGAAAAATATTTTTTATTTTTTGAATATTTGACACATCAAAACTATCAAGAAAATTGATGTTTTCTAGAATAAAATTGACCAAAAACCAAAATTTATGATTGACATAACTAACGATGATAATTTAGCGAATAGCATGTAGAAAATCTCTCTTGCCTACCACGTAAGAACAACTTGGGATTGATAGCCATGATTGGGTTTTGTGACTCGAGTGTGCTAAAATCATGACAATCCTCGCCTCTTCTTTTCAATTCTTACAATTCAAAACCCTAGCTAGCCACGAAAATGACCACAAGGGTATCTCCCTCTTTTAAGAAGAAACTGGAGTGCTGCAGAAATTCCACGTCCTGGCTGGATCGCTCATGTGGTCTCATTGGATACCACTTCTCATATCTCCATCTTACCAGCTTTACAGCTTCCTTTACTTTTCTGCATCGCAACTCTCAGCGGAGGAAAAAGGCACCCTTGATAATAACCCGTCACGGAGTTACAGTGGCGAGGGGTTTGGTTCCACGGACAAAACGCACGGGTGAGACAAGCTGCGCTTTAAAATTTTGTAATGGTTTGGAATGATAAGCCAAACTTCCTGGGTTGAATCGAATAATGTTTGACGTGACCTGCCTTTTACCTCCCCCTCCGATGGGCCACGATTTTGCTATTTTCTGTATAGGCATGGGATTTTTCAAAAAGATAAATAAATAATAATAGTAATTTAAATGCTGGGTGGGATTTCTAGTTGTTTTTAAACAACCCGATTAGAGATGATAATTTAATTTGAATTTATAAATAGATATCAAATTAAATAGACTCCGATAAGAGAGTTTGTTTTTTACCTGGTTATCAATGAGTAAGATACACACATGTTGTTACACTATAAGACCTGTCTCGTACTCGATACAAGAAATATAAATTTATATTTTATACATGTATGGGTAGAACATTTATACTTTTTAAAATTCAATACAGTATATGCATAAAAAGCTGTAATTATTAGTGATATAGTCATGTTTGAAATTGTGTTTCAAAAGTGTTATTTTTTAAAAAAATAATTTTATTTTTTATTTTAAATTAAAAAAGTTAGTGTCTTTAAATCATTTTCATGTGCTGGTATCAAAAATAATTTTTTTAAAGAACAAATATCATTTTAATGTATTTTTGAAAAACAATCATTTTCTAAAACAATCTCAATTCTCAACTATACTCCTGAACAGTCATAATCAGGAAATTAATTGTGTGAGATATTGGAATTCAATATAATCATCTAAACCGATCGACCAAGATTGATCGATGTTTTTAACATTTGTTAGAAATATGTTTATTTTTTCCACAGATCTAAAATGGGTTTCGAGAACATGTATTGACTTTAACTGTAATTATAAATTTATTATGTAAGGGATATTTGTCGATTGTCAATGTTATCGGAGCGTGATGACTCTACAACTCAAGCAAAAAAAAAAGGTTTGTAAGTTATGAATACCATTTTAAAAACTACACAGGTAAAATGTTATCAATTTACATTCAAATGTATACACACACACACACATCCAAAACAATAAACAAGCAACCTTATTTTAAAATTTTAATACTTTATAGATATTTATTACTCATTTTATTTATAAAATCATTAATTTAATCACATAAGGACCCGTGATTATTTTCCCCTCTCCTTGTTTGTTAGAGTAAACTCGCATGGGTGCTTGCCAATATGGGTTTCGCTTTAACATTAAAGGCCGTTTAGAAGAAAAGGCAAGCCGGTGTGAAGCGGTGAAAGGACTTGATTCCCCCCGCCACTGTTGTATTTGCCCAAGCTCTCCCATACGAAATTAAATCAAATTTTCCGTTTGGTTGAAAATGCTGGTGGTCGACCTTAACATATCACATACATGCATGTTTGGAAATGTTGTTAAAATTATTTTTTTATTTAAAAATATATTTAGATGATATTTTTATATTTTTTTTAAAAAAATATTTTTGATACGCATCAAACCTTACTAGCTACAACTAAAAAAGAAAGAAGAAGCAATACAATAATTAATAGCCTCTTTATTTTTTTATATCAAATGTCATGGTTCAAGATAAAGACAGGACACCTAGCAATGTCTCCTTGACTTGCTTTTCTAAAGTTTGTTTACTATCCTAGTATACATACATATATAAACAAAAAAATCGGGTACCAAACTCACATGTCGTATTTTTTTATATAAAAAAATTGAATTTTACTCCAAACATATTTCATATTTTATTTTCCAAAATAAATATATTTTGTCTGCACTTTTAGTTTTTCCATCCCAAAATAATGACCTGTCACTCACTAGTAGACAATCATCCGCCATGTTCCTGGGCCACGGTTCTCGGGGTTGGTACGTGTCTAGTCCTGTCCCGGAGGTCATGGGCCTATTGTTTTTTAATTTTAAAATCAGTTAACTTAGTGGTGTAAATTGTAAATACTCTCACGAGCACGAAGATTCCACAAATCCACTGTAGCACAGTGATAACTGGATTATGTAAAAAAAAAAAAAATTTTTGTTTTTCCTCCAAGTATCAAATATTTTAAATCAAAGAGTTTATAATCTCAGAACTTGTTGAAAATAATATTTATAATTAAAAACTTGATAATGTATTTCTTTAAAATTTAAAAAAAACGTGTTATTATTTCATAACAAAAATAGCATATACAAAAAAAGAATTAATTGGATTTCTAATACTTTTAAAACTCTGTATTATATCACGGATCAACAGAATCACTTAGCATGGAGAAAAATAGTTTTTGTTTTTTAAATATATATAAAAAACTAAATGCTCATTTCAAAATACAAGTTTAAAACAAATAATATTAAATATTGTCATTCTTTGTTAATCTGCCTTAGTGCGCGAGCCACTTACAACTTACAAGAAAAGGTGGACAGTTGTGGAGTGCTAAAAGGGCCCGACTCTCTCCGGCAATTATTTGTACTTTCCAGTTCCTTTTGAAGAGACGTAAGAAATCTAACTTTCGCAAATAGCAACTGAAATTTCCAGGCCGCGGTCAAGTTCCAGTGAAGACCTGGATAAGTCATGGCCATGCTTTTATTGGGCTGTGATGGGCCGGGCCGATTTCTCATTCTATCAAACGCTACTAAACAATGCTGTGATGTGGTGCAAGTTTTATGGGCTCCAAAAGCGTGATGTGGTTCGGCCCCTTTTGATTTCATCGAGTTATGGGCTAAGATATTTTCACGATAGGCTGCTGCATTCTAGGAAAGTTGTAAACAATAGCTGACCTGAATTTTAATCCGTTACACCCAACTTGTTCACTCGGAACTCTCACTGCATGAGTGAATTCTTGTACCTCGACTCGTTTACTTTGACTATACTATAAAACTCGACTTGACTCGGTAAGTTAATTTGAGGCTAGGTAATTTGGGGCTGGGCTATGAATGGTCAAGATCCAGCTTTGTAATTATCTCTGTTAAACTCGGGTGAAACCATTTTTTTTTTATATATATACACTTTTTTTTAACAAACCCAGAAAATATAAATTTAATTTGTGAAGATCTTACCTCATGTATATTTTTTTGTTAACCTATGTTATCATAAAATGTTTTTTTTAACTTTTTCTACGGAGATAACTATATAGATAGTCTCTGTTTGTACGAGATATTCTTAAAATATTTTTTTTATATAACTATATATACAAACTACATCTATGTGGAATGTGTTTTAAGTTTTCCACATGAATAGTTATGTATGGATTACATGTACATTGAGAAATATGTCTTACTTTATGTTTATTAACCTTGTTACATGGTTGTGTGTGTATATATACATGTATACATATATACTATATATACATAAAATGCTTATTTTTTCCATGTGGGGTAGCTATATATGATTCATATTAAAATAAATTATTTTTTAATTTTTTTCATGTGAGATATTTAAAGCTTAAATATCATGTTCTCAAAATGTTTTAAGATATTTTGATTTTTTTTCTATTTTATTATTTTTATATATATTTTCAAATTTATTTTTATGTGCTATATATATATATATATATAAATAAGTTATTTTAAAAAAAAACATTACAATTCAAAATATTTTAAAAAAAGAAATTCCTACTACATTACTTCAACCCTGAACATAAAATTACAAAATAAGACTGCAGTGATTTCTTTTTATGGAGGCCCAGCCCAAAAAAACCATGACCCGGAGGCTGGACAGTTCCATAAGGTTCAAAAAACAGAAACGAAAAATCCCTACCCGCACCCGCTTTTGTTTTTTCACTAGGGTTTCACAGAGCCACCAAGGTGCTGAGCTTAAGTGACTGCAAAAGAAGCAGCTAATCTCCAGAGTCGTTGCCATGGGTCGTATGCACAGTAAAGGGTTTGTTCCTATACCTTGACCGATTCCCTAAAACAATCTTTATTATTTTCAGCTCGAAGCCTAACTCAAGAACTCATTTGTTTTATTTGTATACACAGCAAGGGTATCTCAGCATCTGCATTGCCATACAAGAGGACCTCACCTAGTTGGCTCAAGACTTCTCCTCAAGATGTGAGCAAACCACTAAAACCCTTCAAGTTCTTCATACGCTTTTATTTGTTTTTAATATCTAGGCCATCTTGTGTGGTATTTTATTTCTATGTTTGATTGTTGTAAAACTATGGCTTCCTTGCATACATTTAATGAATGAGATTTCTTTGTTTGTGGAGATTTATTTTATTTTGTGAAATGCTAATTGAAAACGAATCTTTGCGCTTGCAATCCTTTTTTTTTCCTTCACAAAAACAGCTTCTTCTTCTTGTTACTGAAAATATAACCTCATCACTGAAAAAGATCAGGTCAAGTTTTTGCGACAGTAGTATTGAATCTGTTTTCAGTTTACGTGGAAATTGCCAGTGCTGGGAGCTTTTCCTTTTGGCCATCAATTGCAAACATTGGATTGTTTTATTATTTTATTCAGACAAGTTATGCGTGATTTTTTTTTAATTTGATTTTGTTATGGTCACTTAGGTTGAGGACAATATCTGCAAGTTTGCAAAGAAAGGTTTGACACCATCTCAAATTGGTGTTATCCTTCGTGATTCTCATGGTATTGCTCAAGTGAGGACTGTTACTGGCAATCAGATTTTGAGGATATTGAAGGCCCATGGTACATATTTTATTCATGTTTTACCACAGCAATACACAACATTTTGATAAGAAATGTCAAACATCTTTATCGCATATAATTGTAATTATTATACTTTTATTAGGGCTTGCACCTGAAATTCCTGAGGATCTGTACCACCTCATTAAGAAAGCAGTTGCTATTAGAAAGCATCTAGAGAGGAACAGGAAGGATAAAGATTCCAAATTTAGGCTGATTCTGGTTGAGAGCAGGATCCACCGTCTTGCTCGCTATTACAAGAAGACCAAGAAGCTTCCACCAGTCTGGAAATAGTGAGTATATATGTTTCTTTTCGCAGTGATAATTTAAAGGTGCATTATATTCAGACAAGTCATTATTCATTAGCATGCATTCACGTTCCACAATAATTTGGATGTTAACATATTAATATAGGTGGATATGTCAATTACTTTATGGAACAGGGCTTGATTATAGCATGGCCTCTATCCAGTTCAAGGAACCATTATTTATTTTTCTTTAACATTCAAATTTGGAGTGATGTTGCTCTCTTCTGTAATGGCTTGAGTTCATATGCAACGATTTGAGTGAATCACACATGTGCTTAATATTAAATGTGATTATGGAATTTGGCATGCAATTGGATGCTGACTCTGTTTTTGGTTGTTACAACTGGCTCTAGCTCATAGATTCAACTGCATTAATGGAAAAATATGGATGGAATACTGCATTTCTGTAAGATCTGCAATTGGTTTTCTTCAAGAATGACAAAATCTAAAATATCAATTCAGATTGATTCTGTGTAGTTTCAGCTTGCTACGATTGCTTGGTCATAAAGTAGCTTGATGGTTGAAGTCTTGATAAATAATTAATGTAATTGTTTTCCCCTGATTATTTCTTTTTCTTTGAAATTGGTGACTGAATTAGCTTATAAACCCCGCCTGCAGTTCATATACTTTGGTTTTTTATATTTAGATTTTTATTATGTTTGGCTGTAGTGCTGATCGAGCTCTTCTTTTCCTACAGTGAGTCCACCACTGCCAGCACCCTCGTGGCTTAAGCAAGATTTACTTCGATTTAGCTGTCTGCACGCCCTTGAACTCAAATCTTGGATGAGCTGATCTCAGCCTTTTTTATGCTTGCCGATCTCATTTTTGTAGAACTTCATTCATGGATATTGTGAGATACTTTGACAGTCAGAATGCCATCCTCTATTTTTCGTAATTTCAGCTTCTGGTTCGATGTCTTTTATGATGCAAGTACTGTCAGGATTCCAAATTTGAATAGATGTTGAATTTAATCGTTGTCAACCTGGGAATATTTTGATGCCAAGTTGTAAATGTGGAACGAATTTTAGGTTTGAATTTGCTGTTCTTGCCTGGAGCAACACGTGCCTTTGTTTCTTACCGCTAGTGCTTGGCTGGCGGCTTCCCAGTTTCAGTGAAAGATAAGTATTTTAACTGAAAATTATTTAGCTTGCTGGATTTAAGCACGCATTTAATCTTAACCAGGACTATTATTTTAAGTTGGTATCTCCTCTGTATCGCACCTTTTTCGTGTAGGGAATTGTTAGCTTGCCCAAATTGTTTCTTTGAAAATATTTTGTGTTTGAGGTTATTTTTGAAATGTATTAAAATAATATTCTTTTTTTAATAATTATTTTTAATATCATATCTAAAATATTATTTTTTTTAATTTAAAACAAAAAAATAAAAAATAATTTTTTTAAATTTTTATTTTAAAAACATTTTCCACAAACCTAGAAGCGAGGTACCAGTGCTGTTTCTGAACATTATCATCTTGTATTTCTTGTATTTTTTCTTTATGCGTCACCTGCCCATCCATTCTATCTGAAGATCTCTCTCTTTCATTTGCATGCACGCCTTAATTTCACAAAAGTTCTACTGGATCGCACAAGCTCTAATACTCTAACCAGAGGAAAAGGTAAACAGGGAAGACGAAACTTGTATATTACAGCAATATCGAGTGGATGTCGTCGTGCATTAAAATACAATATTTTCTAGCACGTGTGTTTATTCTAGTGTAGGATTATTCAAGAGATCTTAAGGGGTAAATATATTTTTGATGGTAATTATAAATACATGTTGAAGACTATGACTTTATGTTTTTAGTTAAAGCAATCAAAATAGAAATTCATGAAAATCAAAATTACTTAAATTTACAGGAAAAGATATTTTGACTGGATTTTTTTTAACCTATTTTTTTTAGATATAAGAAAACTCTACTATTTTAAAGAACATTTTGTAAAAAGAGCATTTTGTGAATCCATATTAGTAATTAAAATCTTGATTGTCTTAGACTTTTATAAGAGGTGCACGTCCTAACTTAAATCCGAGATCTATTGTGTAGATCACAAGTTCTCTACCATCCAGAACAATATTTTATTTATCATAAACTTGTTTATTAATATGAAAACTTATCATGGTTTGAAAATCAATTCTCAACCTATATATAAAAACAGAATTAATAATTGTATCTCACATTCATCATATGATTGTTAACATTACCAACCTTTAAATTTATGTTATTTTCTTTAAAAAAACCAAGATTGACTTTTTCCCAAAATATGGTAAGACGAAAAATCTCCTCATCCTCTTTTTTTGAGCGACCTTCTTTTTTATATTCCAGGACGTAAATGACCGAAATACAATGAAAGGAAAAATATAACATATAAGGACCAAACTAGTAAAAACAAAAAAAAATCAAAACCAAAATTAATAAAAATCATCTTTCGGCATCCATGTTGCCCATCAGTATAGGGAAACAATGGATTTCACTATACAAAATATATAAAACTTTTAGTATTTTTTTTTTATATTCGATAGTAATTATGGTTTCTAATTTTAATTATAACGTTATAAAAGTACAACAACATAAACATTAAAAATAACAAAAAACATTTTTCAATCGAATTGAAAACTACTTGCTCTTCTTATACTTGACTGTTCGGTTTAAAACAGCATTAAATGGAATTATTCTCACCCCAAAAATAACCTTATGAAGTTTAGCTGGTGTGTTTTTCAATTTTAAAAATACTGTTAATAAAATTTATTTATTTACTTTTATTTTTCTTGCTTTTAATTATTTTTAAATTAATTTAATGCATTGATATACAAAATAATTTTTAAAAAATAACTATTAAGAAAATAATTCTTCTTCCTCAAGTGTGAAGGCCGAACGGAGCCACATGTCCTTGTAGAGCACAAACTTCAGATTCCAATGAACGACATGTCGCCTTTTAGCTCCTCTGCCCTTTTTTCTTTCTGATCTATACCTCCCTGCAAATATTACCAATACTCCTCTTTGATAGTAGTTAAAACGCGAAGCCCTCCAAATCCAAATCTGGCTCAAATCAAACCAACAATTTCGCGGAAGAAGAAGAAAAAAATTCCTTTACCAGATCTCACTGAAGATTCAAAACTCTTGATTCTGAGTTTTTGTTATTTTCAGTTAAAATAAAATGATGGGTAGAAAAGACTGGATAGTGATGAGATCATCATCATGGAATGGATGGAGACGTTCTTTAGTGTTTTTCTTGCTTGTGCTCTTCATCCTTATTAATCTTTTCTACGGTGATTATCCTCTCAACAATTTTCCTTGTATTTTATAAACTGCTGAAAGCAAAATTCAAAATGAATGATACTGTCATTGCTTTTCTCTCCTCTTCAGTTCTAGAATTGCATCAGAACCCAGCTGTAGAGGCCCCGCAGAAGAAAATTAACACGAAATTCGATCATTTAGTTCTTGGGCCTGCTGCTGGTCAAGGCTTGCCTAATCGCTTGCAATGTCAAGGTTCTTACAATTCAATTTAATTTCCTCAAATTTGTTATTTTTTTTGTAATATAATGTGTAATTTATCACGTTTTCGATATGGCGGAGCAGGCACGAAAGCGCTTAACAAGACCCACACGCCGAGCTCTTCCAATGCTGGAGAAAGCGTCGCCTTTGTTACTGTCTTTACTGTTTATAACACTTCATTAGCTGACTCTAGATTATCAAATATGGTCACTGTTGGGAATGCTTCATACACTAAAATGGAGAGGTCAATGGCCGTCTTGAATGTCTTCATTAACTTCATCCAGGTGAGTTAACTGGGTTATCATCTTACTAGCATCTAGCTGTGAAATAGTCTAGAGAATCTTTTAACCCAATTTTTTAAATTTTGATAAGGTGCCATTTAAATTATGTTGCGGTCAGCTTTAAATTCACTTGCCATTTTGTATAATCGAGTTACAGTTTTGGTTTAAATTGTACTGGTTACATCTTTCTAGTTGGCAATTGCATTCATCTGGTTTGCACTTGTCTGTAATAGGAGAGCTGGTTCAAATCCATTTTTCAAATGTATGCTTTCAGGTGACAATGCCACGGAGCAATGTTGTCATCCTGACCGATCCAGCTTCTGATCTTTCATTGAGTAGAAATAGTGTCACTGTGTATCCCATTCAGGGTGATTATTCGCGAGACAAGTTGATGCTTCAAAGGATCAAGTCTTACATTGTAAGAGCACATCACATTGACATATAGGTAGCAAATTTCTATTTTTGATTAATTGTTCTGTTTCGCAAGGCATATTTCATGCTTTCTCTACGCACCCAACGAGTTTCATTAATTACAGTGTTTATTTTCTTTATATTTGTTTATTTCTCTCTCTCTGAGTTTCTGTCTTGCACATTGAAGATTAAAAAGATACATATATTTGATTTATGATGAAAATGATTTTATTTTGCTTCCAATTTCCGTGTTGTCCATATAGACTTTTCTGGAAACAAGGCTTGGGGAGCTTGCTCTGAACCCAGGGCATACAAGTCATTACATCTTCACTGACTCTGATATAGCTGTGGTTGATGACCTTGGACACTTGTTTAACGATCACCCAAACTTTCACCTGGCTCTTACCTTCCGGAACAACAAGGAGCAACCTTTAAATTCAGGATTTATAGCAGTAAGGGGGACCGCTGATGCAATTTTAAGGTATGTAGCTTGTAGTTTTTCTGCTATTCCTTCCATTCCCTCTTGACTGTGATGAGGACAAGCAACTGGATTTGGAATATTTCCTGTTGTGGCCATTGTTCTTGAAACACCAGCCCTGGCCTGCAACAACTAAATGGTTACTCAGGGCAGGCTTGGTGTGGGAGGGTTTGGAGTTCCATGCTTTTCCTTACAGTTTCCTGGCAACCATAAAATGTAAACTGATCAGACGTGATTCTTGTTACTGTAAATATCTGCAACACAGGGCAAAGATTTTCCTTCAAGAAGTACTAAAAGTTTACAGTTCTAAGTATATGAGTGCCTCTCGAATGCTTGGAGATCAGTTAGCTCTTGCCTGGGCTGTAAAATCACATCCTGGATTTGATATGAGGAGATTTACCAAAGCACAGGCTTTTCTAGAAAATATCGGTGGTGCTTCAGTTCTATTTCTACCATGTGCCACCTATAATTGGACACCTCCTGAGGGGGCAGGCCAATTTCATGGCATGCCTTTGGATGTCAAGGTAATGTCATAATCATGATCAGCTTAATCACTGTCTTAGATTTAAACTCCTTAAAAGTGTAGGAACGGAAAGAAAAAAGTACTTGGTTAATTGAAGATTGGAGTTTAGGTTTGTGACTTGCTTGGTTTCCTACCAACAGGTTGTTCATTTCAAGGGATCGAGGAAACGCCTCATGCTGGAGTCTTGGGATTTTCTCAGTTCCTCTTCTGACATTTTTGATATGTTATGTCTTGTTTTATCGAGTGGGAGAACAAAGTATGATTTTTGAGTGGTATCAGAGGGGTTTAAGTTCAGCGTTGATTTTTTGTTATTGGAGGGAACATCTGATTTCATTTAAGGAACTGTAGATGAATGCTCTGCTGCATCATGTCGGGCTATTGATTGGCTTGTTTTGTGGGCACCTAAGACTCTCAGCTAATGAAATCTCGAATCCTGAGGGTACGAATTCAGCATCTTTGGCTACAAATGCGACTGATGGGGCATGGAAAGATGGGAATTGCAAAGTTGCTGCAAATTTGATTTTTCTACTTTTCACTGAACAGAGGACCACCTGGCTACCATAATTTCTGGGACTGCAGTATGCCATTCCTATCTAGTTTTTGTTTCCGAAAAATCCATCCAACCATGATGACAGAGCTACAAGAATATGTTGCATTTAGTGACAGAAATAGAAATATAACTGTAGTTCGTGACTATCCAGCTATTTTGATGATTTTTTCCTTCTTCCTTGCACATATTTTTATGGATTACAAATAGTAATACATTCAAGTACTTCACTATCTGGTCACATTTCATGCTTCAGTAGAGTTTTTTTTTGCTTTCTATGATGGTATCTAGTTGTATCTGGGATTACTTTGCTTTATTGGTTACCGCCACAGCTTTTTAATTTCATCATTTTTAAATGCTACAAGTTTGGAAGATTATCATGGAAGACTTGATCTTTTGAGTCTAATGCTATACCATAATACTGCAGTGAAATGTTATCTGATCACCTTTTTCTGTGGATGTTTGGCTTCTAAAAGGAGACGATTTGTAGCAACACTTATAGTCTTCTTGAACTGTTCCTCTTTTGTGAAACTATTGTTTCTGGTAGCTATCGTCATTCTATTGCTGTCCTGTAATTTTATGCCTCTCCAACTTGACCCAGCCCGAGTCTTCATTGCCATTTCTTTCTTCCTATCCGAACAGATGTTTTTGGGATAAAAGTCTATTTAATTCCTTTTTTTTTACTGTTTTATAAAGCTCCCAACTTCGGAAGAATTAAGAAAACAACTTAAAAATCTCTTTCCAAGCAGAAAAGATAGAATTGGAGAGACAAAATTGAAATTTGAAAAGAAGTGGTTTGTCTTTCAAGATCTTCTCTTTAAGATGTCAAAACGATGCCGCTCCACTAAACTGGTCGTACAAAACCTCGTTTTCCCTTTATTTGCAAACATATTTTTTTAAAATTAAAAACTTAAAGAAGCCAAAATCGTGGAGTGTTAATTTTAAAGTTCATATATAGTAAAAAAAAACAGAAATTTGGGAGGAAAAAAACCTCATCTTAATATATATATTATTATATAGTATAAAAACTAAATAAAAAGTTGATTTTAAAATCAATTTACCAGCACCGTATGAAAAAAAAATCCGTACAAAGCCATTTCAACCATTTTGAGCAAAAGCCTACCGGGAGTATATTGGGTTAAAGAAGAAGGCCCTCTTGGGACAAGAGGAGATTTTTTTTTTAACCAAGAAAAATAAAATAAAGTGGCAGCTCAGTGCAGCTACCACTTTAAGCTCCTCTACCCCCTGTTTTTCCTCAAACTTTTCTCCTTCTCTCGCTCTCGCTCCTGTTTGCTGTTTCCTTCTTGCTGGCTATCACCTGCTATTCATATCGACCGTTGAAAAACCAGCGCGTTTTGGTGTGGATCGGGACCCCCTCGGTCTCTATTATCTGTCAAAGAGGGTGGTGTTGTGCACCACCAACCGACGAGAGAGATCGGGGTCAATCTTCGGCGGGCTCTTCTAATTTCCAGGTAGAGTTTTTCTGAGTGTATGAATGTATTCTTGGTTAGGCTGTGATAGTGTACAGTAGAGTGTGCTTTATATAATGACCACTTTTTTATTGTTGTGTGCTGAATATGTGATTTTACTATTGTATCTACACGAGTTCGTAGCTACATGAACAGCACAGCGCCACTCGCACTTCTACATGTCCAGCCTAAATTGGCAGCTCATCCAGCCATTCTAGATTGAATATGGTTTTCAATTTTCTGCATATCTAGTAGGAAATATTTGACTAACATTTGAATTGCACATCTCTGCATGTGCTTCTATAATCTTTTCCAGCAACAGCCATGTAATTATGGTTGAATACGATGCATATTTTAAAACTCATTTGGATATGGTATATATTAGTTGACTAGCATGCAGCTCATTCTAACACAGAGCAATTATATCTAGAGATATGCATCTATCTACACCCTTAGATTTCTGTCAAAATTAAGATCATGATAAACAGAACAAAAATCAGATGAAAAAAACCCAAAACTTTAAGATTATCCGAATAGTTCCTCCGGCGAAACAATTAAAAGTAAGAAACTAGAATTCAATGTTGCAAACCAAAACTGTTCTCAAAACAAAACTTCATTGCAATAATTAGAAAATCCTAAAACCAAGCACACTCAATCAGTCTGCAATTGTAACCTCCACCTCCACACCAGGTTCAATGGTAATGGATGTAATCTGCTTCACCACATCAGCAGAGCTAAAAAGATCAATCACTCGCTTGTGGATACGAAGCTCAAGCCTATCCCAAGTGTTTGTTCCTGAATATCAAACATTGAGACCATCAATATCAATCCAACACACCAGGAAATAGATTTCCAAATTACAATGGGAAATTAAGGCGCAACAATCAAAAGGCAACCCACAAATATTTAGACAAAAAAAATCTAAGAGAACATTTTTAAAAAAAAAGTAATTAACTAATGAAGTCTAGATTTGTAAATCAATACCTTCACCACATGGAGCTTTTCTAGTAGTAATTTTAAGAACCTTGGTTGGGTATCCTCACTGGGCCCCTTAACCCTCAAGCTCTTATCCTTAGCACCACGAATAAGATCAGCACACACTACATATATTAACAAAAAAATAAAACACAAGAAATTAAAATAAAACATAAAATCCTAGTTAATAAATTTTAAAAAATAAAGGCAACCTTTTTCAAGATTCTTGATATTCTTTGAAGAAAGAGTAATCCTAATACGATGGATTTGGTTTTGAGGTTCCTCTAAACCAGGCTTAACAGGTTTCATTGCAGCAATAGCCATAGCTTTTCAGAGTTGCTATCGTTGAGGTGCTGCTGCTGCTGCTGCTGTAATTAAAAACAGAAAACGTGAAACCGAGTGATATGCTTTGTGACTAGGGTTTTGTTTTTAGCAAACTATATATACAGTTTGTTAAACACAAAATTACAAAATAAGATTTTAGAAATTTCGGTTTATTGCAGGCCCAACCCAAACTAATCATGGTCTGGAGGCTGGACAGTTCCAAGGTCCAAAAAACAGAAACGAAAGATCCCAAGGACTAAAAAAGGAAATAAACAAAATATTAAAATTCCTACCCGCACCCTCTATTTTTTCTTTCACGAGGGTTTCACAGAGCTCCCAAGGAGCTGCGCTAAAGTGACTGCAACAGATGCACACTGATTGTCACCTCTACTGATACAAATTGTAACTTTTTGAGTCAAATTCTCTTTTTGAACAGTCAATGGAACAGTTCAAATCTCCTGCAGATTGTCACCTCAAAGAGTTTATTTTGATTCTACCCCCTGATTTTATTTCCTCCGAAGCTGTGATCTTTATGTGTTTTTCTTCACATTGATTGAATTGTTTTTGTGTTAGATCGGTTGTATTGATTTTGAATATAGTTATTATCTGTATCGTAACAATCTGGGTTGTTGGAAAGATAGGCTCTTTAATCATTATCTATCCTTTGATCAGAATGTGAAGTCATAAAGTTTTGATCTTTGATGATCATTCATGTTTTTTCCCTCAAACAAATCATTGAGAATACAGTATGAATTGATTATTTGCTATTAATGAATCGAGGAATTCAATTGTAGAAGGATCGTGGAGTTTGTTTTATAATCTTGTAAGCTTTTTTTTGCAACTTCTTTGGTTTCTTGCTCAATTGGTTTGTTGCTTGCCCAATTGGATTTTGATTGCCAATTATGATGATTAGTTCTTTTATATTCACTTGATTGTTGTTTTAGATTGTTTTAGTATTATTGCATACAAAACAATAACTTGTTTGAATGTTAGGACCTGGTTTTGTAAAAGTAAAACAGCTTGAGCGTGGCATATGAATTTGAATTTTAATAAGGTAAGTAATATAATAAATAATGTTTCGCAGGACCAGAAGGGCCCAGGAAGTCCCCGAAATCAAAAGGTTTAGACAGTTGATTTTGTTTCCAATTGTGGCTGTGCTGTGCTGTGTGTACACTTTTACCACTGACTAGTGCATAGTCAAATTTAAATTATTAAAAATCTGTCTTCAGTGGCTTTTGGAAAACCTAACGCAATAAACTGATAATAATAAATTATAAATCATGATAAAAAATAAAATAAAAATACACCAATCGAAATATTACTCGGCATTAATTACGTACCTGATTTTATTTTTAGGTTTTCAAAAAGAGCTACAATTTTGTAAGTTTGAAAACAAAATTATGGCTATTAATTTTGAAAACAAAATTATGACTATTTTCGAAAACCTAAAAAAAAGATAATTGAAACTGTATGTAATTTGTTAAACACAAAAAGCTTTGGATCAAAAACACATCAATCCCATGACCACATTAATCTCACCGGTATTGCTCTTTTTCAAAGAACATTAAGAATCTTGAAAAAGGCTGTCTTTATTTCCTTTTTAATTTATTAACTAGAATTTCTATGATGTTTTTCTTTTTGGTAGTTTATTTATAATTTCTTGTGCTTTTTTTTTTTGTTAATACATGTAGTGTGAGCTAATCTTATTCATAGTGCTAAGGATAAGGATAAAAGCTTAAGGATTAAGGGACTTGATACCAACCTAAGCTCTTCATTTTACTACTAGAAAAGCTCAATGCGGTGAAGATATTGATTTAAAATCTAGACTTTATTAGTTAAATAGTCTTTTTAATGTTATCGTTATGTATTTTCCCATTATTGCATCTTAATTTCCCTTGAAATCTGAAAATTTTTATTCCTGTGTATTAGATTGCCCTTGATGGTCTCAATATGTGTATCTATGATGATTGTTGAATCACTAACAAACACTTGGATAAACTTGAGCCCTGTATTCGCAAACAAGTGATTTGTGTTTTAGCTTTGTTGATGTGGGGGGGAGGCAAATTACTGGCACCCCCATTGAATGTTGTGTAGAGGTTGAGGTTACAATTCAGCCTGTATATACAGTTCCCAGTATGGATGATGCTTTATCTGAAGATGTATTATTATATTCTTACAGTGTCTTGCAAGGAATCCTAACTCAGCGTATCCAGATTTTAGCCCAAGAGAGCTTGCTTCCACTCTGACGCCAGCAGAGTTCAAATCTTGGCTACCCTCGCCCATCTCAATTTGCGAAGAAGAGAGCCACTTCCACTTGAGAATGGTACAAGGATCCAAGCTTGCTTTATCATGAAACCGCTCATATTTAAATGCTTAAATACTTGCTCAGAAATTATTATTCTCACAATTTATTAGCTGACAGTATGGATTTGTATTGATGAGTGGATTTGGGAATGAAACAAAACCAGCCAGGCACGTGCATGAAACGCAGATCTATTTCCTCTATTTTTATACAAACTGCAATATCTTTCTTTGGCATCCAAGAAAGTTTCTTGCCTGCAAGCTCTTGGAATCATATCCGCCAAGATGAGATCAACCATGCCACTTGGAATAATAGCAACATATGCTTTCCAGGAAAGGAATAAAGGCTATTCTAGCACACAAGGATACATAGAATATAAAGTATTTATTTTAAAGTATTTTTTATTTAGAAATGTATTGAAAATATTTTTTTATTTTTAAAAATTATTTTTGACAGTGTATCAAAACAATATGAAAATGCTAAATTAATAATTTAAAATAAATAAACAAACTAATTTAAAACAAAAACAAAAATAGTTTTGTGAAAAATATTTCATGTGTTTTTTAAAAACTCATTTTAAATTATTGTTCTATAGGGAAAAAAAAAGCTCTAGTTATTTCAAAATATGTTAATTAATACACTCAAGAAACAGGCCAATTTCGCTGTTTTTTCAATCGGGTCAAATTCTCACATGTAAGTCAAAAAATGAATCCCCTGACCTCTTATATGGGAAATGCAGATCATAGATAGCCCTTTGACTTTTTTATATGACTAATTTGGAAATTTACTTGTTGAAATCTCAAAATCTGAGAGCAATCATGCAAACAAATTCTATATGTTTTTTTTTCTATGTTTTAAATTAAAGTTTTTTGTTTAGTATTTTTAGAACATTTTGAAGTGTAGATATTATTTATAAAAAAAATATTATTCTGATATATTTTTAAATGATAAACACATCAAAAAAACAATACCAAACAGAACAGAAGTGTTGTAGAAACAGCTGCACCATTTGTGCCTAAATAATTGAAATTCATTCTCTCTCTGATTTCTAGGGGGGGAAATTGTCAAAAAAAACCAAAAACAATCGCCTGCTTGGCAAGAAGATATGGACAGAAAACATGAATATAAATGGAGTGTAAAAACGCCATGATTTCTTCAAGTGAATTCTTCGAAGTCTCAGGGAATGAGAAAAATAAGCAGTGAAGGTTTACCTCCTCCAAATGATTGTTTAACAACCACCTCCTCTTTCATATTCTGTCTCGCGAGGGAACATCAAATCCCAAAGAAGAAACTCAACAAACATGCATTGCATTAGAAATAGATCAAAAATAGCATATCTAGAAATGAAAAAAAAGAACGGAAGGTCAGGGCACGACTGCAATGGAAAATTTACGAATGCAGAGTTGGAAGCATACAAAATTTGATCAACTCTGCCAGCAAACGTGACCTCCTCTAGAGCATCACATGCATTGACAAAATCCTGGGACACCATGTATGAAAAAGAACAAGATAGACATATCTCATATCTATCATTTACCCAGAACAGCAAAAAACAAAGGAAGGGCTTGATGAACTTTTGAATCAAGTGTATATGCCACAGCTCAGACAAGTTCACCATCAAAATCAACAAGCAAAAAAGAAATAGTTGCAGCTTTGTTCATCATGGATGTCAATAACAGGGAAAAAAAAAGAAGAAGAATACACACTATACAATAGTCAAATGGAATTCAATTTGTCCAGTAAGAAAACAAATAAATGAAATTAACGTGTACTATTTTATTGATTGATACATGTCCAACAATCAGCATATGCTCTATCAGTCTACAACACCGAAACTACAACAATTACAGATTCCAAAAATCGGAAACAAAAGAAAAGGATGGTTCCGGCTTTGTTTTGATACAGCACACGCAGGGTGCTCCAGAAAACAGAATCCACCAACCAGACACTCTTCTTCAACATAAGACAAGATGTTCCTCCTTGTACAGCATCAATTAAACATATACCAAAGACAATTATCGTGCAATGAAAGAACACAGAAATGCTAAGAAAAGCAATTATAAGAATCATAATGAACAAGGAATGTTTTCCAAGTACCGAACCAAAAGAATTCATCTCATCTCGCAACAGCCTTCTTGTTTCCATAGTAACTGAGGTACCACCGCACAAATTTCTTCAATCCTGCCTGCAGATCCGTGGTAGGCTTATATCCAAATTCCTTTTGAGCATAACTAATATTCGCGTGCGTATATGGAACATCCCCATTGCGTGGCAACTTCATAATATTCCTTTTAGCCTTAACCTTCAAAAGCCTTTCCAAAATACTAACAAGATCAGTAACCGGCACAGGAGATGTATTCCCCAAATTGAAAACCCTCAATTGTGCCGGCCCTTTCTTCTTCCCTCCGCTCCCGGTACTCTTCTCTGCCGTATCCAACGAGCCCAAACAACCCTTCACAATATCATCAATGTAAGTAAAATCCCTAGCAACATTACCATGATTCGCAGCCTCAAAAATTGGTATAGTCTTCCCATTCAAAATATCCTTGGTGAAAAAGAAATACGCCATATCCGGCCTCCCCCATGGTCCATAAACCGTAAAAAATCGCAGCCCGGTGAGTGAAAGCCCGTAAATATGATTATAAGTGTGTGCAATTTCCTCACCAGCTTTCTTAGTAGCAGCATATAAACTAGCAGGTTGATCAGTTCTATCCTTCTCAGAGAAAGGCACTTTAGTATTAAGCCCATAAACAGAACTGGACGATGCCCAAACAATAGCTGGTTGTGGATTTGCTTCTTTACAAACTTCTAACAAACTAACAAAACCGGCAATATTACTATGCACATAAGAGCCAGGATTTTTCATTGCATACCTAACCCCAGCTTGAGCTGCCAAATGCATCACATGTGTAAAAGGCACCACTTCAAACAACTTCTTCAACAAAGCAACATCATTTATATCTCCTTCCACAATAAAAACACCACTTCTTTCAAGAAGTGCTTGTCTTGCTCTCTTCAAAGCTGGGTCATAGTAATCATTGAAATTATCAAGTCCCAAAACACCATCTCCACGGTGTTTAAGGGCAGAAGAAACATGGGTTCCAACAAAACCAGCTGCTCCTGTAACTAAAACAGAGAACCCATTTCGAGACCGGATTCGGGCAGAGGTCCGGACCCTTTTTTCCCAAGCAGCTCCGCCCCAAGTAGCAGAAGTAAGATAACGGCGTGATGGATCGGAGTTTGATGAAGACGGCGGGGAGCGATAAAAGAAGAGAAAGATTACGGCAATGAAGAGAAGAGACCAGATAGCAAGCTTGGCTACAGAGGAATGCCACCTTGTTCTTGAATAATATGGTGATTTGTCCATCTTGAATTTGCCTGGTGTTGATGGGGTGTGATCAAGATGAGACATTTGCTTCATTTGTGACATTTTCTTGAAAAATCAAAATGTGGGTTTTCTTTTGTTCTCTCGATTTCTTGATTATGAGAGGTTATTTTTAGGGTTTGAAGGAATGTGACTGATAGATTGGTGGTGGAAGGGAGAGAACTTAGGTCTGGCTATTTTAGCTGTTTTTGGTACAAGGAATCGATTTTTATTTCTGGTTTCTTGGAAGGATGGATTGCTGTTGTTGACGACTTTCTCTTTGACAGGAATAAAGAGCAAAGGTTCTTGATTTTGTGTTTAAAATGGTGATTGAAAAGTATGGTGAGGCATAAATTTAGAGAATGAGAGGGTTTTTTTAAAAAAAAATTAGGTAATGGGAGATCAAGAAGAGTCAAAGAAGCTGAGGTTAATTTGGTTTGAGCCGTTAAAAATAGGGGTGTGAGAATTTTTTTAATATTTTTTTACTGTTCTTATGAGAATTTTCAAAAGTGAGAAATGGAGAATAGAGGAATTATGCTCAAAATTCTATCCATTTCTATATGTAGTACTTGGATTTGCTTGGATGGAAAACCTTAAATCTGGGACAGCCAAAATTTGCAAACCCTCCCTTTATTTATGGTAGCTTCGGAGACAAGTTTCTTAGGTGGAGTGGCTTGCATGAGATTTGAGGACGGGGAGAAAAATGTATAAAAGCATTAATGTTATTGGAGATGATGTGGATGCGGTTTTGAGGGTAATTATGAAGGAGTTCATTCCTATTTCCTATCTTTCCAGGTGATTGAAACGGTTTTTCAAAAAAAAATATTTTTATTTATATTTTAAATTAATTTGTTTTTGTGTTTTTATGTGTAGATATAAAAATAATTTTTAAAAAAAATAAATAAAATATATTATTTTAATATATTTTTTTAAAAAAAACACTTTAAAAAATAATCGCAATCACAATTTCAAACATTTACTTCATTCCATTGAAATGTGTGAGTGAGTTATGGGGATTTGAGACCATAGATTTTCTCATTAATTTCGAGTTTCATCTAGGTTCAGAGTATGTAAACTCCTAGGTTTGAACTGTCATTCATCTCACCTAATAACATATGACAGTAATCAATCAATTTCTAGGTTCAAAGTACGTAAACTACCAGGTCTGAACTGTCATTGATAACACAGTAACATATGGCAGTAATTTTTCAATTTAGATCTTATTAACTCCAATCTTCTTGATTTAAATCCTGGATGTAATTGACTGTATTTATGATCCTTGTGTACCTCTGGTAAAAAAAGTGTTCAAGCAAGCTTTGGTCCCAGTTTTCAGCTTTTTACACTCAAAAACAATGGCAGACCCAAAACCTACTCATAAGAATGAATATTGAAAAAAAATCTGAAGTAATTTACTCCACACTTGTCACTGTGAAAGGGAATTTTAAGTAATCATAGGAAAAATGCTGCTTCATAGACCAAATAATACGCGCACCTTTTTCTTTTTTCTTTTCTCTTCATACATTACATAAAGCAGTATCATAAATTTAGTAGGTGTGAGTGATTATGTGGAGGTGGGTCTGGGTACCATTTAGCGCAATAATGATACTTATTCCAGCTTACAATAATCACTAGCTAAATTTTCTCAAGATTGTCTATGGATTAAAGATAAGAAAAAATAAATGGAGCACAGTCTTTTTCAAAAAAAATAGATTAGTGACGTTTTTCCCCCAAAAGATAGGTGGGTTATTGTGATGATAGTCAACTTTGTAGTGAGCATGAGCATTGACAGAGCGGCACGAAACTTGAGATGAAGGCAAAAGGATGAAAGCACCTTCTAATGAATCTTTATTGATTGATGTCTTGGATTGCAAGTTATGTTAGACTAGCATCATGCGGATTGGTGTAATGCAGAGATTATTGTAGAATCACAAGCCAGCAGTCCTGTTTACTTCCTTCTTAAGCTCAACGTGGCTCAAAATGAAGAAGAGTGGTGTTGAAGAAAATTATACCCAAGTTTTGTCCCGCAAATTCTTTACCATACAATCTCCATCCTGATCTTCTTCAACTGGTGCTCCATATATCAATGGCTCTCTGTTGTATTACACTTAACTTTGTTTTTGGATTCAAGAAAATCCCACCTATCGGAAAATACACTTTGTGAATCCAGGTGAGCATGTAAAATCCCGGCTGTCCTAGACTCTTACAAGAGGTGTATTACACTTAAACCTAACACATATCAGGTGGTCTTTGACAATTCTGACATTGAATTCTTGTTGATTGTATTGGATCCGTATAATCTAATTAAAGGTGAGATATATACCAAAAATTGCAGGGTCCCGAGAACTTTGCCTTGCTAGACACAAATGAACTGGCCTTTTGTTTTTAGTTTATATTTGGAAGGAAAATAGTAAATTTCATAGCCACCACCCACCAGGAGCACACCACACCCACCCCATGTGAGAACCTGATGAATAATAATAGCTACAACGCAGAAAGTGCACCCCTCTAATTAGTTCTGTCTTTATATACTTCGGCGGCATGTTCTATGCCTATTTCCTGCCTTGCGAGTCGGTGCCAGCTAAAGTTTGGAGGTGAGATTTCACAGATATGGAGACCACTGCCGTCTCCCCAGTTTCTTTGATGACCAGAGACACGTGAATGTCATGAAGGTTTAAGAGGGTAGCCCAAAAAAGCTATAAAAATTAGAGAAAGACAAGCATCTCATTATTGATAAAGCTGCTAGAAACCAACCACTGCGATGAGCATTTATATTCTGTGTTCGAGAGGGGCTAAAAATTGCAACTTTTAAGCTACAACTGTGAAAAAGTTAACTCTTCAAATTCCATTATCGAACCATAAAGGCGGCCTTAATGTAAACAATTAAGGGTGTATTTAAAAGTATGATATTAATTTTTAATATGTATTAAAACAATAATTTAATATTATTATTTAAAATTTATTTTTAATATCAACACGTCTAAATGATTCAAATACATTGAAAAAAAATATTTAAAGCAATTGTTTTCCCAGTTTTTGATAAAAATAACCTGAATTCCAAACATTAACTAAAACTTTACTTGATCTATTTATGCGTAAGGCTACAACATGAACTTGGATGTTCACTTTAAAAAGAGGCCAGACTAGAAAAAGGAGAGGAAGACCTTCACTCCAAAATCTTGTCTTGGAGAGTGGAAATATGTTCTGTTAGAGAAACCTGCTCAACTCAAATTCCATCCCATATATATATCTAAAGTGAGAGGTAGAAAATATTAAAATTTATTGATTTAATCACTTCCAGCACTACACTCACTCTCTCGAGAGTAAGAAATAAATTAACTAAGTGTGGCTTTTCACAGAGATGACCATTCCCCAGCACAACAACAACATCTACCGTGAATGATTTAAGTGCAACTCAATGCTTTGTTTAACTTGCAAAATTATAATCAAATATTACAGCGTGATACATGAAAAAAAGAGAGGTTGATTTCAGATTACCATGGATGCTAATGGTAATGGATAGCCTCTTATCTCTCTTGTATACATGGTGACTGATTTAAGTGCAACTCAATGCTTCGTGTACTTCTCGAGGACTTCAAAGTAGTCAGGGAAAGTTTTTCGAGTGCAACCAGGGTCCTTGATGGTGACTGGGACTTCTCCACAAGCAGCAAGAGAGAATGCCATTGCCATCCTGTGATCATCGTAAGTGTCGATCCCTGTTACATTTAGTTTCTCAGGTGGAGTAATCACACAGTAATCTGGTCCTTCTTCGACTGTTGCTCCCAACTGAAACATAAAGCCCAGATGTCAACATTAGCAAATTGTTTTATCAAGTACTCTTCTGTGTAGAAATTAAAATGAATAGAAAGCCTCTGAAACTGACCTTCCTGAGTTCTGTGCAAATAGCAATCATCCGTTCCGTTTCTTTCACTCTCCAACTTGCCACTGAGAATTAGAGAAACCAACAGATTGGGACAGTTACATACCGGAGAAAAATTGTGAATCATGGAATTCCTTGTTAGCATGAGTAGACAGAAATACAAAAATATAGCTATCAATTCATTAGTGACGGGTCTGTGTGACTTTTAGAACTCCAAGGAGAAATGATGAGTATTTATGGATTTTAAAAGATAAGATTGGTTGATGTTTATTGCTATTTCTCAGAGTCAGAAGTTGAGACACACCCTCATTTTCTGTAATGGCAAACTAACATGATCTACCAAATAGCGATCATGAATTCATTGTTTATCAACATAAAATAGTTTTGGGAGTTTAGGAGCATATAAATATTAAATTTCTAGTACATAGGTCAGTTTCCCTCAGTGTCATTCTATTTAAAAGCTAAAAGGTACTCCATTTGTCACATTTAAAAGGTTAAACATACCATCTCTTATGGCAGTAGGGCCATTGGCAAAAAGTGCAACAACAGCCAGAGTCATAGCAACATCTGGCATTTTGTTCATGTTTACATCAACAGCACACAAGTGTTTCCAACCAGAAGAATCTCGTGGCGGTCCCGTGACAGTAACACTGTTCTTGGTCCAGGTAACTTTAGCTCCCATTTTCTCAAGAACCTCTGCAAACTTAACATCTCCCTTAATTTCCAACCAAAAAGAAATTTGAGTTAGTCAGACCGGTGTTAAGCACTGAATGAATCCATAAAATACACTTTGCTTGTCTGATGCATGTAATATTAAGATAAATTTGTGATATCCTCCCTCCATGGAATTTATTAGGAACCAGGGAGTCAATCTGGACAGTGGAATGAAATTTTGAGAAGAAATCTAACAAAGTTTTTGACATGTGGAAAGTAATGGATGTGGTAAGCATATCTATCCCATGTTCTGAAATTGTTACATACAAGTACAAGACCAAAATATTTACATGAGAGATATACCTGCAAACTGTCTGTTCCACAACCTTCAACAGTAACAGTCCCACCAGTGATTGCTGCACCAGCTAGGAAGTAACTGGCACTTGAAGCATCACCCTCAACAAAAGAGTTTCCAGGAGACCTGGTTAAATATTCAGCATGTTACTTCGGGTGAAACATTATTTCAAACACTCATGCACTATGAATAATAAATAAACCTACTTGTATTTTTGACCTCCTCGAATGAAGAAACGATCCCAGCTATCACTATGTTCTATAAAGACTCCATAGCGCTCCATCAACTTCAAAGTCATCTCAACATAAGGAACGGAGATCAATTTGTCAATTATCTCAATTTCCACATCTCCAAGGGCTAAAGGAGCTGCCATGAGCAAAGCAGTCAAGTATTGACTGCTTATCGATCCAGAGAGTTTAACCTGAAAACAGTGACAAGGGTAACATGAATTATGAATGATGACTTTCATTTCATCATTAATGACAACAGCAATGTCCGTTTGTTTCAAAAACATCTTTCTAAAAAAGAAACTAACAATGAAGTTGCAAACAAAAGCCTAAATTTAATTCGCAGCAGCATCTTCAAGTTCAAAATGCAAAAGTATTATGCCGTGTGGCTGAAGAGTATGGATGCCTTTCCAAGAAAGCTCAATGAATGATTAACAAAGTGATGGGTGTTTCAAGTTCAAGTATCTCATTTTGGTTGCGCAACCAGAAGCATGCACATTGAGCACACATGAGAACACATATATTTTCTTAATGATAGCAGAAAGACTACTCTGATCAGTCACAAACCACACTCAACTATCACCGACCGGGTTTGCCACCTCATTTGATACTATGCCACTGTCAAAATTTAAGCAGTTACACTGAAACATAAGATCAGCTAGTTGTTCAATACACTGCCCCAAGCCATACCTAATTCCAGAAAT
The DNA here is from genome assembly GCA_029228465.1 of Salix viminalis. Lineage (NCBI taxonomy): Eukaryota > Viridiplantae > Streptophyta > Magnoliopsida > Malpighiales > Salicaceae > Salix > Salix viminalis. Next base: position 8,246,010 of record CM055439.1, read on the forward strand.
ACAAAAGGAAGAAGTAATGATGGATCAGCGAGGATGACAGAAATCACACCTTTCCCCCTGGAAGGCCTCCATTTGCATTTACATGAACAGGGGGGCAGTTTGTAGGAGAGCAAGAAACATCTGCACCAAGCTGCTGAAGACCAATAACCAAATCACCAATTGGTCTCTCCCTCATTCGTGGCACCCCATCAAGTATGTAGCTGAAGTGTATTGAATAATAGCACCAACATAAAAGAAGGAAGCACTGTAAGTACAGAGCTCTGGAAATGGTAGGATTGATATGAAAGACACGGAGATGCATTCTTGTAAAGTAAGTGCCATCCATTGTTGTGTTCCACGGGTAAATTATACAATTGAACAAAATTGGGCTATTGATCCAAGTAAACACTTTCAAAACACATAATGACAATGAGAATTAGAATCTATTCTACTTGGGTTGTTCCTATAGGGATTATACACCCTCAAGCTTATAATCTGAAAATTCAACTCTGTGATGGTGATTAATGCTAATAACTAGCTGATGCTTGTTGAGACCCTGCAGGAAAGTATTTTACATATAGTTTGCCCCCACCCAACTTTGAAAGATCAAAAGATCACATCTATTCAACTCCTCTTAACGGGTAAGATTAATTTTGCCTGCATCGATATTTGTTTAAAAGGAAATAAAGAACAAGGCATGGAGTGGAGCAATATAGAACAGACCTCAAATTTCCACCTGCAGCAGTAACTGCAGCTGTCAATGGCCGCATTGCCGTTCCAGCATTTCCAAGGAAAAGCTCAACATCAATCTTTGCTTCTTTTCCCACCGGAAACTGACCACCACAACCTTCTACGATTACTTGTTTGAGTTCCCTATTCTCTTCTACACGTAGTCCAAGAGTTCTGAGTGCACCAAGCATGTAATGAACATCATCACTATTCAACAAATTGTCAACAACAGTCGTACCCTGAATGACAAAGATGAAGACAACTATTAAAGACAGCCAATAAAGTTAACAGGCCAAGAAATGTAAGACAATAAACACAATACTCCCTGTATGTATAGGTATTCAAAGCCATTTGTTTCATTTATATGAAAGCATAACAAACAGAAGTTCAAAGCTATCACTATATAATCTTTTTTTTATCATGAATTTCACTATTATATCATCATTGTCAATGGAGTCCATTCTCCCGTACATTGTCTTTTCAATGAATATTGTCAATGTCATAAAATAAACAAATTCAACACCAAGTTAAAAATACAAACAAATACAAGCAACTGCCAAAAAATTATCTTTTGTGAAACTAGACAATAATTTTTATTTTTTTTCCCTTTCAACCACATTTCTCAAATTTCTAACAATTCACCTATTAAATTTCATTTCCACCAATAAAGCCTCAACCTTTCAAATTCTATTCTATTAAACTCACATCTCAGAACGCAACAAAGCCAGCTACTAAAAAAAAGTTATGTCAAAACCAAAAAAGCAATAACCAACTTCTAGCATCATATATACGCTCACAATATTACCTCTGAGAGAGCAGCAAGGAGGAGAATCCGATTAGACAGAGACTTAGAACCCGGCAAAGTAACAGTTCCAGAAATATCTTTGATGGGTTGCAAAACAATCTCAGGTACAATTGATGGCTTATCTGCTGTAGCAACTGAAGCTAAAACCTTTAAAGGTCCAACCTTTACATTGCAATCACCCGTTTTTTTAGTTTGCTTTAAACCCAAAGAAGACCCTTTAATGAGCTGTGATCTAAAGGAAATCGACGATAAAGATTTGGGGCTCCTGGGTTTCAAGAGATTAGGTACCGTGTAGGTGTTTTGGACTCCTCTGCTGATTTTGCTCACTTGAGCCATGGCTTTTACTCTCTCTTTTCTTTTTCCTGTACACCACAAGTACACAACTCCCACACTGTGTTTTCTTCGTGGTTTTCTGAAGGGGTTTGATTTGATTTGAGTTTTTGGTGGGCTTGTGTTTTTTGTAGTAGTTGGATTCACCAACTAACTTTTATTTTTGGAAACCCCTTTTATCCTTAGATTTTACCTTGTTCTTAATTTCATCCCCGTCCAATAAATGTTATCAATTTCATTCCAAATCTAGCCCCATTATTACATTAGCTCTTATTTTCATCCCAAATCTGTTCAAAACTAGACACTTCTGCTCTTCTGTGCAGGAACCGTCCTGTGTTGGACTTGGAGTTTTTTGGCAGTGAAAAGGAAAACTGTCTAATTGATGTAGGATGAAATTGATAATTATACAATATGGCAAGGATGTTAATGAGGTTTCCCTTTATTTATTTTTTCAACTTTTCTAGCTTCGAGTGCCCTTTGGGACGTCGTTTCAAACGCTGTTTTCAAAAAATATATTTTTATTTTATTTTAAATGAATATGTTTTAGTGTTCTTAGATCATTTTGATGTGTTGATGTCAAAAATAATTTTTAAAAAATAAAAAATATCATTTTGATGTATTTCGGCAAGAAAGCACTTTGAAAAGTTACCGCAACAGCTCTCCCAAACACTCCCAAACAGGCGAGGTTCTCTGTTTTACATCAAAATAAAGGGTTTTTGTATTATGATTGTCTGTACCTTGTGCTAAAATATTGTACAATGGGATCTATATTTAGGGTTTATTGAGCGTAGTTTAGAGATTTTTGGCACCAAGAAGAGGGTTGGTAAGGAGGTGCGCAAGTTTTGATCTTGGAAATCCAGTATAATGTGTATGTCCCAGTCTTTCATCAGCTTCCATGCCAAGTTACCAACCATTTGTCTGGCTCATATGTGCTAGCAAGACATTTGACAAATCTGCGTGGGTAAATGGAATTGTTTTTAAAATATTTTTTGTTTAAAAATATATCAAAATGATATTTTTTATTTTTAAAAAAAAATTGACATTAATACATTAAAATAATCTAAAAATACTAAATTTTTTATTTTTAAATAAAAAATAAAAAAATTTCAAATATATTTTAAAATACATGTGAACCACAAAAAAAAGTTGGACCCATGAGGAGGTTCAACACCAAGAAACCGTGCTTCCTTTTGCGGGGGGTGTCAAGAGTGGGTAGGACTATATGATGAAGAGAGTTTGGCAGGCCTCTCTCATTTGATGACAAAAAAAACCTATGCTGGTTCGATCCAAGACTAAACTTTCAGTAACCTTGGATTGTGAGTTGAGTTATGAAAATAAAAAATGCATCAAAATATATTTTTATATTTTTTATATTAACATACCAAAACAAAACAAAAATATCTATAAAAATATTAATTTACAAAAAAAAATAAATCAAACATGCTGGATCACGATTCACGACAACAAACACTCGACGGAACATGGGCCTTGAATTGCTCAGAGCAGAAAGAAATATTTTGGCCCATGAGGCAATGACCCAACCCTGGAGAGAGAATATGCTGTGGATATCTAAAAAAAATTCGTGATTGTGACTAACGTGACGATGGAGACATCAGATAAAACCATTGCAGATGTTTTGAAGGTAGGCCTTAATAAGAACAAAATAGAAAGTAGCTTTTGGTGGTAGAGGATGATGTAACCCGTATAGATAGGAAGCTGAGATTATGAGCTCCAACAACCACAAATTATCGACTGGTCAAGGTCTCCCATCCTTCCACACCCATAAGTGGACCCTGCCAGTTTCAACTTCTCTAGTTAGCCATCGCTCCATGATTTGGCAACTTGAAATGATTTTGTTCGGATTCAGACATTTATCCAAACCTATACAGCAACGATCAAGCTTTGATCCCAGACCATTGTTTTCCCTTATCAAAGACGTCTATATGGATTTACATGGGTTTTTTTCTTGCTTTATTTCGCACTATCATATATCAAATCACCTTCCCAAACATCCTAGGAGCTCTCTTGAATTCAAAGCCAGAGCAAACCCACTTGTTTCTTGTGGGAACCTCAACGTTCATTACACAAACGAGTCTTTCTGCACAGCTAAACAATAAAATTCAGCTAATCAATGGTAGGCCTTCTGGTGGGGTACAAAACCTCACTTCAAATTTCAGCTACCCGTCAAAAAAAAAAAATTGGCTGTTGGTGATGGTAGTGATACTATCGTGGTGGTAAAGATAGTAAGGAAAAACAATCACCTACAAGTCAGAAATGTGATCATTTTTGTACACACGGCAGATGAGTAAAAGAGAAATGAAAACTGAGAATCAAATTGAAGTACCTCTGCGCTGCTTAATAACATGAAGGAAAAATAACAATTCATCTTCAACTCATTCAAGTAGCCAAAGAAAACTTCAAAACTCAAGAGAGGTCCAAGAGTTGTTACAAATTCAGGAATATTCATAAACCTAAACTCTATCTTTGATCCAGGTCCTCAACTGACCACTTACAAGCAGCAGAAGAAAATTTAATCTGAGTCTTTTATTGAAACAAACGGGGCCAGGTTGTGAAACAGGTCTCCCGGAACAGCTTCTCCTCTGTATTTTCTAATCCAAACCTCAAATGCGCGTTTAACAAATATGGATCCGCCTAGCTAACTTCTTTGGCTGCTGCGATAACAGCCTCCGCAGTAATACCAAACTCCTTGTATATTTTACCTGCTGGTGCACTTGCTCCAAACCGGTCGATTCCAATAGCCTTGCCTTTGGATCCAATAAGTTTCTGCCACCCAAATGTTGATCCAGCTTCAATGCTAACCCTGGCAGTTACAGCTGTTGGCAGAACACTTTCCTTGTAGGCATCTGATTGCTCATCAAAAAGCTCCCATGAAACAAAGGAGACAACCCTTACAGCCTTGCCCTCCTTTCTAAGTTCCTCGGCAGCTTTAGCTGCAATTTCCAACTCTGAACCAGTACCCATCAGGATGACATCGGGCTTGTTACCAGAAGAGTTATCTGAAATGATGTAGCCACCCTTTTCAACTCCCTCGATGGAGGTTCCAGGAAGTTGGGGTAGCTTTTGCCTGGAGAGGGCAAGGATAGAGGGTCTCTTCTTGTTGAGGACAGCGACCTTGTATGCACCAGCAGTTTCATTTCCATCAGCTGGGCGGAGCATCAGAACATTGGGCATTGCACGGAAGCTTGCCAAGTGCTCAATTGGTTGATGGGTTGGTCCATCTTCTCCAAGTCCAATGGAATCGTGGGTCATCACATATATGACTCCAGCCTCACTCAAAGCAGAAATCCTTATGGCAGCTCTCATGTAGTCGGTGAAAACAAAGAAAGTAGCACAGTACGGAATCAAGCCAGGACTGTGAAGTGCAATGCCATTGCAGATGGCTCCCATCCCATGCTCTCTAACACCAAACCTGATATTGCGTTCCTCAGGGGTGTCCTTTTGGAAGTCCCCAAACATTTTCAACAAGGTCATGTTAGAAGAGGCAAGATCTGCACTGCCGCCAAGAAAACCAGGGAGAACTTTTGCAAGCGCATTTAAGTTTTGCTGAGAAAGATTTCTGGTGGCATCTGCTGGGCTCTCGGGAGTGTATGTCTGCAACATTAAGAAGAAAAAAAAAGTAAGAAAAAATTACCCTTATTTCAAATGCAGCATCTACTGACTGTCATGATTTTGCAAATGTGCTCATCTAAAAATTCGCAAACAGGGCATGCCAATTCCACACCCTGCTAATAATTGTGTTTGCATTGAAGGGCGGGGCAGTTTATTGAGCACACAAATTGTGGAGCACCATTTCCAGCACCCATAATTATGACAGAATGAGCTGTTCAAGTTAATGGTGATGCAAATATAGAATCATGGCAAGATCAAGAGCAAAAACAACTCACGGGAAGTGCTTTCTCCCAGCCAGAAGGTAGTTCACCACTCATGATAGACTTGAACTCGGCAGCTTCTTCACTATACTTCTTCTCATACTCAGCAAACTTGGTGTTCCATTCGGCTTCAAAAGCAGCACCAGCTGAGGTGTGGCGGCTCCAGTGCCTAAGAAAAAGCCAGACAGTTCATAAATATCAAATCAACTCAAGTAGCATGATAAACAGACGGAAACATAATCTTGGTTCACATACTGCTTAACATCCTCTGGAACATGGAAAGGCTCAAATGGCCATCCAAGGTTCTGCCTGGTAGCATCAACTTCCTTGGCACCCAATGCACTCCCATGGACACTGTATGAGTTTGATTTGTTTGGGGATCCATAACCAATGGTTGTAGTGACCTTCAGAGAAAATAAAATGTACAGAAAGTTAAAATCCAATTAATGTATTGAATATTTTTAATAGCAATTCCAATGTTGCCACCAATGAACCATCATAGTGATCTATCAGTGGCTAATCAGAAGACTTCCTACATGATTAATCAATGTAACAAATCAATTTGCCACCTCACTTCAATACTAACCACAAGAGAATATGTCTAACCTTGATCAAAGTGGGTTTGTCTTTTACAGCCTTGGCCTCCTTGATGGCGGCCCGAATCTCATCATATCCAGTGTTTCCGTTCTTCACCCAGATAACATGCCATCCAAGGCCCTCAAAACGTTTGTCAACATCCTCAGTGAATGCAATCTCAGTGTCACCATCGATGGAGATATGGTTATCATCATAGAAAGCAATGAGCTTTCCAAGCCCCCAATGTGCAGCTAATGAGCTAGCCTCATTTGATATACCCTCCATTTGACAGCCGTCCCCCAATATAACATACCTAAATGAAAACCAACACAGAGATGATGTGGCCGTGTACGGTAAGGCTCAAAAAGTTGGCAGGGAAGAGCACTAACAAGAAACGAGATTGAGACAGTTATCATACGTGTAGTGGTCAACAATCTCACTGTCCGGTTTGTTGAACCGAGCAGCCAAGTGCTTCTCAGCAAGTGCCAAACCAACAGCATTTGCAACACCCTGTCCAAGAGGACCTACAGACGAAAATATAAGCTTTTACTTTCAAATTGTCACAGGCACGTCTAAAATATTAAATTGTAGGTAAAAAATGTTCAAAAAAAGTTGAAACTCTTAATCCTACCAGTTGTGACTTCAATGCCAGGAGTCTCGAAGTTCTCAGGATGTCCAGGTGTCCTGCTTCCCCATTGACGAAAACTCTTCAAGTCTTCTTCCTATAGAAATCAAAAGCTCAATGAACATGGACTTTAGCATAATTTATCCCCATTGCATAATTCAAGCCTGATTTTGTACATGCAACAACACCTTTAATGCACTTGAGAGCTACTCGGTAGCGTCAAAATAACAGAAAAAAAATCTAGACATCGAGAAATGGTACTATAAAATGTTGGGTTATCTTTGGTCACTTAATAAAACAAATCCAGATCCAATTCTCATGAAACAACACACAACAACAACACCTTAAAATATCCAAAAAATTTACCAGAATCTAACTTTAAGAGACAAGAAAAAAGAAAGGACCAACCTTGACACTATCATAACCAGCAAGGTGAAGCAGAGCATACTGTAACATACATCCATGACCAGCAGACAAAACAAACCGATCACGATTGAACCAATACGGGTTCTTCGGATTATACCTCATAACCTCATCGTACAAAATATGACCCATCGGAGCACACCCCATGGGTAAACCGGGGTGACCCGAATTGGCCTTTTCAACGGCATCAATAGCAAGAAATCTAATTGTATTAACCGACTTCTCCACCAGTGAAGTCTCTGTCGTCGCATCCAGTGTCTCCACTGCCGCCGCCCTTACTTGAAGGGAAGACACACGACGCCGGCAGTTAGTGGTTGAGGTGGAGCGTGAGGCTGAAGATTTGGTGGATTTGAGGCCGGTGAAAGCAGGAAGGGCGGCAAGAGAGAGCCGGCTGTCACGGCGGTGGTCAGTTGCATGATGAGAGATAGCTCTGGCCAAAATGGCTTGAGACAGAGTAAGAGAAGAAGTGGAAGCCATTCTTGAATTCTGAAAGACAGAAACTCTATGTTTCTATATCTCTCTCTTTTATGGTTGTTGATGGGTCTGTTGATATTTTTAAGAGGAGCTAAGTTTATTTTAGAAAGAAAGAGGCAACTACGCAAGGGACAGGATAACAAATTAACAACCTTAATTTAGAATAAATCATTTTTAGTCCTTCATGTTTATTGCAAAATATAACTTAATACTTCATGTTTGTAAATACATAATTTGATCATATTGGCCATTTCTTATTAAAACACTGATTAGTTTCCTCTACAAGAATTTAAAATTATAAAATAATACACTGGATTTAAAAAGAGAGAGAGAGAGAGAGGAAGAAACCCGGATTTATATCAATAAGACAAAAGGTCAACAAGAGTAAAGGCTAGGCTATATGTTTTTAAAAGTAAAGGACTAGTATAAATGGGACACAAATTAAAAGGACTAATACAGCAATTTACTTGTACTTATCATTGGACTTCTCGCATGTATAGAGAGACATTTGGCTTGGTTGATCTTTTAACGTTAGATTTGGACGAGGGTGGAATCGAGACCGGTGAGTGGGGGTAGGGAAAGGAAAAATCATCTGCCTTTCATTTTTATCTTTTCTTGACCATTGGATTTATAGAAATGGAGGAAGAGATAGAATCTATGCCTTTGACTATGGGTAGGAGTTTGGAAAATGCTCTGCCTTTCGTTTTTTTTTATTAAATAAAAATATTTAAAGAAAGGAAAAAGCTATTGATTTTTAATTTTTATCAGTAAACTAACTGTGTTGGAATTCTGTTTCACTCGACAGTGAGAGTTTTGTCTTACTCAAAATTTAAATTTTCCAATATACATAATTTGTCTTTGTTTTGAAATGTTTATTTAAACTATGGTTGAAAGTTACTTTTCATGATTTATTTTTAAATTAATCTTAATTTAGTGGTTTTATACACCGATCCACCAAAAGATGGGCAGAACGAGGTGAGCTACACGTGGATGACGACTACACGTGGATGACGACGACGCGTTATTTTATCTAATAATTTTTATCTTTCAAATAAAAAAACTACCATATCATATTTTCATCGCTGGTCTATTTATAATAACCAAAAGCCAAACCCAGTGGAGTGAAAGGCCAGAGAGAGCATCTGGATTCCATCCCACTCCCTTCGCGGACTCTGCTTGCTGCTTCCCACAAACTAGTTCATGGTGGCTTCTGGACAATAGCTTCATTCATGGGACATTTCTCTAAGAAGATGCCTTGGAGTAATTAAATATTTGTTACAAAAAATATCAACTTTTAAATTTGAAGCTTTAACATATTCATGCTATTTTTTATTTTTGATTGATTTTAGTTACAAAAAAATAAAAATGATGAAATACTGGCCTTTTGATTAATGAAAACTAATACTGTATTAGAAAGATATTTTAATAATTAAATGAAATATATTAAAATATAATTTATATTGCTCTTTATAAAACTGAGAAAATAAGTTAGGTGAGAGTAAGTCGGTGTGATTTGCCTTATAATTCTGGTGGTTAGATTAAGGGGGGTGATTGGAAGTGTTTTTGAAAAAAATTAAAAAATTATATTTTTTTTATTTTAAATTATAAAATTTGATGTTTTTAGATCATTTTGATGTGATGATGTTAAAAATATTTTTAAAAAAATTAAAAAAAAAATTATTTTAATATATTTATAAACCAAAAAAAACACTTTTAAAAGCAACCATAAAAACACTTCCCAACAATAACTAAATAATTTCCATGGCAATTAAAATGAATGGTTATAAAAAGGAAAGGCTGCCGTTTGGAATCGAGATCATGTCCCATCTGCCGCTTCCAAGTACCTCGCGGGGATAAGAAGGCCACTTGACTTTTAGAGGCTGCTTGCTGATAGTCATAAAACTCGTTAATCATGCCGTCAATGGATTTAAATTCATATTAAATAGCTTGTTTAAGATCCAATAAAAAATGAATTTAATCTCATTAATTAAATATGATTAAAAATAAAAAAAATTGGGGGCATTATTTTTAAAATAAGCATAAGAATATATTATTCAGTCTATATAATATGTTCATGAAAATAAGATATTCTAAATTCTTATTATAAGTCAAAGTTATGAGAAAAAAAATCAGTAAAGTACAATCTTGTAAAATATCGAGGATTGTTTGAAAGTAGGATGGTATTTCAAAATATTTTTATTTAAAATATTTCAAAATAATATATTTTAAAATATATATTACTTTTTATACCAATATATTAAAACAATACAAAAAAAAAATACTATTGAAAATATCAGCAAAGTAGAATCCCGCAAAACATCGTGGCGTGTTTAAAAGTATCATGACAGTTAATTTTTAAAATACAAAAAAATAATTTAAAACAGATAAAAAATATTCTTTATTTATTTCTTCCAAAAAAACACCTTTAAAATGTCTTTGTTTTTAACGCCAAGGCTTCAAGTAAAGTATTGTTTTGCGCACCATCATTGGATGTACAACTTTCCCCATATTTAACGAAGAAAAAATCAAATAAATCTCACAATGGCCAGGGCTGGGGTAGTTGTACCAAGAACAAAAGGCAGGGGGTTGGTGGCAATAAAAAGTTGAGATGGTGCGGTGGATGATATCAAGTTAAATTGCTTTGCGTTGAAATCGTGTCCAAATATTAGGTCTGGGAATCTTGTCATTCAACAAAAGCAAGCTCATAATGACTTGCCGACGAGTTGATAAATATTTAATCAGATCCGTATGCACACCAATGTGGTGCAACGTCATTGGTTAATGGGATATATGATATAATTTACTGTACTTCTTGTTCACATGCTCACCAACAAAATCATATATTAAATTCCTCTTATTTCCTGGTGCAAACATTTGGAGCTCAACTCAACTTTCAAAATGATAATTGCATCTTTAGTTCTGGTAATAATCTTTCGTTTCAACCTTAAACACAGCTAAACTATTGAGGATTTGTCGGTCAGCATCTATAATTTGCTAAGCAATTTATACTAGTAAAGAATTACATCAAAATACCAGTAAAAGTCTCCAACATAAGCTAAACCACCCCCTTGTCAATGTTCATGTCGTGCCACTTAATTGATGCTAAAGAAATCATGATATGATGCAATGGAAATCTCGCCGCATAATTGCTGGACTGAAAACAAACAATGGAATCGAGAATTCATCACGTCTCAATTACTTCGAAACCCAGTTTAATTTACAATTTAATTGATAGAACTATCCAGCCTTCGGTTTCATTCCCTTTAAAATATATAATGATTGATAATGAAAATGCAGCCTCTACAATGGTCCTTGTGAAAAAAATCTACACCAACTTACTACGTTTACAGTGTGAAGCAGAATTTCGGATCCCTCTACTAGTCACAGAATAAGGTGCTGCTGCTGATCTAAGGTAAGGTGACTTGTCGATATATGCATATCGTTCATTTCCGTTCCAGTACAAAATGATCCGATTGGTGCAACAACGTGACCAGTTATCACCTACTCAGCAGCATGAAACAACAAAGTTTAAAGAGATCTATGTGACAAGGGAAATGGACTAGAAAAGAAATAGAAAACAAAAACATGTGAGTAACTTCAGCAACCATGCAAAGAACAAATTTTATTAAGTTGGGAGCCGATAGAGATTATGCTTACCCAATGAAAATGATAATTGAAAGGAACCTTCCATATACCTAGTTGTCACTTGATTCAATAAAACCACCTTGAAGAACAAAAAAGTCCTGAATCAGTGACAAAAGGACAATGAAGGGCAAGCCAAATTTAAGACATAATCCTGTCGCATGGCCAGCTGCATAAATGGCATCATTATTCTTTTCCTAGAGGAAACATGCAACATAATAGTATAATACTAATGAGATAAGTGGTAAGCATGCTCAAAATATACTGATACCAACACAGTTCCAAAAATGTTTCTCAGCTCTGTCAACTGGTGTTTTTTGCATATCATATATGAGATTCTGAAAAGGGAAGAGGTGACAGAAATAAGCCCACAATATAATGAGCATATATTTGTTACCGCTAAATTGCACATTTTTGCAAGCTTCACAAGCTTCAATGCCATTTCACCAAGTATTCGGGTCCTGAGGGACATGTCTTCAAAACCTTGACGGAAGTGGAAAGCAACACTATCAATGATAACAATCTTAACCTGGTAAAAAATTTCGATAATCAATCAAGTGATTACAATTGTAATGCACTAAATGATAAATTGTCCCTGTAGCTTTTAGTTCATGCAAAGAAAAGCAATAAGAGAACTGGAAATTTAGTTGTCAGATCTTAAACCAAAGAGAAGTGTCCCTATAAGCAATTACAAGTCGGAGTACACATAGTGATGGAAAGCTGTTCAGAAGCATACTACAAAATCGCATGGAAAAAGAAAACCAGACAGGAAGAAATTGAGACACTTCTTGTATCTAACTATATCACTTACATCTTTGTGATCTGAAATGAACTCTTCCAGGTAATTTATCAGGGCAATTTGCTCTGTATAACTGCAGATGCGGAAAAAGTATATGTTTTGCAGGACATCCTTGCCCTGGATTTCACCTTGGCAGGCTTGCAAATCCTTGTGTAAGAACCTATTATATTCTGAAATGTCCTCTACATATGCTTCAGCAATTTCTTGAGCGCGCTCTCCCATAAAACTACCTTCTGTATCTAAGCATGGCATAATTTCAACAAATTAATGGCATAAAGATAACAAAAGGTCTGCTCTGAAAGCAATTAAACACACAACAGACATCATGGACTACCTATATAAATTGCCTTTCCTCCTAGGCCACCACAATAAGATGGCATTTGAACATTGACAGCAAGTTGGATCCTGTGAATTCAAATATAAACTGTGCTTCTCCAATAAAGGTGCAGTGAGCATATGCAGATGGAAAAAGAATTCAGACAAAAGGATGAAATCGCATACCCCAGCTGTGTCTTACCAATGCCTGGTACTCCACCTTTAAGGAATAGGGAAAAAACAAATAATTAGAAAAAAAATTCTGATAATAAGAAATTCAGAAACTAATAGCTTCATTAACTTAGAAGAAAGGAAATGATGACAGACCGATTTCTGTAACTTGTTTGCAACTTATTCCTCCACCTAGGATGTCATCCAAATCCGCACAAGATGTGGTAATGCGTGTCATCAAAGACCTCTCTTCATGAAGCAGATCCCAGGCATTTTGTGAATCTGTAGTCACAAAAAGATCCAAGTGGTGAGCTGATTGCATTCAATTAAATCAAATAGAAAATTCAAAAACAGGCAAAGGGGACCATTATCCTGTACTAACTGAACTGAAGCCCGATACATTTTCAAATAGTGTTCTGGGGTCACAGATTATATGTTAAACTATAACATAACATAACATAGAGAAAAAAAGTCACATGGTTACACTTGCAAGATGAATTGCAAAGTGTCTAGTCTAGTGTCTAGCGTACAAAAGTATCAATTGGCAGAGTCGTTTTGTAGCCAAGTATATCACCAGCTAATCGTTGTCACAGCATTACAAGTCTTATATTGGCTGTATTAGGACGAACAACAAACCCTAGGAGAAGATGGACATGACACAAGACTAGAATCAAAATAAACTACCAACTGCAATCCAGTCTTTGGGATTGAGGCTTTGTTGTTGTTGTTCTTGTTGTAGAATAGCATTGCTTCTATCCATCAGACTACCATGTGATGATGCTACCTTCAAAATTTCAAGTGCTTCACCATCTGAAATTTCTAAATCTGTTCAAGCACAAACAAAGTAAGCAAAATGAAACCATATCACACTAAAGGGATATTAAAACAGAATAAGAGGAAAGTGGAGCAGCAACGGAACCCCCGCAAACAAGTGACATAGATGCAAGAACTAAAACATTTCCAGCAACCCCGTGATGAAAAAAATACAAATTCCACTAACAGAAAGAAAAACAACAAAGGAACACGTATACTTCAAGAGGTTGTGCATCCAGTAATATTACAACATAAACATCAAACTGAAACCCCATTTCCATAATGAAATATCTATAAAAATTCATTATATGCAAAACCCAATTACCAGTATTGATTCAAAAAGTAGATTACAATGGTGAAAAGCGCTTTACCATTCAGGTAGCAATAGCAACATACACTTGGTGTGTGCAAGAAAAATAGGAAACAAAAATAGAAAGATCAGTGAAGCGTGACAAGTAGAGAGTGACTAGAAGAAAAGTATGGTGCTTAGAAAGTAATTTACCAGAAGCAAGCTCTGAATGGAAACTCGAAGCAAGTAAAGCGAGGGCAGTGTAGCCTGCTGGCTGATGATACTCCTTTCTTTCCTCTCTGCTTTGTTGATGATGGAATCCTCTAAGTTTCGAGAGCAAGCAGAAGGTTCGTCTTTTTACAATTACGGAAACACCCCGCTGATTTAACTAAAACTGAAATTTAATTTTCATTTTTAAATGTTTTAACAATATGGTATATTCTTTTTAGTAAAGTGTCAAAGAAAATACAATATCAACATTTATATTTTGAAATTCATTAATTCTAGAAAAATATAAAAAAAAAATTAGAGAACAAAAATAGGGAAATAGTAAGAAAGAAGAATAAATAGTTTCTAGTTCAAATTTTTTTAACACTTGCCACAACGTTATATCTCAATTTTCATACTATTTTATAAATTTGTTTTTATTGTTAAGTTTTAAATTTAAAGGCTTGATTTCATTTACTGTGTGCACTAGCTGTAGGAGTATTTTATACCGCCATATTAATAGAATTTTAATTGTAATTTTATTTTAAATTAGTATTTTAATATAAAAATAATTTATTAAAATAAAAATATATATTTAAATATATTTATAAAACAAAAAATATTTTAAAAAAATAACAAAACATATTATAAAATATTACTTCAGACCCTGATTTGGTCGATGATATTTGATTTAAAAAGGATGGTAAAGGATTTGTAATTTGTATAAAACTTGATTTTAAATTAGAACATGTATTTTTTATAAAAATCTAAAATAACTAAGATTTTACTTTATTATAAAATTCATTTTACAGGTGTTTCTTCCTTTTACTGTTGGCTTTAGTTGATGGGGCTTTAGTTGATGGTTCATCGGGTCTTAAGCTACTCAATAAAGTAAGAGAACATATATTTGTTACGGCAAAGCCTCACACTTTTGCAAGCTTCATCAGCTTAACAGCTTTAATGCCGTTCTCCGGCCAGTATCAGCAGTAAGCCGTCAAAATCTTGGTGGGAGTGGAAAGCTATGCCTAAGGAAATTATTTTAATCTTGCCAGAAGTGGAAAGTTACGATGGCCTGCCCAAAACAGGAAAGGTAACCTAGAGCTGTCTCGAATATTTTTTTTGTTGTTGTTGTTGACAAGCATAAGAATGCATGAAAACGCCTAGGTAAGGCGTGCAAGAAGCCATAAAGAATCTGCAGACGAACAATAAACTAAATAGAATAAAAAAATAAGTATATTTTTGCATGCATCATTAAGAGTCGTAGTAGTAGTAGCTTTCACCGGCTGCATCGTTGGATCAATTATTCCCAGTAGGAAAATGTCCTCAAAGATCAAAGCCATGCTACAAAACTATAATTTTTAGAGACATATTGCTTTGCAATTGACCATACAGCCATATGATTTTCTTTATATGAGGTATGAGAGAAAAACACAGAATCCAAATATGAAAAAAAAATATTAATCATTGGATAATCAATGAAGGAAAACCTTTTGCAATACATAGAACAGTAAATTGGCAAGATACCTTTTGGTTCACCCAGAAAGCAGTAAGAGAACATAACAAAATAATACGTGCATAATTAACGAAAATGGAAGAAAAGTAGCAGCTTTTTAAACAATTTAAGCATGACTATCCATAAAAACTCGAAACCATTAAGAAGCTGAATGTGGCATCCCATTAGAATGAACAGAAGCAGGAAAATGCAAACAGTGCTGCTAAGTGAAAATACAATTATCATATGTGCTATGCCTATGGATGGATATTTTTCTATGTATAGACCAAATCTGGATGGAGGGATGGCATTGCTGATCAAAAAATAGGTTTAGGACCTAAACGATAATAAAATAGGGTAGGGGCTAATTAATTACTGATTTTTTCCTTAAATCTCTTCATCCTCTTTGTCTTCTCTCTTCTTGTAACAAAATCAAACCAGGCGAAATGAGAATGCAAATATTATCACTAAAGAAACCAAAAACATACAGAAAAAAAAACATCAATGTCATCCGGAAGTCTCTGCACTACTGCCAGTCTTCTGCGCGTGTGAGCATATCTGCGGCTGGCCAATGAAGACATACACCACGCCATCTCATTCGGGTCCAAGTTAAGCAGCATTGCTGATATAATGATCATAACGACAACCCAAGATTTCTCGAACAGCAATGGATTTATAAAAATCTTTTTTCTTTTTCAAGCTCCATTCTTCTGTTTCATGGTTATTGAGTTCCCAAAGTCTCACAGAGGACGTCGAAAGTAAACCACTTGAATGATATCAATTGAAAACAGCTGCAATGACTGCTAAGAACCGTTTTAAATCTCAAGGAAGTTTCTGTGTCCACAGGCTCGTTGACCTGACTGCATTCTTCTTGCTTATAACAGTTTATTCTTACTGCCTAATTAATACGTACGTGGTGATTTTTTAGTCATCCACTTGGAACAGCATTTATTATTTTTCAAATAGATTGAAAATACAATCATTCATTTCTATTAAAAAAAAGAGTAAATTTCTTTATGAAAAAAGATTATATAAAAAACAAAATAAATCCATTGACTAAATAATAAAAAAAATCAATATAATAATTTAAACGATTGTCCTGCGTGAGGACTTTCTGATGCAAAGACAGTAGCAAATTATTATTCTAAAAGAAAAAACAACGAACCAATCAGATTAATTATATTGACACATGGTGCCATATATAAACAGAACATATTTCCATGCACAAACAACTACTTGGAAAAAAAAATGATTGAAGAAGATCCAAGATGACGGAAAACAGCTTAAGATTATAGACTTGTATAGTTTACAGCAAACTTTATTCATTAATATATGCTGATGGAAAACCAGAAATGATTCTCGAACAAAGGTTAATACTTATATATATATATATATATATATATATATATATATATATATATATATGACCAGAAATGGAATTAATAACCCACATTTACCCCGAATAGCTTGACGGGCTTCTTCACTTCAATCTTGTAAAAAGCACAGCCAACTAT
The DNA here is from genome assembly GCA_029228465.1 of Salix viminalis. Classification (NCBI taxonomy): domain Eukaryota; kingdom Viridiplantae; phylum Streptophyta; class Magnoliopsida; order Malpighiales; family Salicaceae; genus Salix; species Salix viminalis. The sequence goes on from CM055439.1 coordinate 8,263,083, forward strand.
ATTTTCAAGCTTAGAGAAAGTGATCATATCACCAACATCAAGATTTTTTCTGGAAACAAATTTGCTCCAATCCTTAGAGATAACCGGTTTCGGATTTTTCTTTTTGCGAATGGTGCAGCGGAAAGTCCAGAGTTGCCCACATTCATCCATTACGTGAAAATCCACTGCATGGCCTCTCCCAAAGCATGGCAGGGACTCGAGACACCTGGTTGGAAATGACAATCTTTTCTTAATGTCAGTCTTGGTTAGTAGCTTGGAAAAGATCGCCATGTAGAAGTATTTAGGGCAAGTGATCGGTTATTATATACTGTGTGGTGTGTTGTGTGTGCTGGAAGTGTTTGAAGTGCTTGAGCTCACAAGTGTAGTTCTTTTTATTTCTGAAAAACTGGGTTTATATAGACAAGTTTAACTACGGTTAGTTTTTGTGGATTTCGCTATCACTAGTAGGTTAGAGCTGCAAGAGCACATGGTATAGCATTGACAGATTCTTTCTTTTAATAAATTAATTTAATTTTAGAAATTATTTTCTGGATCTGATTTATTTAAACAAAACCCATCATATTACAAGAATTTATAAGAAAACAATGTACAAAAAAAATAGGTTTATGTCTATATATCTGATTTATGACTCGTTATCTAGACCTCCAAGTTTGATGCTACTCTATGTGTTTTCTAGCCTTAAATTTTGATAGCACTTAAGACTAGTTATGTTTCTATACTAATTAGAATATTCTATGTACAATATTTTTACTTTTTTAATGGATATATATTTTTTAATAATTCATTACTTGCTTTGCTTAACTTTTATCATTTTATAACCCTCATTTTATAACCCTCTTGATAGTGCAGGGATTTGAACTCGTTATCTAGACCAACATCAAGTATTTTTTATTTAAAAATATATTAAAATAATATTTTTTATTATTTTTAAAAAAATATTTTTGACTTCAACACATGAAAATAAAATAATTTAAAAACACTAAAAAAAATTAATTTAAAATAAAATATAAAAATTAATTATTATTTTTTCAAAAACATTTGTGAAATGTAATCTCAAATAGGATTGTTGTATTAAAATTGATCGCTTATCACTTTGTCTTTTTTTCTTTCTATTTTGTGCTGCAAAATTATATACACATAACAACTTAATATTCTCACCGGTAACCAACGAATTAAATGATCTAGCTAGTAGCTTCAACTAGTTTTTGTCCAAGTATTGGATTTAACAACGTTGATATTCACAAATTTTGTATAATGGTTTTTGTTCCCTTTTGTGGACAAGTGGCACACAAGCGGGGCTAGTTTGCTATGAATGTTCCCCGCATCGTGCAAACCTACAGAAATTATATCGACTGATTAATACTTGGTTCGTCTCTTGATTGGAGGACTGGAGTTACCTTGCCTTAATCTGCTCCCGATCCTAACATCATGTGGCCCTGCCCCCTCCTCCACTATCTACCCTCGTCTTCGTCTCCCTCGTAGCTGCCTCTTTTTTCTTTTTTCAATCTTTAGATAGGTTTCATCTCTGAGAACATTCATGCATCTACCGACATGGGGTCAACTTCTTGCACTGACACGGCAGCGTTTGCTTTATGGTCTAGAAGTGGATTGTGGAAAAGAGATGTCGATATGGTGCAAAACTACTTTGAAAAAAAGTAATCTAAAATTTGCCATGTGTTTGTGATTAATATTTAAATGAAAGAAAAACATTATCTGAGACTAAATATTTCAGTTCACGTATTATTAGTCGTTGTTGATTAGGGACAACGAGATTATTATTGGTTTATGGGAATAAAAAGAGATCGCAAGCAGTAGTGGCTAGGAAGTGAATAACAAAATGCATAAGATTAAGAGCAATAAAAATGGAGAAAGGGTACTTGATCTATAATTAATGAGTTTAGGGATAGTTTTGTGGGAAAAGAACACGTTAATTCCTCAACTATCACCCAATCTTCGTTATGGTCGCTAAACAAAAACAATTTCCAATTGCGTCCTCTATCCATTTACAATACCCAATTAGGCCTCTCCTTGAAAATTCTGCCTTTAAAGTCATAAGAAAGAGAGATAATTATCATCTTAAAATGACAACCTTTTTGTCATAATTTGTAAAATCTTTGCTTTTGGGGTTAATTAGGTAATATTACACACATAATACAAATGGTAATTAGGATGAGGGATCGAATAGGGAATTGGTTTTGTTTGGGGACTCATGCAACTGAGATTCACGATGTAATTTGAGGATAAGCATATTCTCTGCTCTTTGCCTTCTGTAGAAGAAATTTAATTCAAAGCTAAACAGTTACGTACATAATTACCACTCGTAGCATAATTATTGTTTATTTAATTTTTTTCAGACAAACTGCATTAACTCGGTTTCTTACAACTCTCTAATAAGAAATCTAGTCCACTTTAGGATAAGAAATTATAAGGTCGGGAACCTTTAGAAATGGCCGGTCAATTTGGTTCGCCTTTTGTACTTCATTATAATTTACAACAGTATATTGCAGTCCATTTCCAAGACATCCGAAAAGTTGGAAAGGCACTGCTCGTTTTCAGATAGAAACATTGAGGTCTCAAAAAGAAGACTTTTTTGCAGGTAGACTTCATAACACACAGTCATGAAGATGACTCGGAATAAACCATGAAATGTTCGCCTGCTGTGGTGGAGGACCAGACCTTCACATGCAAAAAAACCCATTTGCAGGCCAAGCTTCGTTACGATAATATTACAGTGCCTGAGATGAAAACTAGGTATTAATCTGTTCTCCTCGAGATAACAGCAATGGTATTTAAACAAGCAATATTGTTTACGATATTGGCAGCTTAAACAAAGTATAAAAAATTAAAAATATTTCCAGGCATCCCAGAACATAAATTTCTTATTCTCATAATGATAATTAGATGAGAAAAAAATTTAAATATCTACTGACATGCAATGATTTGTCAGTACAAAAATAGGGCTATGTTTTTTTCATAATGCACACTGTAGACACATGCTGTCCAGGCTGTACTGATTGTACAGTGAGCTCAAGCTACATACCTAGTCCAGATAAAAGGATAAAATCTTTTGAGTTTACTAGGAAGAACCGGAGTCCTAGTTTAAATTTTCCCAGCAGCTGTTTTAACGTGCTGATATCATTTCCCAAATTTTAACTTGTATCCCCACAAGATCTATACATCAGAAACTCAGTTCAGGTTGCGAAGGTCAACTTTAAGGCACTGAATGATCAGTCCAAACATGTTGCTCTACTACATACATCACAAGGACCTGTGTAGAATTTAGAGATACCGGTATTATTGCTGTTGGAGTGACGCTTGAATTATAGATGTCAGAGATGGATGGATTCGAGCTGTTCTCAAAGAGCGAGCTTCACTTCTTCCTTCAGCGTACTCCTCTCCTAGCGGCCACCTTGGCCGCAGATCATACTAATTCACACAGCAAACAAGTATTAATCAAAGCTGTAACAAGACACCTTAAACATACACAGCATACCTTTACCTAAACAAGTCAGACAAAAAATGTCATCATACATGCTACTAATCTGCTCGTTAGAGAGGTACGACTAACATTAGGGCATGGTCTCACCATAATTCTCTTCCATTTATAAAATGATTATGTTGCCAAAAAGAAATTAAGGATTTATTAGATTATTCCTAATGGAAACTTTGTGGCTTGAAATCCATGGTTTATCCATAGCGGACTCCAGATGGAACTTTGACATGAGAGGGATAAAAGATTGTTCTGGGTCATATATTAAGCATAAGCCCACTTTTGTAACTCTTAACATATCCAGAGCCCAGTCATATTCAACTGTAAATAAAATATAAATTACAGCAGCACTTGTGGATGCTGATTGTTTGGAAGTTAACTGATATATGATAACTACAAGATGGTGATGGTGATTCGCCTCCAAATTTTTTGGACCAGTTCTAAGAAACATTGAAACAATGGTGTTACATTATTCAATTATGTGATAGAAAGAGTGATGAGACAAAACAAAAGTCAGTCATGAGTTTAAGAACAAACCACATAATCTTCATGTTCATCTGCAGGGGGTGGAGGATCAAATCTACCCATGCAGAAGTGCTCGATGCCAGTCCAAGCTACCATTACACCTATAGCAATGAAAAGCACCACCATCAGTCACTTTCTTCTTTGAGATGATAGTGTATTTACAAACAATATTGATTGTCAGCTTCTGGATCTACATAATTCCAAAAACTGACTCTCTACTAGCTTTTAGTGCAGACAACCTTGGATTGCTGCAAAGTTAGGTTTTCTATTCAAACTGAAGTTTCTCTTCATCACTCAGCTACTAAAATAGATGATTGACCTTATTGCAACTGTGAAGGTGGTGAAATAACAAGAACTTTTCATCAGCATGAAAACAAGGGAAGAATCTAGGCCATTCAGGGGTTCCACAAAATTGCCTTTTAAAGGATAGTATCAAATTAAATTGTCTTTAAATGAGCCAATAACTAATCTTCCTTTTTGGCCCAAGGCAATATTTTACCACACCATAATCCATTTAAAAGTTTGAGCATAAGATCAAAGATAAAACTTACCATTATCAGTACAAAGCTTTGGAGGAGGGCAAACAAGTTGAAGATTGTTCTTCTTCACAACATGATCAAGCCGAGCCCTGACATACTGATTTGATGCAACACCTCCAGAGACCACCTGCAGGAGGTGAGAATATAGATAGCTATCATCATCAATACAAGCCAGAAATTAATAGAAAGCATTCGTAAATCAGTAGGTTGAGATGAAGTAAACAGAATTTTAAATTTGCAAGGCATGTCACCAAATGCTTTATAGAAGGCTCAATCTTCCTTGCCCATTCAATTGCCCGGTCACACCTTTCCTCTAAATGCAATACTGCAACTCGCTGCAAGAAACAGCGTTAGAGGGGGCAGAACAAACAAAAAGAGCATGTTTATAGTAGTCTTCATTAAAGATTAAAAACAAAATTAACCAAAGGAAGGTAACCTGAAAAGAAGCTGCAATGTCAGCTCGGGACCTTCTATCTTGGCTACTTGCAGAAGAAATGGGAATTTCAGGATTGCTGCACATAATCTACACACACATCAATAGGCAGGAAAAAATGTATAACTTGGCTCATTGTTTGCAGAGCCCATTATATCCACGTGGGGGAATCAGTTAGCAGAGATAGTAGGAGTTTGGTGTTTTCTACATACATATTATGGGATCCAATTGCCAGCCTCACTTGGGTCTTCAAACCAGCATACGAGAAGTTGCAATCTCTATGCTGTTTCATTGGAGTCTGAACAAAAACAAGTGAGGGATTTTGGAGAGAGCTCGAAAACAGAAGAATGATTTTCATGTATTTTACGAACTCTAGCAAACATGAGAACAATGAGAAAGTAAATAAATAAACAAATAAAAAGTATGATAGATAACTAACTGAAAATTTTATTGATTCTGCATCACCCTCTTGAGCAAGTTCCTCTAGGGCTGGTCCACCACTCCTGCTCATGTCAAGACCAAGCCATTTTGCTGTCTTGTCGTATGCCTCACCAATTGCATCATCAATTGTGGTCCCAAGTTGTATGTAGTGGCCAAGGTCATGAGCAAGAATTAGTAGATTGTGTCCTCCTGAGAAACAGAAGTGACTGAAATCAATGGTATGCATGCAGCCACAGCAACTCTCTTAGGTTGGACGCCCAAAGCTAAGTTAAAACCCATGGTATCATGATGTTGATACCCACACGCACGCACGCAAAAAGCAACCAGTTCAGTTACAATGCAAGTTTGGATTCCATGCATGTTGGCCTCACTCTTGCTTGCAAACACCACTATCAGTTCACAGCTTAAACTTTAATATGATTGATTGATCAGCTTTAACCACATCAACTTGAGTCAGATAGGCATCTATTAATGAGCAGAATTGAGTTATTAATAATCCCACGGTAATTTATTTGTGTTGCATGAACCTGCATGCTCACGGCTTTCAAATCACACAAATATGACTTGATTTGCTTGATTTGAGAACCAAGGAAAGAGCAAATCCAACCAAACCTACTCAGACAATAATTGCAATTCCATTGATTTTGAACGACACTTTTTTGCCCTTAGTTCCTAAGAAACAATACCCAGCCTTCTTGGCATCAATCCAATCCATCCACTCACACACATGCTAACCTTAATATTAAAACATTAAGCAGAGGAAAAGAAAGAATCAATAATCACGTGATAGTCTTACCTGAAATAAGTAGGGCCATGAAAGGAAATTCCAACTCACGTTCAATTAATCTAGAATAAGAAACACAGGTGATGCAGCTGAGCATTTTATATCTCAATTTTGAGTATGAATCAAAAGCATAGACATACAAGCCTCTTAATGTCCAGCAAGATATGGAAATAAACTTGTTTTTAGTATATTTTAGTACATGCTGTTGTCTTGTGGCTTAGCTATTCTTTGCTTTTCAATCATTATATCATTTTTGCTTCCATACCTGGCTACTAGACAATGAGCCTCCATATGGTGGATGCCAATGATTGGTAGATTGAAGCTACCAGCAAGTTTACGAGCTTTTCGTACACCAACTGCATCACAATGCATATTTCTCTAAGGAGCTATTTTGTACTTGAAGCAGCAAAATTAGATCACAGTACAAAGGGATGCCAGAATATCGACCTCATAGCACAAGATAATATCAAAAGAAGAGCTATTTGCTCTCTCTTGCCCAAACATGAACTAAATTGAAAAAACCAAGTTGAAAGCCAAGCTACCATAACGCTGGCAATATTAATTAAGGTTCTTAGAACTAGAACAATGCTCTTGTCTAGCTATTTATGCAAATAAGCACACATTGACATATTCCATAAGCACTTCCAATAAGCCTTAGAATTAGAGCCATTTTTCAAGATGGTAGCACAGGTTTTTAAGGGCAGAAATCCATTTGTGCCCTGTATAAAGTAGAATAAGGCAGAAGACACTACACAGACAGAATTATCCAATGTTTGCCTGAAAGTATAGTTGAGTTTCTTTATCTAGCTTGTATACTATACATTGTTGACAACAATTTACGCTCGGTAAGAACAACAGGAGAAAAAATGAAACAGAACCACATGTTAATCAAATTACCGCGAAGACATAGGCTCAAACCAGGACCAATTGTAACAGCAACGGCAGATAGATTCCTTGCTGTTAAATTAGCTTTATCAAGTGCTTCCTGTACGACCTGTCAGATCACAAATGTGCACTCCCGCACAAACTCGCATCCATTACAAAATTAAAAACATGTTACAAAAAAACACTAAATTTCCTTGTTAGAGATGATACCTGATCAATAACTTGTGAGTGTGCTTCTTCTGCCATTTTAGGAGCAACACCACCATATTTTGCAAGCAAATCTGCCTTCATTAAAGTTAAGATTTAATAAATAAGGCAGTGACATTTGCCCAAATATACAGATTCACAACTGATTTTTGTCAATTAAGTAAATAAAAAGAGTCCACTAATAGGCAAGATAAGCAAAACCCTGTAATCAAATTACACTAAAAACATTAAACAAATACCTGAGAAGAAACAACTTGACTAAGAATCTCGCCATTGCCCCTCACCTGAAAAAGAGCCAAGCCCCATTAAAATTAGCACAAAACCAGAAACACTAAAAAGTTCAAGACAGACAAAATTGGCATACAACGGCAGCTGCAGTGTCATCACAGCTAGTTTCGATTCCAAGAACAACCAGGTCATCTTTAGAAACCAAAGCATCGAATTGGGGTTTTAGCGAAGTTGAAAGTCTTGAAGTGGGATGAGTGGATAGAGAATGGAGACAAGACCATCTGGGGATTATCGGTTGGGGTTTAAGGGTTTTGAGACACGATGACAGAGAGTGAGGAATTGAGGGTTTTGGGCAGAACAGATTTAGGCGGGAAATTGTGGAAGATAGGGAAGACAACATTTTTTTAGAACCAGACACAGATGATAATAGCAGAGACACGGAAGCGCAGTGCAAAAGAATTTAATAGCTGTTGTGCCGAAAAAAAATAATAAAAAGGGACGTTGCTATAACTATATATGGTACAGGGAAAATCACTATTAGGTAGCCATCGGTTACGGGATAATAGAAAGTGGAAAGATGCATATAATTGTATTTGGTGATTATTATTATTATATAATACTCTAAAAATGTCAGTCTGTTACTGTTAACTGTGATTGAATTAATTTTGCATTATAATACCTGTTGTTCAGTTTTCGGTTTGGGTCGGGCTGGGTTGCCAGTTATTATTTTTTTATATTTCTTGGCACAATAAAATAATAATTCTGTCCCTCAAAAAAGATTAAAAAAAATAATTGTTGTTAGGACTCATGAGGGGTGCCATGATAATTGCACATTTTTCAGTTTGATCGGGTCACCGGTTTATTTTTTTATAAATATTTTTTGCACAGTGAAATAATCATTATATCTCTCGAAAAAGACAAGAAACAGCAGCTATGAGAGGGGTGCCATGAAAATTGTATTTTTTAAAAAATAGCTAAATACTAATATGTCCTTCAATAAGACAAAATTGAAGAGTTGGTTGTAGAGGTATTTCGGTAATTGACCATTTATTATTATTTTCATTATTCTCTGAATATCGTGGGTGCGTGTGACACACGCGGTCAACATTATTCGCCCTCACCCCCTCTTTGAATGGCGCATGCGGTGTCGTCCGTTGCGGAAAATGTTCAATTGGCATCTCCATGGAAGCATCATCAGGTCCTCCTCCTCATGGTGCGGCGCATGGCCTCACACGGTGGGCGATTGAACACCCCCCCTTCTCCATCCTTCACCTTAAACTACGCGTCAACCCTCGAGTTTTATGGTTGTTTCATTTCAGTTCCTTCTCTTTTAATTGTGTTGTATGGTCTTTGTTTTTGTTATGTAAGTTTTAATTTGTTTCAATTGTGTCATTCAATTGAAATTGATTATATATTACATTTTCATTTCAATCCTTGTTTTTTTAATTTTGGGTTTGGTTTTAAATCCTTTAATATTTTCAGTACAAAGATATGATTTTTTTCAATTTTGTCCATTGAATGAAATTGATAATATATTTAGTTTTCATTTTGGCTCTTGTACTTTTAATTTTTTATTTTAATTCCTTTATTTTTTTATATATTTCTTAAATAGTCTCTATTTTTGTCAATGTTTATATGTATGTGCTCTTAGCTTTGGTTTCTAATTTTTATTATTTTCTCTTTTAATGAGGTAACATTTTTTTGAAAAATTTTGTTCTTAAATTTTAGTTTGTGTCTGTGATCATTTGAAATTTGATATTTTTGTGTGTGTTTTTCCATTGTTCTTTTTTTGGTTTTTTTATTAGTTTTTTTTCGTGTCAAATGATCTTTTTAGCTAATTATTATTATTATTATTATTATTATTATTATTATTATTATTATTATTATTATTATTATTATTATTATTATTTGCTCTTTTGTTAAAGTTATTAGGCTTTTTTTATTCTTTGATTGAATTTTTTCCCCATTATTAACGCAACAACAACAACAATAATTTTAGTTTTTTTTCTTGCCTTTTCTTTTGTTGATGTTTTTGATTTTTTTTCTCAAGGTGATTTAATAATTTTTATTGTTTTAGCAGTAATAGTAATGATATTTTAAAATGTTAAGCTTTTTTGATGTTGTTGTTGTTATGATATGATGTATTATTGTGTTTTATTATATCAAACTTTACATGTATAGATGTTATATTTCATTTGATTTTTTCAATTTATCATTTGATTGAAATTGATAATATATTTGGTTTTCATTTCGGCCATTATACTTTTAATTTTTTAATTTAATTCCTTTATTTTTTTATATTTCTTAAATAGTCCATGTTTTTGTCCATGTTTATATATATGTGCTCTTAGTTTTGGTTTTTATTTTTTATTATTTTCTCTTTTGTTGAGATAACATTTTTTTCAAAAATTTTGTTCTTAAATTTTAGTTTGTGTTTATGATTTGAAAATTGATATTTTTTTTCTTCTTTTGTTCGTTCTTTTGGTTTTTTATTAGTTTCTTTTTAATTTTCACTTCAAATGATTTTTTTTAGCTAGTAATTTTTTTATCATTTATTTTATTTTTTTGTTAAAGTTTTTGGTTTTTTTTCTTTTATTGAATTAATTTTCCATTATTCACTCAATAACGAGAATAATAATAATAATAATTTTAGTTTTTTTCGTGCTTCCTCTTTTATTAATGTTTTCGAGTTTTTTTTCCTGAGGGTAATGTAATAATTTATATTTTCTTAGCAATAATAGTAATAATATTTTTAGATGTTAAACCCTCAATGTTGTTGTTGTTATAATATGGTGTGTTAATGTGTTTCATTATATCAAATCTTACATGTATAGATATTATATTTTATTTTTGAACCAGTAAAATCTATTAATTATTTCAATCCGAACAATTATAAAAATTATTTACTCTGTCTGCAAGGTAGTGCGAGCAATTTAACTAATTATATTGAAAATGAAGTGGCTGAATATGCATCTTGTTTGTTTGTTTATGATGTACAATATATGGTAAAATAGGAAGAAAAAGTATATTTTATTATCATTATATATAGTTATTAATTTTATATATATAAATAACAAATAATTTGTTCTCATCAGTTAAAAATCCAAGTTAGTTCAAGATAAAACATAAGTTAAAAACTCATTATTTTTTCTTGAAATCAGAAGATTGCTTTGATTATTTTTTAGCAGAATCAGTTTATCTAGGTTGGCATTACTGCTATGTGACCTGAATTTTATCTCGAGTTAATTTCCAAATCAGGTTTTAAAACTATTATAATAATAATTTTTATTCATACATTAACTTGGATCAACTTGTGCTGACCCTCTCGACTCTTAACCAAGATCTTGTCCTGATTGCCCCTCAAATCATGTGTTTAAAATTATGATAATAATAACTTTTATCACTGCATTGATTCAGGTTAAATCAAGTTAACTTTGTTAATTTGTGATAGGGTTTTGTTACTAATTGACCTCACTAATAGAGTTTTTAAACTATGAGTGACCACTTTATTTTTATGTTGACCTTTTTGACACACGAGTCTTGCTCTTAATTGATTTTTTAATTGAGAGTAAAAATTATGATAATAATAATTTTTGATATATTTTTTACTTAAAATAAAAAAAAAAGTGAACGGAAGGGAAATAGAGGTTAACGAAATCTTCACCTTGTTTAGAAAGAAAGATATTGATGAAGAATACGTGGATTGTAGTTTAATTCTCAATTAAACGTTAACAAATAATAATTTTGTTGTCAATTATAAATGTGGTTGAAGAAATACCATTTTTCTTTTTAAATAATGATTTTCTTAAAAATCTTATTGACGTACAAGTAGAGTATACGTCAACGTGTTAGAACCGTGAGTTGTGCATGCATTGGTTTTTGACGTTCAAAATATTTCTTCTTTCATCTTAATCGACTCCTCTGTCCTTTTCACTATATATAGCGCGTGTAGCCGTGTACTTAGTTTTGATTTCTTTTAGTTATTTTTTGTTTGCTGAAGTTTTATTAGTTTTCAATTTAATCCTTGACTTTTAATTTGCATATATAATTAAAGTATTTAGTTTCGGTTACTTTTACTTTTTTGTTTTTTTACTTTGCTACTTTGTTAAAGTTTCTATGTCTTTTAGCTTTATAATTCAAATCAAGTTTATAATTTTTATTTTCTTAATTGTAATAATTATTTTAATTTGGTCAATTTTCTTTTGATTTCTTACTGTTTTTTAATCCTTTTGTCAAAGTTTTTTTTTATATAGTTTTGAATTCCATCCTTTAAATCAAGTTCATGATATTTATTTTTTCACTAATAATAATTGTAATAATGGTCATAGTAATATTAATGATGATGATGCTAATAATAATAATTATAATTGTAATGTTAGTTATAATAATAATAAATATTATTATTTATGATGATGACAGCAACAGCAATAATTAAATTAATACTACTACTACTAATAATAATAATAGCAGAGTAGTTATTCTAATTGGGGTGGTAATAATGTTCTACAAATAACATCAATGCTGCCATTCATAATTTTTTTAAACCCTTGATCAATATGATGGAAGCAGCTGGGCGGGATCTTGATGCTGCAGCTAACTCCATTGAATCCAATGTTATTTATGCAAAAAGAGCTCACAAAGACCATGCATTTAAATCTCATATATCTCAAAGAATGTTCAGTGGATTTCAGCACGGGATCTTCTCAATTGAGATTCAAATGTGTTTATCTCTCAGGTGTGAAGGTTGCTGCATGATTGCCAAATCCGAACAAATACTAGCTGCATGTATTGTTTATGTGGCGTGTTTAAATCTATGTAACTGTATTTCTCGTTGAATGAGATTAGATGAGCTTTCATATCCTCACTGCCCTTCACCCTGTCTCTGTCTCATGATCAGTAAATTGTCGCGAGAAAATCATTGTATTTACTTCTGAGTCTTGCTTGGAATTGAGGTAAGATCTCTGGGACGATATAGATGAATGGATCGACAAAAAATATGATAATCATATGAATGGAAAACAAGTATAAGATATGCTCGAGAATCCGCAGTTACATAAAAAAAGTGGATTTGAATGAGCTTCTGGTTGATTCTCGCCGAAAGATTACTCAGCCTCGGTAGCACATGGTTTGCGAGGTATCGTCCCCATTGAGCATAACTTTAAGACACTACATTGTTAAAAATGATTCCTGCTGGCAATAGATAATAGGTATTGCCATGTTTATAGACAGGCCGCCGCGGGCATCGCTCAACCCTCTCCAGCACAGCTGATCCAACGGCAGGGATCAGATTATCAGTTGATCCTACGAATTCTGACCGTTCAAGGCAAAAAGTTTACGTGATTTATCAATGCGTTACATGGAAGGGATCTTCAAATGGCCTCTTCTGTCAAATTGATTTGATTTTCTGAATCAACAAGAAACATTGACCACCAAATGAACGTGCTCCTTCCCGAGAAACCCTGCCAGTGTTTTACGGTTAAATTAAGGTTCAGATAACCATTATCTTTGAATTAAGGTTTGTTTTCCATTGCTGCCTATCTAAGAAACTCTTGGTGATGAGGGTTTAGTGTTAATGATTTGACAGACCCAGGTAAGCATAATCCTAATTTCTATCATGCTTTCTTCAAGGACCAATTAAGTATAATTTGGGTTTAGTACAAGTAAAGTGCACGTTAATTAGACCAGGCAAATGAAGTTTTAGCATGTGACAGCCTCTTTATATACACTCATTGCTTCATCCTAATACCCTCAAATTACATATTTCCTCTCTATCAACTCCACAACCTTCAGCAATAATGGCTCGTACCAGTCTTTTCATCCTGCTTCTGCTACTCTCTATAGTTTGCCTTTCCGGCGCGATGAAACCAGCCAGGCCTTCGAGAAGGTCCCGGGCTCGGGCCTACGTCGAAAACGAATGCAACAAGACCCGTTATCCATCCCTGTGCATCCAATACCTCGCAGTCTATGCAAACTCGACAATACAAACTCCACAGCAGCTAGCCCAGGCTGCCTTGTCCGTGAGCCTATACAAGGCCCTCCAAACAAGAACATTCATGATGAAGGTGGCGAAAGAGCTCAAGGCAATGAAATCCAAGGATTACCAAGCTGTGAAAGACTGCTTAGATCAAATTTGTGATAGCGTGGATCAACTCAGCGAATCAGTCAGAGAGCTCCATCGCTTGGAACGCCTGGATGTTGCTGGTGGTGATGACGCGTTTTGGCACATAAGTAATGTTGAAACTTGGGTAGGCTCTGCCATGACTGATGCTAGCACTTGTTTGGATGAGTTTTCGGGGAGGGATATGAACAAGTTAAGGGCTGTAATCAAGGCCAAGGTTTTGAACGTGGCTCAGACTGCTAGCAATGCATTATCCATGTTTCACCGGTATGCTGCGAAGTACAAGCCATAAGTCTAGATGTAAGCTTTGCTTATGTTCTGGATCGAACTTTGTAGGTCAATATTTCTTATATTGTAATATAAATGTGTGCATGAAAGTGTTCAAAGAAGGCATTTGTGAGTATGAATGCTGTTAATTTCCTGTACAAGTTATATATATATACAAAGTGAAAGTCAAACAAATTTCATCAATCTCATCCTTTTGCTTAATGTTTTCCTCCACCCGCCCCCCCCCAAATCCATCCAGCCTGGGATATCAAACCATTAGCCCAGAAACAAGCATCATGAGATTTTAGTGGTCTATGGCCATTGAACCTATAATTGTTATGAGTATCGACATTAAATTAAATTATTAGAGTGTATTTGAGGTTATTTTTTTTAAATAATTTTTATTCAGAAATGCATCAAATAATTTTTTTATTTTTTTTAAATTATTTTCGATATCAGCACATGAAAATGATATGAAAACACCAAAAAAATTAATTTATAATAAAAAATATTTTTTTTATTTTTTTCAAAAACATTTTAAAAATAGAATGGAAACAAGATATCCCATATTAATTATATAGTTTTATTATTTAGATTGCTAGCTCTAAGCTAATGGCGCCATAAAACCATGTTTCTTAGTAAAACCTAAACAAAACTTGAAGTAATGGTATGAAGTAAAGAAACAAATGCTTATGGAGCTAGAAGCAATACCTCATCAATTAACATATTTGGCTAGATATCATATGGAAATAAAATAAATTTCATTTAAATGGATTTGCTTATACGATAATCACTTAATCGATCCAGTATATATATTCTCCACATGAATTATTTAAATTGTTGGAAAATTAAGAAAAAATAAAAAAGTTTTATAATTACATATATATATATATGTTACTAGATCATCCTGTTAACCAATCCGTTGTAGTCTAGTTGGTCAGGATACTCGGCTCTCACCCGAGAGACCCGGGTTCAAGTCCCGGCAACGGAATTTTTGAGTTCCATTTCTGTAGCGGGTGCACGAAATGAATGTTGCATGTAGATCTTTCAGCCCCCTTTAAAATAAATCCAAATGTTTTAAACCCTAGAAACATTTTATCACCTTTTTAAAACAAAACTACTCAATGCACTACAAATATTAGCACAACGTACACCATTTTTTTTTACAGATATTTGAAAATACACTCTCACAGATTTTAGATCAAAGACAGTGTTAAATAAATCCAGGCGGGAATTCAATCGTTCCTTTCTCTTCCCTCTCTTCCATATCTCCAAAGACTGCCGCGACCGAAAAAGTTCCGACTCTTCTTTAAAATGCCAGTATCGGGATCAGTAGAAGAAGACGATGAGCACGATTCCAAAGATACAGTGCTCCAAAAATACTTCTTACAGGAATGGAAACTCGTCAAATCCCTCCTCGACGACATCGTTTCCAATCAACAAGTCTCCGATCTCTCCTCCGTCCACAAGATCCGCTCCATTGTACTGCTCTCCGCTTCCTCTCTAACTTTTGTTGTTGTTGTTGTTGTGGTAATTTTTATTATAATATTTTTTATGCAGATGGATAAGTATCAGCAGCAGGGTGAGCTATTGGAGCCGTACCTGGAGAGTATAGTTTCACCATTAATGCAAATTATTCGTACTCGAACGATCGAATTAGGTTTTGAATCGGATGAAATTCTTGAAATAATAAATCCGATCTGTATTATTATTTACACTTTAGTTACCGTTTGCGGTTACAAGGCGGTTATTAAGTTTTTTCCGCATCAAGTTTCGGATTTAGAGCTTGCGGTTTCTCTCTTAGAGAAATGCCATGGCGCGAATTCTGTTACATCGTTGAGGCAGGAAAGTAAGGGAGAGATGGAGGCGAAATGTGTGATGCTTTTGTGGCTTTCTATTCTTGTTTTAGTTCCGTTTGATATTTCTTCAGTTGATACTAGTATTGCCTGGAGTAATGAGCTCGGTGAACTTGAGTTAGCTCCTCTTGTTTTGAGGATTTTGAAGTTTTCTAAGGATTATCTTTCGAATGCTGGTCCTATGCGGACTATGGCTGGATTAGTGCTCTCTAAGCTTCTTTCGCGTCCTGATATGCCCATGGCCTTTACCAGGTTTTAACATCGCTCGTGTTAGTGTCTATTTGAAGCATTGTTGGATAAGCATGGTTGAATATTTGTCTTTTGTTTTTATTTTCCAGCTTTATTGAATGGACACATGAAGTTTTATCTTCTGGCACAGATGATTTGTCGTCTCACTTTCAGTTACTGGGTGCCGTGGAGGCATTGGCTGCTATTTTCAAGGTTTCTATTGTAGATTTCGTCATATTGTTATGATGTAAATAAGTTTTGCATGGATCCTGCCTTTTGTTGTATTCTTTCCTGTGTGCATTTCTCTTTGCCTTGTTTAATTTATAGTTTTCTCATATATTATTTGTTATGGTCAGGCTGGTTGTCGCAAAGGGTTAATGGATGTGGTTTCCACTGTTTGGACTGACGTGTCATTGTTGGAAAAGTCCGGTACCGCTGCTCATAGTCCTTTGCTCCGCAAGTATTTGGTGAAGTTAACACAACGGATAGGTCTTACATGCCTTCCTCCTCGCTCACCAGCCTGGTGTTATGTGGTTAGTATTGCTGAATATTTTGGACATCCTGATTTAAACTTCAAGGTTCTGCTAACCATCTTCAGGAAAATTTTATAGCATGTTCTAGTTTGAAAGTTTCTTTTACGAATCTTTTGCTTACAAAGGACTTTGCATTTTAGTACCATATTCAGAATAAAAGCACAATTTAACATGTGCATAATTAATTAGCATCTTCCTTCTGGTTTATGTGCAATATATGTTAGAAACTGTTCTTTCAACATCGATATTGACATGTTGCTTGGCCAGCAATTATCCCAGTGCCTTCATATAATATCAGTACATTGGCTGTTCAGCTTGTAACATGACTCATGTACCTTGGGAAAATTGAAGTTTGCAGGGCATGCAGGGTGCCAAGCCACCCTGTGTCACTTGTCATGCTTTTTTTGTTATGTCAAGTGGACAAAACTGCTTTGCATCTCCGAAGTGGGAATTAGTGATAAACCAAGGACAGATCTGAGGCCATTATCCCTAAACATTATCAATAGTTCTTTGACTGCTAGTTTTTACAGACCCTCAATTGTATCCACTTCTTGAGTGCATGGCTGTGTGTGTAACTCGTATGGTATATACAACTATAAGCTCCTTAATTATTTATCCTATTATCTTATGTGTGCTCTAGATATTTAGTCTCAATCACTTCTTGTTGTGTATATCTAACGTGATTAAATGTTTGTAATAGTTGTTACCATTATTTAAATAATCAAAAGCACAAAACAAAGAATGCTATTCTCATGACATTCTTTTGCCTTATCCATAGGGCAGGACCAGTTCTCTTGGGGAAAATGTCTCCTTAAACGCATCTAAAAGAGCTGATCAATGCACTCACTACGAGAATATTGATTCTGTCAAACCAGAAGAAAGAGCAAACTGCCTTGAAGATGAAGACATGGATATTCCAGAAATTGTAGAAGAGATCATTGAGATGTTACTAGCTGGATTAAGAGACACGGTATGTCAAGAGGGTGAGATTCCATTTAGAGCTTATTGCTTTCTTTAATCAAATACTAAGTAGCTTGAAAGGTTCAATTTTGGATAAAATGTTACCCATTTGTATTCTTCTGTTTAAAAGTTAGGATTGGAAGCAGATGAGTGCTATCATTAGTGGTACAGTACTTTGTTATCTCATCAATAGCTGCTTAATTTAAAATAACATACAGGCATCTTAATGAAGTAACTGCTCTGTTGAGCTCTTGATCCACATATAATCATTGCCTGAGGAACATAGTGGAAACCATGTAGAACGCCAGAAAAATCTTTCAAAGCCTTAAATTAGCACTTAAGAATATTTATGAAAATCCAGTTAGAATTCATGAATTATATGAAGTGAAAAATATAATGAAGTTAAATAAAACAAACCATCACTCTTTCCAGGCTTCTATGAAGCCCAGCAACGACCCTCGAAAGAGTGCTGAGTGTTGGCTATGCTTTCTAATTAACAAATAAAGTGTATTGGTATAAGAATTAGTGAAATGCACTGGCCTCTTCTTGAGGTGCTTGTTGTAGTCAATACAGGTGGGTCTGCAGGCATCCCTTACATGTTTGTTTCTCTCTCGAGAAGTGAGTCCCACGTCTTAGACATGATGCCTCTGAAGTTTCAATCACCTTATAAAGCGTGGGGTCTCGGATTCAAAATTGACATGATTGTCTGGATTGTACTCCTGTGCATTTTGCTTCTTTGCTATTCTTGTCTGTCAATGAACAGAACATATAAGAGCCATGCAAAGGTGTTGAATATGCTTTGTTTTTCTGGACAATTTTGTGTTGATACCATTGACAATGCAGGACACAGTTGTACGTTGGTCTGCTGCCAAAGGTATAGGCCGCATAACTTCACGATTGACATCTGCTCTGTCAGAAGAGGTCTTGTCATCGATATTGGAGCTGTTTTCACCTGGAGAGGTATGCTTCTATGTTCTCTTTTTTCTCTTTTCATATTTTCTTTGTATTTTAATCCTTCTCTATCAATTTTGAGTTATAGAGCCATAATTAACTTTCATAACTTTCCAGGGTGATGGTTCATGGCATGGAGCTTGCTTGGCACTTGCTGAACTAGCACGTAGAGGATTGTTGTTGCCTATGAGTCTTCCCAAAGTTGTTCCCTATGTTGTGAAGGTAGGATGATTGCATTTTGATTGGATAATCTTTTCTTTTCTGCTAAATCATTTGTTATTGAAAGATTTGTTGACCATTTATAATTTTGCATTATGTTTGGTTTATCAATTCTTTTTTTTTTTCTTCTTTCCGTTTTGTTAACTGTTTCTAGTTAATAGTCATAATCTCTTTCTATTTGGAGACAGAAGAAAGGTTGAAAAGTAAATTATTCTTAGCTTCAAAAGGCAAAAATGTCAAATCCAGTGAAAGAATGAACTACTTTGCACATGGAAGATGAGCACTAGTGTGATTGTGAGCTAATTTTCTACAGTTTTATTGGCTTCTCCTCTCTCAACATCTATATTGTCTGTTGGCTTATAAGTAGTAGAAAATGTTTGGTTATACAAGTGCCAAGACTCTAAGCATCAATGTATTGGAATTGAGCAATATATTTTTTTTCTGACAGGCGCTGCATTATGATATTCGTAGAGGTCCACATAGTGTAGGGTCTCATGTTCGAGATGCTGCCGCCTATGTTTGTTGGGCATTTGGTCGTGCATATTATCACGTTGATATGAGAAATGTATTGGAACAGCTTGCTCCACACCTGTTAACAGTGGCCTGTTATGACCGTGAGGTGCGAGTACTCTCTGACAGTATATACTGGCCTTTTCCTATTGTACCAATGTCATTGTCAAAGCTTATGATGCATGATGCTTAGGTTAATTGCAGAAGAGCAGCTGCAGCTGCTTTTCAGGAGAATGTTGGAAGACAAGGGAACTACCCACATGGCATTGACATAGTGAATACTGCAGATTATTTTTCACTCTCTTCAAGAGTAAACTCTTACCTCCATGTTGCTGTCTACATTGCTCAGTATGAAGGATATCTTTATCCGTTTGCAGAAGAACTGCTGCACAACAAGATTGGTCACTGGGTATGCTCAATCACTTATATTTTGTGTCGTCTATGTTTTATTTCGTCAGTGATGCTAGCTATATCTATTTCTATTTGCTTTTGTCTCATCTTTTTGTTCCAAATTATCTGTTGAGACTAGAGATGATATATGACCTTGGTCATTGCTACCTTTGTTGCACCATGAAGTTTCCCGAAGTTCACTGACCTTTTTCATTTTGAGGTTTGGGGTGGGTATCTGTTGGTTTGCATAGGATTATCAGCATAGAATGCTCATAGCTCTTGGCACTAAAAAAGTTATCTGGCTTAACTCTTGCATGTCATATGGTTTTTACTGTTTTTGTAGTTTGATGTGTATGACTGTTGTGGCTGGTTACTTTAGGATAAAGGCTTGAGAGAACTTGCTGGAGAAGCCCTTTCTGCTCTTGTCAAATATGACCCTGAGCATTTTGCAAGCTCTGTTCTGGAGAAACTAATTCCTTTTACTCTCTCATCTGATCTTTGCATGCGCCATGGTGCAACCTTAGCAACTGCAGAAATTGTTTTGGCTTTGCACCAATTTGACTATGCTCTTGCCACTGGTCAGTGCTCATTTTTCTTCTTTCAACTCTTCTTTTTCTCACAAATGCAATGAAAACTTTTTATTTGAACTTTCAGAGATAAATGTTCATGGTTCCTGTGTTTGTAAAAATGCATGTCTTTAGGATTTTCTATTGTATTCTCATCATTATGCTTATTTCCTTTAGAGCTTCTAGCTTTAAGGCTATTATGTGATTGATACTATGCTAGAATAATTTCAGTGTTAGTTTTTCCAGCAATGTGAGAAAAAGAAATGATATTGAGAAAGAAATCCAGATTGGATACAACCAGATTTGATTATATCCTCTACATTGTTAATACATTACATAGGAAAATCACTTGTTGTCTACATGCTTTTCCTTTACAAGTGATTGTTGAGATTTCAACTGAAGTAACCTTCTGGAATCTTAGACAATAACTTAAAAGTTCAACTGAAGTAACCTTTTGAAATCTTAGACAATAACTTAAAAGTTCACGCTGGATGTGAACTGCACTACCTCAGGTTTTTTGTTGTGAGATTTCTGCAAAACAAGGTTTGGGGGGTTGCATTCTTTCTTGCTTGAGCTTACATCTTGCATAAACCGGGTTTTAGTATCTGCTATTTCTATTTTGTAGAAAAACAGAAACAAGTTGCTGGTGTAGTTCCTGCTATTGAGAAAGCACGCCTTTATCGTGGGAAGGGTGGAGAAATAATGCGTTCTGCTGTTTCTCGGTTCATTGAATGTATCTCATCATCGCATTTGTTATTACCGGAAAAGATAAAAAGGAGTCTGCTTGATACTCTCACCGAAAATTTACGGCATCCTAATTCTCAAATACAGGTGTTTGTGTTGTAATGTTAGATTTTCTTTGCTAGTACGTCTTTTTTCCTTGCTGCTAGTCTGAATTTATGAATCTATTGATCCAAACATAACAGAATGTTGCTGTTAAAGCCCTAGAACACTTTGTTCGAGCATACCTTGTAACCAAAAATAATGACGATGCTGGCGGTATAACATCAAAATACCTGGAACAGCTGACTGATCAAAATGTTGCTGTAAGAAGAGGATCTGCAATGGCGCTAGGTGTTTTGCCATATGAACTTTTGGCTAACAGGTGGAGAGATGTGCTTCTGAAGCTTTCTAGTTCTTGCATAATAGAGGTGCGTGTCGTGAAAGTTGTGATTCTTATTAAAAACTCTTGCTTTGGATCTTACTGGACTACTGACTCATGTTTGTGGATAATCTCTATAGAATAAACCCGAGGACAGAGATGCTGAAGCACGAGTAAATGCTGTCAAAGGACTCGTACTAGTGTTGAAGACATTAACTCAGGAAAGAGGCTGTTACAGTATTAGTTGTGGAGAGGATGGCGTGTCTCTGTATCATCTGATAAAAAATGAAGTTATGCTGAGCTTATTTAAAGCTCTTGATGACTATTCTGTTGATAACAGAGGTGATGTGGGTTCATGGGTCCGTGAGGCTGCTATGGAAGGCCTTGAAACATGCACATACATCCTCTGCATTAAGGATTCCAACGGAAAATCACATGGTGTTGAGTCTGTGTCAGAGAGGCCTAATGATGATGTGGCTGATAATAACCAGTTGGTCTCATTTTTTGATGCAAATGTCGCTACCAATGTGATTGGCGGAATTGCTAAGCAAGCTGTGGAGAAGATGGACAAAATAAGAGAAGCTGCTGCAAAGGTTCTGCAGAGGATTTTGTACAACAAGGCAATATTTATTCCATTTATCCCACACAGAGAAAATCTGGAAGAAATCGTTCCTAATGAAACAGATTTAAAGTGGGGGGTACGTATACAGTCCACTGTTTATACAGTTTCTCCATTTTAGTTGTTATTTGTGATTTAAGTTCTATGGCAAGGAGTTGATTGTGGCTTGCTTGTAGGTACCCACCTTTTCATATCAACGCTTTGTACAACTACTCCAGTTTAGTTGTTATAGCAGATCTGTATTGTCTGGTTTAGTTATTTCAATTGGCGGGTTGCAAGATTCTTTACGCAAGGCTTCGATCTCTGCATTGTTGAAATATCTTCAAACTGTTGAAACTGAAAAGTCCAATGATAGAAAGTCAAGAGAACATATGCTATCCACCGACATGCTTTGGGTTCTCAAACAGTACAAGAAATGTGATAGAGTTATTGTACCCACTTTGAAGGTAATGGAAATTTAGTTTTTTTCTAAATGATATCATTTTCTCTGCTTTAACAAGTTATTGAGATAAACTTATAGTGGCTAGTTAATAGCAACATAATTTCACTTGGAGGCTTAGTTAAAGAATTTTGCTGATGATGTTGAGGTAGTTGCAATTCATGTTTTCCTCCATGAGCCGATGAGCTCTCTTTCTTTCTTTTCACTTTTCTTTTTTCGTCTTTCTACTAGCATTTCTATGAAACAAATGTTTGTGTGCCTGCCTGTACACATTGTTTAACTTGGGACAATGACATTCTAAGTTTTGTTTCCCCCCCTTGAATTTTAAGTTTATTCACGGAGTTTCAGAATATTGACCATGACTCTTGTGTATTTCAGACAATAGAGATTCTTTTCAGCAAAAAAATATTCTTGGACATGGAGGTTAGTTGTCCTATCTTATTTTTCTTCTGACTTGGGCAATCGATGTGAGGATCTCACTGTCAGTACACAGGAAGAATATTGCTTTCAGATTCTGATTCCATCGATGAAAACATCTGCTGTTATTGACAGTGAAGATCTCAACGGACAAACACAAACTGCTGCTATTGGAATCATGAATTAAGGGTTTTATTTATATTTCTGTTTCATGGTTTGACGACATGCTGAAATACCTATCCATTTCAATTTCCAGGACCAAACTCCAGTCTTCTGTGCTAGTGTTTTGGATTCCCTAACTGTTGAGCTGAAGGGATCAAAGGACTTTGCAAAATTATACTCTGGTATTGCTATACTTGGATATATTGCTTCGCTCCTGGAAACCATCAATGCTCGGGCATTCACTCATCTTCTCACTTTGCTCGGCCACCGATATCCCAAGGTTTGGGATTTGGCGTTTGATTTATATCCGTGTGAACTCTATTTGGTTGATTAGCAACTCAGTGAATTGAAATCTACGCTGTCTCTTCTGTTCTCAGATCAGGAAAGCTTCTGCTGAACAAGTTTACATTGTCCTCCTACAAAATGGGAATCTTGTGCCAGAGGACAAGATGGAGAAAGCACTGGAAATTATTTCTGACACCTGCTGGGATGGAGACGTTGACGCGACCAAGCTTCAAAAATTAGAATTGTACGAGATGGCTGGTGTGGAATTAGGACTTCCTGTCAAGCCTGGAGATAAACTACCAAAGAAAGAGCCTGCCACGAATGATGAAAATGCATCCTATTCCTCGTTGGTCGGGTCGAGTGGGTTTTGATTCATATCCCCACACCCCTCTTCCCGCTTTACCGAGGTACGTTTCCGAAGGTTTTTCTCATGGTGCGAGGATTCTTTAACTGTTGGATCTGTACAATTTGACCAGTCCGTGTATCCTCTTGTAAATTGTACCATGTCTAGAACATTAAAATGTCAAGGCCGTCTGACCCGCTCGAAGATCATTGCCGGTCCACGGTGTAAACGGGTGAAATTTTCTTGGAACGTGTTTCTTGATCTGGTTCCAAACCAAACCTGACCACGTTTACTAGTTTTCATAAATTTACAGATACTGGGCTGGGATGGGCTTTGTTAATTAGACCTTCCTAAAACTACCAGTATATTTTTCCAACTTTTTATATGGAAAAATTTACTTTTTTCCCGTGGTTCTTTTTATCAAAAAAAAAATATAAAAAATTGAAAAATTTTATTTGCTCAAAGAGACATGTCTTCATGCTCCCGGAGAGCGATAGAGATGGACAGAGGGCCTACAACGTCAACGGAATCATATGTAGCTTTTAGAGGGACTCCATGAAATCATCTTTTACAGTACTCGACTAATCAAATCGACAAGTGGAAAAGACGTAATTGACCTGAAGAAGCCTTCCATGGCACCAGCTAAAGACTACACGTCTTCCAATGCAATTGAAGATCAAGTCAATTTCGTTGTCAGAAAAAAAAAATCCAAACTTGACCAACCAGGCCATAAGGCCCAAGCAACTGGAGCGCGCAAAATTCTTTTATAGGTATCACTGGGAAAATCCATGAAACAGTAATTAGATTGTACCAAAAACCTGCAATCGTTCTTTTTTTTAATATAAAAACAGCAAAAAGCTCATCATCATTATTTAAAAAAAGTTACAATCATAATTCATAACAAAAATATAAATGAACTTGTTTTACACATCTCTAATTAAGGTTGTGGCCTGATGCAAAATTGAATGTTTAGTGGCCTGATGGTTACAAACCCAAATTCCAGAAGTCCTCGTGCAATATTTTAAGACCTGTAATGAATGGTACAACGAATGAACGGATCTTGATGATACTACTGCCCCATCACGTGAACACGTTATCAATAACTATTCATTTAGCCAGGGGTACACCTTCGGCGATGAAGGCAGCCTTGCGGTAAGAACTTCTACTCCAGTTTCTGTCACCTGCATAACAATACAATCAGCAAAAACAGAAATACAAGATGCTACAGAGATTATTGTACATGAGGTTTCCATTATCAAGTAATGAGAAATTGAAGAACAAGAAATCACTGCAGTGTGATGGAAGTCCCAGATACGGTACCCTGGTGCAATTTAGATGTGCAGGGCCACTTGTCTAAGGGGATGTTTGGAAAAGCACATTTAAGAAAAATTGATTTTTTTTTTATTTTAAATTAATTTTTTTTGGTTTTTTTAAAAAAAGTTGGTGTTATTTCAAAAATAAAATAAAATAAAATACAATTTCAAAAGCATCATTTTAATACAATGAAAAGCAATTTCAAAAGCAACCTCATCCACTCCTAAACAGTCACTAAATCAACCGCGATAACAATTAGAGGCAGAAGTAAATGGGGGAGTCGTGAAGGTAAACCTAAGGGTCAGTTACCAGTAGGGTGTGCTCAAACTGAGCGCTGCGTTTGCCATCTGTGGTGACAACAGTCCATCCATCAGGCCACATTCGATCACGCCAAACCCCTAATCAGGAAATCATTCGAGTTAGAAGCTGCAAGTGACAAAAGCTTTGAGAGAAATTCCATCAATTATAAAACCTTGTAAAATCACCTGCATTAATCATGGGTTCAATAGTAAAGGTCTGTCCAGCCTTCATTACACCCACTGCTTTATTTCCTGCTCTGGTTTAAGGCAAACAATGCATACAAACTAAAATAAAAGGCTTAATCAATTAGTTTATTTAGTACTGAAGGGGCAGTTCAGCATCATTTTGCATTTTCAAAATCTCAAACATTGGTTTACTTTCTTTTCTAAGGAATTGTTTTATATTGCAGTAACAGTTGTTTTCTAAAGTGTTTTTCGCTTAAAAATGCACCAAAATATGTTTTTTTTAAAGTAATTTTTTAACATAAAAACAAATTAAAAACGTAAAAAACTAAATTGAAGCAAAAAAAACTAATCAATTTTTTGAAAATCATAGCCTTGCCATGGTCCCTAAATACTGGATAAAAAAAGCTTTGATTTACAGAGGATACTTCCATAATGTGGAATATTTGGAGCACAATGAAAGAGCTCTCCAATACCATGACCACAATAGGATTTCACCTGTTTAGACAAAAAGGGAAGGGAAATTATTAACACAGTCAACAGCTAACTATGAAGATGTCATCCAATGACAATGCTAAAGTACTTTACCACAGAAAACCCTGACATTGTAGCATGACGATTAATAACTTCTCCAATTTCACGAAATCGCACACCAGGTTTCACTAAAAGTAAAAGAGCACAAGAATCAGAAATAAGGACTTAGAATTTAGATAGGAGATCTAACAAGCCAAAAAAACCCCTGCAAATCCATATCAAAGTCAAACTGGTGAAACATCAGACCTTTCAAGTTACTACATTCTAAACTAGCTATTATTCTTAAAATTTAAAGATAGGTTTCCTGGTTGAAAAAAGTTATACAAGCAAAGCATGGCATCAGCCAGAGTGTGATAGCACATGGAGAATTCTAACATACGCACAACATATCGTATAACCAGAATAAAAAATGGCACATACCAATCGATATTGCTTTCTCTAAGCATTCATAAGTACATTGGACTAATTGTCGAGATGCTTCATCAACATTCCCCACAAAGTATGTTTCATTAAGATCACCTGCACAATGAATCAACCACTGGGTCAAAGACTATCTTCAGTCACACTTGATTTATTCACAAACAAGTCAAAGGAATTTCTTACCATGGACACCTTTGTAATACACAGTCACGTCAATATTTACTATATCACCATCCTCTAATTTCCTAAAGCAATAAAAAGAAAATAGTTTCATGATAATAGAAGAAACGTCAGGAAGTTATAACTTAAGCAGTCATAGGGGTTTTAAGACTAAATATGATAGCATGCATGGGTGAAATTAAAAGGTATGGATTATGACAAACAAATAGGATATAACACCATGGTTCCAGAATGTATTAGCGCAAATTCAGTGCATGAGAAAGCAAGATTACAAAATTTTGCAGGATAGCACTTGACTCATACCTGGCATCAGGAATTCCATGGCAGATTACTTCATTAATTGACCTACAACAGAAAGTTACACCCTCTTAAATTATGGATCACAAGTGAAGGAAACATATAGAAAAGGTACAAAATAGGACTACCTACGTGCAGCATGACTTTGGGAAGAAGTGATAATTTAAAGGAGATGGATATCCACCTACAGCACGGTTCAAGAAAAAAAGAGGTTTAGCAAACGAGTTAAGACAGAATAATAACACCTATTCAGTTGGAGGTAATGAATTGTGAACAGCTCCAAGGCATATAACTAGAAGGAAAAATAGGGAAATCATTAACATCTAAATACCAGCTGCAACAGTCGTCTCATGAACAACTCTGTCAATTTCATCTGTTGTCACACCAGGGCGAATGATCCGCGCAGCAGCATCCAAAACCTCCCTTCCTATCTGATATTAACAAATGTTTTAAATGCATACACAAACAAGAGAAGGTGAACTAATGTTGTTACAATTCCAGTTATGATTACATATTACACCATCCTTAACAGCCAAACAAAAAAGTCAGAACATGCAAAAAAAGCTGATTTCTTCAGAAAATATTCAATATTATGACTAGGTGGAAGCTATCTTCAATTGCAATTTCTCTAGAAAAAATATCCCACATCCTCTAGTCCATTGCAGTCCTTTATTTAGCTTTAAAATGAAGACATCAATGAAGTCTCAATTCCACCTACTTGGAGTCAGCCCCATCGATCTGCTTTCTTCATTCAATTCTTTATAGCATAAACACAGTGTAAACTGTTGCAAAGCTAAATCAAGATAAGACTACCCCATCCTAGACTTGATTGCGTTAAATATGAAAATAAAATTCACACCTAAGGAAAAATAAACCACCCACCCCATGGCCCCTCCCCTCAAATGAAAAGTCTTCAAAAAAGAAGCATGAATAAAATATACATATACATATATATGAACTTCAGTGGAAAGCTACAGAGATTTGAAGTTTCTTGGAAAACAAAACTGTTCCTACATGTGTGGTGTCCGTTCAAAAAAATATCATCCATTAATTTCACATAAGAGTTGGCTTCTCATCCCAGATGGTCTATTATTTTTATAATCTGAAAGTTAGATTTCCTTGTTCAGGGCATATATTTTTTTGTACTATTGTTTTTGACCTCATTAAGGAAGCAACAAATAGAGCAATGGTCGATGATGCCTGTACAGTACTTGTTGATTATCCTACTTAATTATCTTTACAAGAAAGATAGCATCATGGAAGATCTTAAATATAATTTCTTACACCGATGAATTCGCATATTAATCCAATTATAGAGAATCCTAACATTAACATTATCCACAAATGCAATCATAGCTTAAGAAAACAGTGTAGCGAAATTGGCATAAAGGTTAAAACACAAGAATGAAGCAATACAGGTTCACTTTTGAATATACTTAGAAGAGTTGGGAGAAAGGGCAACAACTTACTCGACAAGTTTCTCGCATTCTCTCAATTTTGCTCAGGAGTTTTGATCTGCAACATAGATAAGTAGATTTAGAAAGAGGATTCTAGAACAAACAAAATAAAGTCGACCATGACTACACATCACAAAATGAAATGATAACCATGTAGAAGATTAAGAATATGGTTTACCTCCACAACATGCTGCAAATCACTGCTGGGTTCAATCTTAGGGATTCCCTGCGAATTATTGTCAAAGAAGAAATGCACATCAGTACGACATTATACCCGTGAAACAAAAATAAAGGGAGATTCAATGGAAACAAAAAAGCCTTCATTGGCCATGTAACAAGATAGCAACAAATGAGAAATAAAGAGTCAATTCACACATCAAATGTGGTCAGCACCCGGTATAATTTATGGTCATGTTTCACTAAAATAAACAATTAAGTAATAGCCACTACTTAACATTAAAAAAAAACCCTCACATCAACTGCCCAATCAGGTCGATCAATGTGAGGAGGGACAATACGGTAGGGAGATATAGGATACGGTCTTAACCCCCTGCACAAAAACAAAACTCATTCTTATTTCACAACCAATAGAACTACAATTCGGCTAACAGAAAGGGTTTAGATACACGCAATCCAATCGAAAACAGCAAAAGTCGTAGAGATATACCCAGTCCAATCAAAATGTGGAAGCTTCGGGCTTCGACTCTGTCCTCTCTTCGTACAGTATAGCCAACCTTCCCTACTTCCATCACTATTTTCTTCCTCCTTCGCCTTCATATGAACTGATTTATGAGAGCTCCACGACGCCTTAAAACAATCCTGCGAGCTAATTCAAAAAAACAAAAAAGCTTTAATTAAATAAACAAATAAATAATTCATAGAATAATTGATTACCAGAAAGCGGCGGGTTCACGAGGAAGCTTTAATTCCATGCATTTTGGACACCTAGAAGTAAATGAATAGATATAAAAACAATCGCGTAATAATAATAATCAAAAAACAATTCAGGTATAGAGAGGTTTTTAAAGAATTACATACTGGAGATTCGCAGTTTTGCCGCATCGAGCGCACGATAAGGTAATGTTAGCTGTAGAATCCCATCGCGTCAGAACCACCGGCCATGAAACCCTAACAGTTCTGTTTCTGGCTTTGAACTGCTTCGGTGGGAGTGGTGATGGAGGCTAGGGTTTTGAGTAGGGGAAATCAGAGGACGCCGGTTTTGAGAAGGGGAAGTCACAGCTTTAACCATGCTCAACCGAGACACCTGGTGGGTTTTTATTGTGCCGCATACTGCAACAAAAATAGAAGGTAAAATGTATACTTTTGACCCTCAGACTCGTTAGTATTTCATCTCCACCCTTGAAACGTTGTTCGTTAGTTTTCATCTCCACCCTTGAAGTTGTTAAATTTCCAATTTAACACATACAGCTCTTAAGAAGTTTCAATTTTTACCTCTTTACAGCTAAATATCTAACAAAACTTTGCCCCTTTTCTTACTTTTCTCTTGTTTTTTAATCTAAAATCCCCAAACATGTTTTAATATCTCACAAAACAATAAAAGCAAATCTAATAACAGAGGAGGTGGTTAGAGCAAGCATATTAATTTCTTAAAATCAATATACCGTTTATTTAGATGTATAATAAAATGCTTCAATGGAAACATATCATTATATCAAATCTATTTAGGCTGATCTGTGAAACTCACGGTTATAATCTAGAAAAAATAAATTAAAAATTTAATATTAATTAACACAATATTGAAGAAAATATTTGATAAAACTTAAGTAAAAAAATCTAGTCTACGGAGCAAACATGAGATGTAAGTCATGCATGGTATTAAGATCCAATAAATATTTCTATCTCAGATATTATTATTTTTATTTAATTATACAATAATAAAAGGCATGATAACATTTTTATATAAAATATTTTAAAAAGGATAAGAACTACGATAAACATATGAGGTCGAGATAATAAAAATAGATAATTGATATCAAATAATGAAATTATATTTTTTTTAGTTCTGAGTTAGATAAAGAAAATCATTGATAGGGGTGAAGTTATATATTTTTTTAAATCAAGAGACAAAAGCATTAAAAAACAATAAATAATAGCTAGAATGTTGTGGATTAACCCATTAAATCTACAATCCAACTCATTGACTAATCCAACTCATTAACTCGAACAAGTTCAATGTTTATTTAAAAAGAATTTATAACTCAAACATAAAAAAAATCCTTGATATTAGACTATCTCTTAAAAAGACTATAAAGAGTTCAATTAGTTGTGCTTTTAACAAGTTGTAACTTCTCATGGTCATACATTCTTTATCTTTGTAAGTGTGAGGTAAAACATTTGTAGTAAAAAATTTATGTACAGCAATTTTTTGATTGAAATAGTTAAGCTAGCAATTAAATAATAAATTGATAATTTAATGAATACACCATCTATGGTTTTGTATTGTTGTCATGTTTTGATTGATGAACTTAAGCTCTCTATGAATAAGGAATGTTGCATGTGAAAATCGATATGAGTTAACATAAAAAAAAGTAAAAATAAGGGTTTTTTTTAATCTAATTTTATGTTACTACGAACCTTAATTGATTTATAGAGGTTTTTAGTAGAGAGATAGTTATGTGATAAAAAGAATAGATATCATCCAATTTACAGTAAATTGAATTGGTGTTTGTTTTCAATAATAAATGTATTTTATTATAGTTCATCTAAATTCATATGTATATTATTCAAGATATTGATATTATCCAAACAAATAGTATCCAAAAAATAAGTATGATATTGAACTTTACCATCCTGGGTCATTTGATAAACCATATTAATTGGCTCCATTACATGTTAATCAACATGTGAAGGACAATATCTATTGTAAGGCTATTCCATCTCAAGTCTTTTAATATATGATAGAATTATTTAATATAAAGCTTGAAAATGTATGGTCATAATCAACCAACTAAAAAACACTCAAAGTAGATGACCTAATTTAAACCATTTCATCATGATTTTATTTTACAAATGATGGGCACACATACACATGAGATTTATCTTGGTCTGAAAAAAAATCATATTATGTATAAAGTAGCGTCCGAAAAATAGAGCCCGTTGTTGGACCATTTCATATTAAGCTATTTAATAAATAATAAAAATATCAATTTCATTCGTGAAATGGAATGATTATTTAGTGACCAAATTTTTTATTAATTAATATCCCAAAGATAACGTGTCGACTAGTATTATTATTCACATATCGACATCTAAAGAAAAAATTTAATATAAGACCATACCATCATGAGTTGATTAATAAATTAACAAAAAAATTAATTTATTGATCAAATATCAACCAATTTTATTACCTGAAAATCGACACTTAAAAGATAGGATCTAATGATATATCATTCTGTCTTAGATTAATTATCAACTAATCATTTCTACTATCAAACAAAGTGATGACCATCATTTGTTTCTTGATTAAATCAATTGTTTTTTATTTTTATCTTATAAAATGTCTCAATCAATAAATTAATGTTCTCCATTCCACAATCTCCAGCACCTTGGACCAAAACTTATTAAATCAATTAGTTATTTCAACAATTACCTAATCAAGTCATCTTCATAAGCATTCTATTATACATTATGACATCATGATCTAAAACAAACAAAATCAACATTTAATATTCGTACACCTAAACCGATGAATACTAAAAACTTACTCAAAATCTACCTAATTTAACAATCCCAAATCACAGTGCATATTCATCCAATCAAATAAGTAGATCATAGAGACACTTAAACAAAATAATTCTTGAAAAAATAAACTCATGACTTCGTGACTAGAGAGATCAAAAAAACTTACCTTCAATGGAGGCTGGTGGTGTATAATCTGGAGCTGGTGGAGTTCGGTGAGGCAGTGACAGTCGTTGGTTGACTGGAGGTTTCGTTACATTAATTTTACCCACTGAAGTTTTTTTTTTTGTTAATTATTTATTTCTTTTGAACGTTTCATTTTTGAAAAAAAAATACCAATACAAAAAAATATGTGAAATTGTAAAAAACTATGAAATGACCAGAAATTAATTTAATTACTAGCATTAAAAACATATTTTTTTCTGAGAATTTTGGTATTTAATTCTTTTCATTTTTTAGAAAATATGTTGAAAACAGGGATAAAAAATAAGTGATTGCAAGAAGTCAAAATATTCCAATAATGATTTTGCTTGGAGATTATGATGTTCCCGTCTGATATATTATATTTTTATGAGCTTTTCCTTTGCCAGGGTATTTGACATTGCGTTTTAAAAATATTTTTAAAAAAATTAAAAAAATATTATTTGTATTTTTTAAATATTTTTATGTGCTGATATTAAAAATAATTTTTAAAAAATAAAAAAATATTTTAATATATTTATAAACAAAAATTACTTTAAAAAATAACTTTAATCACATTCAGAGGCTGTTGGTCGCATTTTTTTTCTCGTGTAGTGGTTGCGGGGAGAGAAGCATATCTATATCATTTTTCTACAAATAAATAAAAAGAGATGAAAGAGTGTCTTTCATTCAAGAATATATAAATGCAAGGAGAATGATTCTCGTATCCTCACAAACATCCAAATTAACTCATACGTCCAATAAACATATTAATTCAGTTAATCGAGAATATTATAATTTTTAAATATTTTAAATATCCTAATTCCAATTGTGTAGCTAGGTGCTGATCGGAAGGCACGAGATGTATATCCATACACCAAGCTAATCGGAATGCATAATCCTGTCGTCAAACAAGAGGACATGTAGGAAAAAAGAAAGAAAAAGATGATGAGGCAAACCCCTTTAAAAACAAGAGATTGTTACTTAAATGTACAAATTATTGCCAATTTGGTTTAATTTAGGCAAAGGGTTTCAAACACGACTAGAATATTTGCAAATTGCAAATAAAAAATTATTATATTAATTAATGTGAAAAAGAACCATCAGGACCATCGAGAAACAGATAATACTTAAAATGTATATACATTTTAAGTATTATCAACTAAATATGTATTGCGTGAAGCATCCAGATTGATGCACCGTGCACATAATTGTACACCATCCATGTTTTACAAAAATAAAATGTATATAATTTTTTTCAAGAGGAGGGAGACCAAGAAAAAACAATGGATGCACTGGCTAGTTGAAGCTGGTAGGCCTGCATTTTCGGTGGGTGTTAACTGCATTCGATATGGTCAATGACCTCATGTCAACTGCATACTTGCAGTCCTACAAAGCCTATATTTGTTTACATTTATTATCAAAAGTATTCTTCCTTATCATTACACTCTCAAATACCAATGTAAATATTGCATTTCATTTAAAAAAAACCAAATAATTTTTTTTTTATTTTAAATTAAAAAAAATAGTATTTATAGTCATTTTCATAGGTTAATAACAAAAAAAATAAGTTTTAAAAAATAAAAAATATTATTTTAATACATTTCTAAATAAATAAAAAAAATCAATCCTAATCATAAATACACTGTAGCTTTTGTCAGCAAAGGGCTTCCAAAAGGACTGGTCCCTTAACTCTCTCTCTCTCTCTCTGTGGGCGCGCGCGCGTGAGTGGCAAAATGGGTTGATGAGACTTGGCTAATAAAATAAAAGTGTTTATTTGATCAAATACAGAAAATTGAGGGACGATGCATGTCTATTCATGATTTGAAACACATAATTATTGGCATCGCTAATAGTATAGTTGTTTGAGGGTGTGGTACTTTTTATTTTATTTTTAAGTGTTGTTTAAAATATATTTATCTTGGAAAAACATCATATTAATACTTTTGATTATTTAGTATATTTAAAAAAATCCTAAACCACAAAATATTTAAAATTAATGAAAAATGAATTTGTAGAACAGGTAACATGCTAATGTGTTTTCAATTTCAAATTCTGTTTTAAACAAATACTAAAGACCAACTCTATGATCATAATTCAAATCCCTTGTTCAGTTTGACCTTAGCTACTCTATTATTTTTAATACCACAGCTGTGTATTTCTGTAAATGCAAACCGCCACTAGATTTCGTGTCCCCCGGATGTTTAAGACAACCTTCACCTGAAAGTAGAAGAATATTTTGGGCATAGAATCAATGCTTCTTATCCAAAATATTTAGAATCCGTCCCTAATGGCAACTAACAATCTAGTGATATGAATTAGAGGCCACCAACGAGGTTGACTCGGTCAAAGGATCTGATCCACCCTCCAAGGCTATAACTAATCTTGAATTTATTCAGGAAACAAAGCACTCACATATATATACACCAAAAATTTAATTGTATGATATTACAAGAACATAGATAAGCCCCTTTGATAATTTTAAATGATCCTTTTTACTATATTTAAGCACACAATAAAAGGTCCATCGCATAATTGTGAAATTCTCATTTAATCCCTTGATGTTTTGGACTTAAAACTTGTTAATGGTATTCCAAATCTTAATAATTTAAACATCTATGGAAAACCGTGAAAAACCCTACACAACAATCACCAATGTTGTTGTTCAACTTGCAACTTCGACCCTTTTTTCCTTGGTCGAAAGCAGCCAGTAAAACAATAAAATAAAAAAGTCATCTAACAAGCCACCGTTTTGATGTTTAATCTAGTCATCTATAGCCATGTTTACTATGATGGTCAGGTAATAATATAAATAATTAATATCAACGGGTGAGCAAAATCGTTGACTAGTAATGGATAACATGACCTGTCTATCCGCATAGGAGCTCGGTGTTCTTCCCCCGGTCAAATCATTGGATCTCGCAAGTATAAGGGTTGTTTCGGAGAATTTTTCAAAAGCGTTTTGAAAATTTTTTTTATTTTTATTTATAAATTTAAATTAATACAATTTGGTGTTTTTAAATTATTTTGATGTGCTGATGTCAAAAATTATTTTTAAAAAATAACAAAACATAATTTTAATATATATTTAAATGAAAAAATATTTTAAAAAACAACCGCAATCACACTCCCAAACAGACACTTAGTATAATGAGCTTAATGAACTTCAGAATTAACGGTGCTTACCACTTTAGCAAATAAAAAATTCTAATATCTTTCTAGAAAAATGGCTATAGAGTTCTTAATCACTCAAAATATATAATCGGATTTGATTACGTATTAGGGCCCAAATTTTGACAAAGTTGTCACTCATTCGACCACGACGAGGATGGGATACCAACACCAACCAAGTTCAAATCTAATCAAGTGTTTTCTTAATTAGCCATCCTTGTGCATGGACACGTTCCCTTTTTTTTACTTTAATTACTTAATTCGTTCCAGTAACTAATAACTCTTAAATGGCATGCTGCATAAACAATAAAATTTCAATGTCGCGTTTGTTGCCTGTTCTAGTTAATTGTACGTCTTAACATAAATTACCAAGACATTAGTGTCCAATAAATATAACCCCTCATCATTAATTTATCTTTAGATCTTAATTATTCAGGGGTGGCCGGCAGGGCCCCGACCCCTGCCTACCCCTTGAATAATTTTAAGGTTCGAAATTAGTAAATTTTAACTCCCGGCCCCTCCTAGAATTGTTTTTCTAATTTGACCCTCAAAACGAATATCCTGGCTCTCCCGCCCCTAATTTTATTCTTCTTGACTTGATTTTGCTCCCCATCATCTACAATTTTTCCTCACCCAAAACTAGCTAACGGTGGTTGGTGCCTAAACAAATTGTCAAAATCAAATAATGCAGAACGAAGAGAGAAGGCCGTGCAAGCATGTATCCCACTGTTTATCACAACTACCTCGCCACTAAGCTTCTATTTAAGGAAGTCGATTTATAACATGAATCCACACAAACTTATCATAAACCCTAATCAACTTTCTATATATTTGATCCATTTCTTTGAAATCCATTTTTCACTTGCCATCGTAAGCCTTTAAGCCATATCTATGGCTATTCGAGTTATTCTAACATTTCTATTTATGTCTTTCCTTCTCTCCTCGACCATCTTGGGGTACAATCACGATGAGGTAAAGTCTTGGTGTAGCAAAACACCCAATCCACAACCATGTGAGTATTTTTTAAGCCATGACCGAAAAAACACACCCATTCAACACGAGTCCGATTTTCTCAAAATTTCTATCGAACTAGCCCTGGACCGTGCCATGCATGGTAAAGCCAGCACGTACTCCCTAGGCTCAAAATGTAGAAATGGGCGTGAAAAAGCTGCATGGGAAGATTGCCTTGAGCTCTATGAAGAGATCGTTCTTTGGCTCAACAAAACTACTGGCAGCGAGTGCACAAAATATGATGCGCAAACATGGCTCAGCACGGCTCTAACCAACCTAGAAACGTGCCGAACCGGGTTCACTGAATTCGGGGTGACTGACTATATTTTGCCTTTGATGAGTAATAATGTGTCCAAGTTGATAAGCAATACTTTGGCTCTTAACAAGGCACCATATGGCGAACCTAGTTACAAAGATGGGTTCCCTTCATGGATCAATCCTGGCGACCGGAAACTCTTGCAGTCATCTTCACCAGCTTCTCAGGCAAACATCGTGGTGGCGCAAGATGGGTCAGGGAACGTCAAGACCATCAAGGAGGCCATAGACGCGGCATCGAAAAGATCAGGGTCAGGGAGATATGTGATATATGTGAAGGCAGGGACGTATACCGAAAACGTTGAGGTCGGAAAAAGTGTGAAGAACGTTATGTTTGTAGGTGACGGTATAGGGAAGACAGTTGTCACCGGTAGCAAGAGCGTCGGAGGAGGCACTACAACTTTCAAGTCAGCCACTTTTCGGTGAGTATCCCCGATCAATTTTCTTCTACGAATCCACACATGAAAGAATTTGCGAGGTTCAAACGTCAGGAAAATACCACATGAGACGTCCTTAGTTTTTGCATGTCATCTTGAAAGAGACAATTTATAATTAGAAATTTGAATATTTTGGAACGTGTCTATCATATTAATTAGGGACAATAGAGTGTATACAGAGGTTTGGACGGTCCTTGATGCTAAAATGTAGCCAATACTTTCTTGATTGCGTTGAGAGGAAGAAAAAACATTAGTTTTTGCGATCACCAGCTAGAATCCTAATTAAGCCAGCGGTTCCCCACTTGGAAAGTCTCATACTTATAGGCTAGCCTAGAATTAATTAATTTAGAGCAAACAATGATTGCTCCCATAACAAGCATCATCTTTGTGCCGTCACTCATTATATCCTAAGATTGTTTATTAATTATTATTTTACAATATAAATTGTTTATTAATTAATTATTATTTTACAATATAGTTTTAAAGTTTTCTCATCGGACTGATATCGAAACAGAATGTTGTCAAGAAAATTCGGTTTCATGATTTTCTTAATCATTATGATTTAACTCCATCAATGATTAGACATATATTTTATATAATCATCCCGGGTTTTATGCTCCATTATGATCAGAAGGTATTAATTAGTGGATTTTAACTTCTTGGTCATGTCGAGTTAATAAAAAAAAGAGGTTAATTAAATTGAAGAGTTAATTTTGATATTTTCTATTTCGAAACAAGTTTATTCATCTTTTATGCATATACCATTACAATCGCGATGGACAATTACTGAATCTAATATCGTTCTGAATATTTCCAGCCGTGGTTGGAGATAATTTTATTGCTCGGGACATGACATTTAGGAACACGGCCGGCGCTAAAAACCACCAGGCAGTTGCCCTACGTTCCGGCTCCGATTTATCGGTGTTCTACAAGTGCAGCTTCGAAGGATACCAAGACACTCTCTACGTCCATTCTCAGAGACAATTCTACAGAGAATGTGACATCTATGGCACAGTTGACTTCATATTTGGCAATGCTGCGGTTGTTTTTCAAAATTGTAACATCTACGCACGAAACCCTCCCAACAAGACCAACACCGTCACCGCTCAGGGGAGGACAGACCCGAACCAGAACACAGGAATTTCAATACACAATTGCAAGGTAGCTGCTGCTTCGGACTTGAAGTCAGTCCAAAGCTCCGTCAAAACATACCTCGGCAGGCCATGGCAGAAATATTCAAGGACTGTTTTTATGAAAACTTACCTTGATAGCTTGATTAGCCCGGCTGGTTGGATGCCATGGAGTGGTAACTTTGCTCTCGATACTTTATATTATGGAGAGTACATGAACACCGGCCCTGGATCATCTACCGCCAATAGAGTTAACTGGAAAGGCTACCACGTTATCACTAGTGCAACCGTGGCATCACAATTCACGGTGGCCAGCTTCATTTCCGGTAATAACTGGTTGTCGGCTACCAACGTGCCATTCACCGCCGGCCTTTAATTATTCGTTCCGGTAATGCAGATGATTAATTAATGTTCTTTCTGGGGTATACTGAATATAGTTTCTTTTGGCAAAAAAATAATAATATCATCAAGTTTTCAGTCTGCAGAAAGAGGGAAGAATAAGGTGTATATTCCAGCAAGTGTAGTTTTCCTTCTTTGGAATTTGAAGTATAAGAATTAATCGTGATTTTTCATTCTAGTCAATGTAATCACAATTTGTAATTGCAATTGTATTATTGGTTTCTTGGCAAAAAAAATATTTTATTATTTTGACGCCGAGCGTTGTGATCTTATCTTGTTATGATTTGTACTTTTGTACTCTCTTTTTTTCTAGTCAAGGCGGCAAGGGCAATGCTCAAGCCCTAAGACTTGTCTAATCTCTCTCTAGCTAGTTGCACATGATAGAAACTTATTTAATTAAAGATATATAAATATAAAATAAATTACTTTTTATAATAGTTTTGGAGTAAGTTCTTATATTTAATTTCAAAATTAAAAGTATAAAAATATTTTCATTATTTTTTTTTATCTCAACGCCGTGACCACATACCATATTAATATTATACAAAGTCACAGACATCATCATCATGCTGTGCGTGTTCAATTTGGCCAAGCTTTACTAGAAGAAATAAAAATTACAAACCCTTGTAAATCAACCGAGAAAATTGCTTACTTTGTTCATAAATGAGACTTTTGTGAAACTTGATGCTAAAGATAGTGAAAAGTTAGTTAATTCGAGATTGGAAAACTTATTCCCTATGCGTTTATTTTCCTCAATTTTCTATTTTATTATTAAGTGGTCAAATTGAGAAATCAAAGCATGGACTTTATCAAATCAAGTGGATGATTATATATAAATTAGATGATCTCAAGGAGAAAGCTTTTTTCGTTACAGAAAAAGAAAAGTATAATGTTTGTTAAAAGTTTAGAAGTGATCCGTTAAAAAATAAATAAAAGGAGCATACTTTAAGCAATTGGAGGATCTTTCTACTTTCGGCTCAGCGATACGCGTTCTTAACAAGTTTTTAAGTAAGAAGAAAAGAAAAATTAAATCATGTAAAATCTAATTTGATAAAATTGATTGATTTTAGATAATTTAAAAAATATTTTAAACAAATTAAATAAATATATATTTTTTTTTATTAAAATAATAACATATTGGATCAACTCGAGTTAACTTGTTAAATCTATGAATTGAATCATGAAATAATAACAAACCTCATACAAATAAAAAAAAATAAAAAAAATTATAAAACTCAATTATTAATCAATTCAATATTTAAAAGCTAAAATTAAAAAAAAAAAAATTTAGAAAGAAGAGCAAAAACATAACCCAAGTCGATCTAAATTAACTCTCTAATCCTGCAATCCAAATTATCAGATTATAATAATCTTATAGAAAATTAAACTCAAATAAATTATAAAATTTAATTTTTAATTTGAAAAAAATAAAATTAAGAAAATAAAAAAACAAACCAAATATTTTTTCTCCTTTCAAGCCCAATCAATTCCTAATTATTATTCAATAACTTAATTATGAACTTCAAAATATCAGTTTGTTGATAAAATATATATACTATATTTAATTTTTAAAATTAATATCTAAGATGTTTCTTTAACAAATAGTATGATATGATAGTGCATCCATCAAAACAAAAACTAAAATAATAATAATAATAATGATAATTTATAAAGGGAATATTAAAAACCACGAATTACAAAACCACATGGCACATATGAAATACACTGAAAT
Organism: Salix viminalis; assembly: GCA_029228465.1. NCBI lineage: Eukaryota > Viridiplantae > Streptophyta > Magnoliopsida > Malpighiales > Salicaceae > Salix > Salix viminalis. Next base: position 8,303,338 of record CM055439.1, read on the forward strand.
GCGACATTTTAACACCCGGAGAATTTATTTCCCATGAGGCCCAAGCCCAACCCATAAAAAAAATTCAACAATTTTTACTTCTCGCTGTCAATAGTTATTGGGCCTGTTGTTGGAGTGGTACAGCAGCAAAAAACTGGTAAATCATCCAAAATTTTTTTTTATTTTTTTTAAACAAAAGGGCATGCAACGAACTGGGTTCTGGCTGAGGAGTAAGAATACTGAAAAGGGTTTGAATTTAAGATTCTTAATTTAATTTTTGAGACCTAATTGACCTGGAGGTGATAGTGATCACATATTCCACCTAAAGAAAAACCAGAGAATGTTTTTCAAAAATTGAGGAAATGCAAGGTTCCAATTTATTAGTTAGCCCTAATTAACTTGAACAGTCACTTAACACATGCATTTCTAGACAGAAAACTGAATTACCCCACGATATTTAATACACAATAGAAGGAGGTGAGAGGGTAATAGCTGACATAATTGTTTAATCCAAGGCCAAATATGCCTCCCGGCAGCAAAAGAACTCCCAGCCCAAGATGCGGCATCAGAGTTGGAGATGATCATATTTTGGATCAGTTTCCGCTTTAACATCATCTTCCAGACTGGTAGAGAAATATATAGCTTTGTGAATAAGGTTTTGTTTATTTACGTGTAGCGGTCTGGTATGGTTAATTTGCTTCTTCTCTTCTTCAAATTATAAATTTGATTTATCAACAAGCACTACATTATTGCATGAATTATATTAAGAGCCTTTATTAAAAAAAAACTTTTTTTGTTGTTAAAAATCTATGTTTTCAAAGCGAAAAGGCTATCACACAAACGGTAATAAAATAATATAACACGCGAAAGAATTCTGGTAGGGTTTTGGCTAGCATGGATTGAAGAGAGGGAATCAGCAGCTCTTTTGGTAGGGTAGGGTTAGGGTTAGGGTAGCATAAAATCTTAATTAAAGTTGATTGAGGGCAGGGTTACTTTATACCAGAAGATAACACCATCTTCTTTTGTGCCAAAATTCGATACATTTGAAAGCACAAAAGCAAAATCTTAATTAAAAATATCAAAGCAAACGATAAGGACTTAATTAGCTTTCTCGCCCATGAGTCATGACTGCATGCGCGAGATGCCTGTCTTCGACTCTTCTTCTTAATCTGCACTGAAGAAGCTATCATTCAATAACCAATATCGAATATAATTAAAATGAGAGTAAGAGTAACGTGAGTTTTTAGAGATAATTTTACCCATAGCTCTTCTGCAAATTGAGAGGAAAACGATGAGGATGGCCACACCTGCTAGTACACCAACAATAATGGCTACTGTTTTTCCCACATCATCCTCGCTGGAGGAATCTATTCAGACACCAAAAGCAGCAAAAGCAATGGAATTAGTCCTATGCAAATGGCTTCAAAAGAGACTAAACAAAGCTGCCACTAGCACGTAACGTTGTTTCTCTTAAAGCATATATCCTCGACCTTTGAATTCTGCCATGTTATTAATGGATGCTACACAAACAAGTATTGCAGCAAATAATTTAGTGAAAAGGGGATTTTCGCACTTGGAAAAAAGTTCAGACATTTATGTTCTTTCAAGTCCATTGAATTGTAACAAGACAAAGGAATTAAGGATCATAATTAATCACTCAACTAAATGGGGTAATAAAATGATTGTTCTAAGATTCCATCTTGCTCCTCTTTTCGTGTATCCAATCAGTCATTTAGTGGAACTTTAAGGGAAATCATGGCACCTGATCGTGCCTAGAAAAATATTCCTTTTTTTTGAGTAATTGAAAAAAAAAGAAGACGGGGCAAAAGCTGGATATATAGAAGAGAGGAATGCATTAAGAAACGAAAGTGCGTAGAAGAAAGCAACCAACAAAGTGCCCATATATCTTAATGCTTTACTTTATTAAAGAAACACTTTGTTGACTTCTTGTTTGGGAAGAAAATCTAAATGGTCTCCTACCATCCCTTCTCGCTGCCTAGGAAAAAAACAACACTAAAGTGGTCAATTTCATTTTTTTGTTTTTTAAACCCAATACAAACAATGGTCAGTCTATCTCTTTGTTTGCACAAAAGGCATGGTAGAAGGCAGCCTAGCTCTGTAATTGATGAGCAGAAAAAAAAAACATAAGCTTTTGTTAATTTTTTTTTTTCTCGCTAAATCCATTATTAATTTGCACCTCGAGTTCTTACTAGTTTATCAAAAAAAACAACCCCCCGGTCAATTTGCTAGCTTAAAAAGGATACTACTCGATAAAAAAGTGGAGATCGATGATGAAGGGTGAGCGATGATATTAAAGAGAACGAGAGAAAATTTAATGATTATAACAACTCGAATGGTGAAAAAAAACCACTGATCAATCGGCTAAACAGATTTTAATTTTGACAGATGGTATTTTTTATTTGTAATAAAAAAACATTATGGTTTCGTTTGAAAAAATCAATAATTAATGGACCTATTTTGATGAATTTATGAAAGCAAAGAACGCAAATAATAGATTTTACCTTTGTGCTTCGTGAAAAAATGGCTCCTTCATGATCTACTTTTAGAATCACATGCATGAAGAAAAGAAGCATGGAGCAAACCTGAAGAGCGATCGTAGTAACCAGATGCCCAGTAGCGAGCATAGCACTGGCCCAGGTACACATCAGCCGCAGCAGCTGATCCACATAAATTCTTCAGCTGCGCAACAGCAGCGGCGAGGCAAGCAGAACAATCACTCGAGCTCAGATCCCCTAAACACTGCGCATAACCTTCTACCGAACCTGAGCTGCTAACTTTAAATCCCATAGCTACTGTCAAGTCAGCAAGAACATCATCTCTACGCTTGAAGAACTCAACATCATTGTTTACACTTCTGCTGCACTTCTTGTATCTCAGGCTCGTATCGAGCCTTCCCAAGAAATCCATATGCTCGTATCTGACAAAGCAACCTTCAAGTTGCAGAGCAGCTCCATATGAGTACGGACAGACCAAACTTATCTGGTTTACAGCACTTTCGATGCATCTTGAGCAATCGGCAGTCCTCAAATCACCCCTGCACTGGTACAAGCCATAGCAAATTCCTTCGGGGGGTGTTGAGCTTCCATTTCCAATGGCGAAGCTATTGTAAGAAGCTTGAGAAGATGAGGTAAAAACCGAAGACAGAAGGGAGTTGTGGTTTCCTTCAAATGGAGAGTTGGGCTCGTATTTTTCTTGAGAGCATCCTGCGTAGATGAAGACGTGAGCTTTGACAAAGTTGCCATGGTTACTGAGAGAGAGGAAGAGAAAGAAGAGAGAAGTGAGTCTCGGAGCTGGGATTGTTTTGTGAGTGGAGTGCAAGTGAAGCCTTCTCAACATTTCTTTTTTCTTGTTTTTGTTTCCCTGGCTTGGCCTTCCTTTCTTTTGTTTTTGTTTCGTGCTTTGGTCTGATGGTGAGAGAGTGAGAATGTGGTTGCTTTTTGCGATTTCTATTTGGAGAATTTTTCCCCACCAAGAAAAGGGCCAATTTAGTACTCTTCATGGTAAAAAAAAATTATGCTGACATAGCAACTTCTTCCTTCACCCGCAGTAAAGATCAAATATTTTTGAAATTTTATATGAAGTTGTTTTTTAAATATTTATTTCATTCAGAAATATATTAAAATAATATTTTTTTATTTTTAAAAAATTATTTTTAATATCAATACATAAAAATAATATAAAAATATAAAGAAATTTTATTTTCAAGTAAAAAAAATAATAATTTTGAAACGATAGTGACAAACAGGTTTCCACTGTTACTCCTCAATTGTTCAGTTTGATTCCCGTGTTCTATCACAAGAGAAGAAAATACATTCTGATTCTGGGAATTGTGCTACTTCATAGTTCGTGGCATTTTTCTTTATCAAGTGGTATATGTGCCTCTTGGATCAACAAGGACACAGAAGATCTGTCCTTTTTCAAGTTGTTGCATCCTCCTTCTGTACCTCACCCTCGTCAATTCTACTGTATGAATAGTGGAATGTGGATCGTGGAGCGGGAGGTTTGGGTAGAGAAAAAATTACTTCTATATAAGAAATTAAAATTTATAAGTCAGATAAAAGATTATTGGAGTTGAAACTATTAAAATTATTTTTATTAATTTAATATGATAAATTTAATAATGTTTAGATAGTTATAGGTTTAAAAAGCTAAAATGGTTTTTTTTTAATAAATGAAAAAGGTGTTATTATTCCTTTACTTTTTTGTTGGTTATTTCAATTTTATGATTTGGTTCATAGGTTTGATGTAATATGCTGAGTTGATTCTATTCTAATTACCTGATTATATATTTTTCATTTTATTTCATTTTGATATTTGCATATTATTTTTGTAACAAAATAAAAATAATAGTCCAGCTTGTGTGGTGAAGTGCAGACACCGAAGCTAGTACTAATTCTTAAATGATTTAAATTCTTGAAGGTTTGACTATTTATGTTTCTTCGACAAATTGATAAAATCTCTTCGTTATTGGTGTTTTGTAATTAAAAAGTTTGTTTAAAAAAGTGATAGCAATTATTTTTTAAATTATATTTTATTTGAAAATATATTAAAATAATATTAAATTTCATACGAATCAATTTCATAACCCTGATCTGATAAAAAAAAATCCTGTTGAAGCGCTGATCACTCTTAAATTTCATACGAATCAATTCTTAAACGACGTGGCACTTGCTTATAAATTTTCACTGCTAGAACGGCGACGTATCCATCGGGGCCTCGTAAACTGGGCTTGATCCACTGGACCACTTCAACCACTTGACCAACCACTTGCTTAATATTTGGCTGAAACTTTGCTGGAATGGAGAAATTGACACACACATAACATAGCCTTCCGCCATTATTTACAAGAAAAGGAGGGAGGGACCTTTCCAAGCTCGGGAATACCTCCCTTCAAGAACTCGGTTCAGATTGGATCACGAAATGGGTCTACTTCTATTGGTCCAAATCCCGTGCAAATCGGAAAATCTTGAACACGGCAACAAAATTTTGCGATTTTGTTTTCCGATTCATGTGAATAATATACACCGGGCTAAGGATATTTACTTCGCAATGAATGATTCAAGTGCCGGGAGCTGAATGTTCTAGTTTTTTCATGGACCCTGACAATTATGACCGTTGATGTTGGCTTTCTTGACCTCATTGAACCATCCACACTTCGACTGATAGCTACGCCGGCTAAAACCAAACCACAAGGAGGTTTCCTGGCCATTTTAGATATTTTCTTCGGAATATCGCCAATATGCCTGGAGTACAATCGTTCAATCCAGCATTTTTTTGTTCCCTTGGTATTATTATTTGCCAAAGTGCCGATTGATAATTTTTCCCGGAAGGGTCGCTCACGTCCATTGACCAAGCTTCGATACACCACTTGGTCAATAGGCCTCGACACAATCGAAGGGCTGGTATTTTCCCATCAAGTTGTGGTGGGTATGCGTAATATTCAAGTTGATTTCGATCTTAAGATTCTCCACTAGTGCTGAAAAGGACACCAATGGTGATTAATGAAGGGACGGCAAATTATCAATTTCTGCTATTTATCCCTTTTAATCAAAACTAAAGTTTTAGGTGCAAATTGGAACAAAACACAGAATTCCTCAATCTTTGTCCAATCATTTAGCATTTAGATATTTCAGTCTTACCTAGATTCCTACTACCCCGAAAGAACCTTTGAAAACTCCGCATGCCATCCAAGCCAAGCAAATTATCTGTTCGACTTTATCGAGCTCTCATGCCACCCAAGTGAAAACCGTAACTTCATTGCACTGTGCCATTCCCATCCGAAGGAGAGAAGCCAAAACCTAACCCTTGACAAACTATGAATAATTATTTTCCGTACAACAAAAGGTACTGGAAAACATAGATCATCTAAATTCAAGTCCCCATTATTTTTTTTTAACTTTAAGCTACTAGGGTATTCGTGGCGATTGGCTGCCGGGACCCATTAATTTTCAATAGGATTCATGTTAGAATAGCTTCCTTAAACGTGTTGTAAATAAAAGTAACTAATCATTAATAGAAGAAAATTGTTTTGATGAGATTATATCAAGTAGTACTATTAACAACCAATCAACTAAAATGGTAAGCTTCATCTCTACCATCAACATCTCTATTTTCATCATCAACTCATTACCACTATCAAAAAACAGAATCTATACCAATTACACCTACAGATCCATTACGAAAAAAGCGAAAAGAAAGAGAAAAAAAAGAAAGACAGGTGCAAGGCTTTAAATAGTATTATCTGACAAAGAAAAAAAAGAAAGTAAACCACTACCTAAATAAGAATTTCATACATAATCATCATCTAAACAACATTATCGTCATCATCGCCATCTTTTAGTGGGGGAAACCCACTTTCTCAATAGTGGTCACGTTTCCACGTCGGCTTCCTTTCAGACCCAGCTTGAATCCGGGTTTGGACTCTCTCAAACTCCGAGAATCGGCAAGGAATGGTAATCCCGCCTTGTTGATTAAACCCATAAACCTCTTCGGCTTCTCTTAATAACTCACCAAACAAAGGGTGATTAAAATAAATCACAGGCACCAAAACTCTATGAAAATCGCCGTCTTCTTGACCAACATAAATAGCCAAATGCCCTTTTGGTACAGTAACCGGTTTATCGCAGACCAGTTCATGACCCATGGGTATGTAACCCGACCCTGGTTTTGAACAGCAAAGTGATTTAGCTCCTTTTGTTAAACGACGACCCCAGTTGATGATTTTCGATATGGGCTTTGGCTTGGACCTGGATGTTGATTCTGATTGGCCTAAAAGGTTGTAATCCGGTGGGTGGATCCGGGTCCGACGGCATATCCATGTGGAGATCCGGACTAACCGTTTGCCAATCTTGAAACCTCTTATCTTCCTCATATAGTATGTTATATTAACAGTACGAGAATAACAAAACAGAAGGGAGCTTTTTGAGGTCGTAAGAGGTAGAGGGAGGCTTACTTTGAAAGTGTGACGAGGTTTAAGAAAAGGGCCATGGGTCTGCTATGGACATGGTTAAACGAGAGAGAGTAAGGCATACTTCAGAAAGAGAAGTTGGTATGTTGGACATCTCTGTTTATGCTGCGAAATGAGATTTTCATTCCAGAAAGTATCAGGATTTGTCTATCTAAGCGTTTCTTCTAAGCCCCATGTTCTGTTCTTGCTTTATGATGCCAAGCTTGGTGATGGTGGTTGTAGACGGTGGTGGTGATTGTTGTGTGGTGATGCTAGTTATTCTTGTGTGATGGTGGAGAGGAGGAATAGAACTTTTAGGGAAATAAGGAGGAGGTGTATATAAAGGGAAGCTAAAGAAGAATCTACCACTAGCAGAGACACGGGTAAAAAGCAATCGTTAGGGGAATTTTTATTTTTGGGTGATTACAAATCAGTCCCCATTCTTATAGAGAATAACGTATCGGTCATCGAACTTAAAGGTTTTTGCTACCTTTCCCTAATCTTGCTTTTGTTTAACAAGATCATCCTCCTTGTTAGTTCTATTAGGAAGGCGATAACTGCAGCTTTTAATTTGGTGTTAAGAGATGCGCAAATTATACACACATAATTTGATTGTTTATACAGGAAGTCATCGAGCAGTTTCACCAGGTCAAGTGATAAGAGCTATTGTTCTATTCATAGTTTTTTTAAGAAAAAACTTTATTCTAGTTAGTTTATTTAGGTTTTTAGTTGAAGCACAAAGTATTATATATATAAGAAGAAAAAAAACTCAAAAAAATAAAATATGACAAGCCAAATCTTAGAATAAAAATCTATGAAGTAATGGATTTTAAAAATAAAAGCTTATTTTAGTAAATATCGACATTTTTAGTCAAGTTTTAGCCTTTTTACCGTGCTCATTCTACAATTTCTGTACCGACTTCCATTAAAAAGAAAACAAGAAAGAAAGAAAAAACTAACAGGACAGAGAATTTTAAATCAAGAAATGTAGGTGAATAATAGGAAAGCCTCAAGATTGAGGACGGATTTGTTAATAATCTATACATTAGGGACTGATTCATTGTTATAGATTTTTTCTTCAGTTAAGCTAATTGAACGGGAAATTAACGAGACAAAAGGAAAGAAAAGAAGAAAGAGAAATGATGAGTGTTGATATGGTCGGCCACACGATTCTGATTTCCTGGAAGATATAAAAAAAATGTGTTGAAATTTAGAGAGAGGAAGTCAAAGGTTTGATAAACGAACGGTCAGATGAGGATGGCTGCGGCGAGAGTTACCCGAAAGTCGTTAGAAACGCAAGGGAAAAAATGATTGGTTTGTTATAGCAAAGTCATTTTAAACCGTTTGATTGATCTATATACCAGATCTTGACTGGAGTTTTTGTAGCTTCCTAGAAACTGTTGGATTCTGCCACGTACACCGGTAGGAATAGAAGAATTAAGAGAAGTAGGTGAGAGAAATGTTATATTATGGTGTTTATGGTACTACGCGGCTCATGATTGTATAGTGCTACTCTAGTTTAAGTCCGACACGTGGCAACTCCCATGTGCTTTCAATTTTTTTTTTCATTTTTTCTACGAATTAATGTGTCAATTAAGCCATCATCATTTAAGAATATCCCATGGTTGGTGTGAAAGAAAAGAAAACATAATGGTAGCCCTTTATAGAAAATATTTTCAAGTCACAACCTGATATGAAGACCACAAGATCAATAGTGATCGAGCTATATATAGAGGTGAAGTATACAAAAATAAATGAATAAATAAAAATCATTTTCTCTTATGATTACTCTAGTGTGTGTGTGTGTGAAGCAAATGTTAAAAATAAAGCTAAAATCTTTTATTATCATATTTTAAATATATTATCCAATTTCACAATAATTTTCCTTGTTTTGTTATAATTAATGACCTTACAGAATAAATATTTTGTGATTCATTTTATTTGTATTCGAAAAATGTTACTGGCGTCCCACAAAATAAGAAAAATAGAATTCATCTCCAATTCAAAAAAAAAGTCTCCTTCATAAATTTGAATCTATCATAGGTCCATGATGCTCACACTCTAAGATTTGCCCATTTGAGAAAAATAAATAATAAAAAAAAACCCAATAATAGAGCTCGTACTCGTTAGGGCAGTTGCGAACTTGCGATAGGTTTGAAGCAGTCGACCAGAAAGGTCCAAATTTCCGTATACCGTACACTGCGTGTACTTCACCTATACAGCAACAAATGCTGATGGTGACATGGGCCAGTAGCCATGGAGGCTAGTGCGATGAAAACTCCAAAATGGTGGGCTCATCTCCTGGCGTGCTCACGAGATTGCTAACACTGGATTAGATATTTTTAAAATGTGTTTTTATTTAGTGATATTGTTTTTACATATTTAAAATTTTATTTTTATACCACATATAAAAACAATTTAAAAATATTTAAAAACCTGGACACATATGGCGTAGGGTGGTTTTAAAAACGGTGGGGACTTGGCTGTCTCTTTCTATCTCAACCAGTCTTGTTTTTTCCAAGTACTTCACGATACAAGACAAGACAGGAAAGTTTTGTCGAAAATCTGAACTGTTTGATCTTTCAGAATGCTGGCAAGGCAGACATTTTCCAGAATTCGTTTCCCACATGAAATGATGTCTATCCATATACTGTTCCAAGTACTTTCTTTTCCTATTTCTTCTGTCACTTTCTTTCATTGGGCTGAGGTTTTTTCTTTGGCTAAGTAGACCAAGATTTTTTCTTAAATAAAATCGAGTTTATTTTTATGGTCCGACTTCATAATTATACACAAACAGTGCCTGTTGTGCTTATGATAGGTTATTTACCATTGTTTTGTATACACTCCCGGGCTAAAGTTCCTCTTAAATTGAGTTATAGGCATGCCATCTACATGCTCAAATCTTAGAAATCAGAAATATAATTATTATCATCTTTTTTTACAAGCAAATTCTTATCAACTACAATTCTTTTAAGTTTCGTAATTCTGTTGTGATTATAATTTGATTTGTTTGGAGAGATGAATTTTAATATCAGTATGTGAGATCTTGTTTCCAGAGGGTATAAGGACCCGTATTTTACTATTTATTATTGGTAATGTATTTGGTATTGTGATGTAAAAATGTTTTTTTTTAATTTCTTTAATTTTATATCAACACATTAAAACTATAAAAAAATATTAAAAAAATATCAATTTAATATTTTTTAAGTAAAATATATTTTTTGAAATATAACCAGAGCAAGAGCAAGCACGCATATTGTTTGAAACAATTAATTTTAGAAGTACAATAACAAAGACTTGATGCTGCGAAGCCCACCAAAACCAAAAAAGCAAACAGACTTAATATCTTTTACAACTATATAAAGTGAAAATAAATAAAGGTGGCTCAAGCAATTTATTTCATTGTATACTGGAAAGGAAAATATATACAGACAAAAGTTTCTATGCTAGAATCTAAAAAAAACACATGTAAATTGATTGATTCTGATAAATTTATGTCACATGTGTTTGTATGAAAATGGTATCCATGTTAGCATTATCCAAAAATGGGTATATGTTTCTTCAATTTAATGTGACGAAATTTTTCTTTTTTAAATAGTCCCGGTCAAAAAACATTTAATGCGAGGAAACCTTGTTCACAGAACAGCGCATTTTGTCCCAGCCATTTCTGACAATCTTTTTTTTTTTTTAAAGCATTAAACTTCTTTGGTTTATTGTTTTTTTTTCTCCAAATGATGCGTGCTCTTCTTCTGCCCTGGAAAATTCTCCATCCTCCCATCGACAACTTGGGCACGTGAGATTAAAGTTCTAGTCCCCTTACTTTAAACGCTGCCATGGAGCTGCACGTGGAGTAATTTCAGTTTGACGAACCTGAAATTAATAATGACGAGAGAGAGTGTCATGGTACTTTAAGTACATAATTAGTACACGGAAACAAATGACTTGTTTCTGAGAGCTGTTGCGGTAGTTTTTTAAAGTGTTTTTCGTGCTAAAATATATTAAAATGATATTTTATTATTTTTAACATCAACATATCAAAATGATCTAAAAATATCAAAATATATTCATTTAAAATAAAAAAAAATTAATAATTTTAGAAACGGTATTTGAAAAAAGTTGTCCCAAACGAGCACATAATTTAGAAGCTTAACTAATAGAACTCGGAGGTTCTGTCTTCTCTCCTTTTTTTTTCTTCCTTGAAAATGGTCAGCCCTAATTTCATTACTATTTATATGGACGTGAGGATGATATAGTTAAAACAAATTAACAGTAAACACCAGTATCCAAAATCCAAGCATTTTGGAATATCCAAGCTTTCTAGCCGTCCTCTTCTCCCTCTTGATGGTTTCTGAATTTTCCTCTCATGTGTTACTTATATACTAGAGGTGGGCTATGCATACTTTTATATGATTTAATAGCAATTCACTGACTTAAATTATACAGCAACAGATCACAGAGTGCGTGCGTCCTTAATTAAAAAAAATATATTGAATGTAATAAGAAACATAATTAGATCATAAATAAAATATCTAGTATTTTTAGTAAAATTTGTTTTGTCGGGTTGATTTTAAAATCTTTGTATTTAATTTTAATTTAATGAAAGTTTGAATTAAATCAAGGGAGAGTTATTCAACATGATTCAATTTACCTGGCTAATTCAAAATGTCCCGATCAACAAAAAAAAATTGAGGTTGGTTTATTTTTTACAAGAACAGAATCGAAATGAAGAAAAGGGGGGAATGGAAAAAAACCGGGGAGGGGGTAATTGAAAAAAAAAAAAACTCAATGTCTCCACGTTCACAAAGCCTGTGTTGTTTCTCTCTGCAAACGTCATCGCTTGTACGTGCGTGTTTATGCTGGAGGTGGCAAGAAATAATGAAAAACAATCCCGAGCTTGTGGCCAAGATGTAATTTCCCGAAGGGTTGAAGAAGACTAAAAGGCCAGGGGATCAACGGCCAGATATCCATCCGTACAAGCGAAGACATTCCAAACCAAGTGTCAAGGTACAAGAAATGAACTTAGCTTCATGTTCCGGAATTGCCCAGAAGCATCCCTAAAAAATAATTTTAAAAATCGATGTTGTCTTTAGAGGATGAAGCCACAGAAACAGGTATAAGTTTTCGCTTTGGTAAAACTAGTCCATCCACTCGTCGTCGTAAAAAACATAAATAGGCTCAAATATATTATTATATTGTGTTATTTTTATTGCTTTATTGATATTTATTTAGCCAATTATCATGTTGATTTCAAAGTTGTCTTACATATGATGTATTTTCGTACTTATTTTATATAAGCGTGATTTAATTAACATGCGAACAAGTTGTTTAAAATCTCAAATCATCCATTAACATAAAAAATGCACATAAATAAAAACAATGCTTACAAAACACCTGAATTAATTTGGAAATATAATAAATAAAATTAATGTTAAAACATTGAACTTTCAATTATAGGTTTGAGATTTGGTAATTTAAGATCTTCTCTAGTTTTTCATCGTGGCGATATAAACCTTGTTTTATGTAAGATTCGTGCTGCTTGACACAACCACTACTGTCATCAGTGACTGATTAATATAACTACTAATGACAATAATAATTGCTTACAAATATTATTACTATTTAGATATAGCATCGTTTTTTAATAGCGGTTGAATAAAAATATATTATTCACTAAACACCTTTTCCTCTAATGATATATCTTTTTTTAAAATAATATATCCATGGCGCTAGTGTGACAAGATAACCCTAAAGAAATGGGGTGTGAAGTGTGAACATGATCTCCCAACGTGAAGATAAACAAGCAATCTCATCCGGTATGGTTCCATTGTCCTTGTCAACGTGCTCTGAAAAGTCAAATTCGAGCTTCCACGCCGGTTGCGGACATTGAAAGCCATGCCTCACCGGTTCCGTGGGGGTATTAAAATAGTTTTTTTTGGCAGTAATGATAATAAATATTCGATTAATTAATTGCTAAAAATATCGGTTTAATAAAATGTAACCATCCCAGCCTTTTTCGGCTTACATGGAGTATTTTATCTTATTTGTACGAACACAGGCACCGTACCCACCGTTGGAGGCCCATTGGTTTTCTTTATTAACAAACATCCTTAATTAATTGCATAACCTAGCGTTATTTAGTTATTTCTTGTATCATCAGCCACTGTCTGCAAATTTTATTAAGCTTCCAGTAGCTGAAGCATTATACAAAACTTGAAGAAGTTGCGCGGCAATAAAGCATTATATATTATTCTTTAATATACCCTCAAGTGAAAGTCTTTTGGGCTTGAAATTTGCACACAGATCAACACTAATTTATGCTTAATTTTTATCAAATATAATGAAAGTGGTGAGATTTGAACTCGTGACCGCTGGATCAACAAAACTCTAATACTATGTTAAAGAACCATCTCATCTAAAAATTTAAATTGTTATGTGAGACATCAGAATATGATTTATATTATTTTCTAATATATATCGTATAAAAATAAATCATATATTAATGATTTAAGACATGGTTTATCATGTCCTTGCCTCTTGTTTTGATATTAGATTAAGGAGCATCTCATATTCGGCTGCCTAGCTAAAACTTACAAACATAACCTGTCTTTTTTCCATGCACTGATCGTACTTGGGACCTTGCTGTGGAAGTTCTTCGACCACAGTTTGGATTGCTGGATTGAGTTTTTGACGAGGTCAATCACATACTAGCTAGAAGATGAAATGCTTGTTCCATACTGTGTTATATATTATGTTTTAAACTTTTTATGATTAAAAATACATTAAAATAAAATTTTTAATTTTTCTTTTGATATAAGAACACCACAAAAATATTCAGAAACACCAAAAAAAATATTTTTTAAAAAATAATAAAATGACAATTCAACCTCAACATCAAATAAACCCAAAAGACTTGCTAAAATTTACGCCATTTGATTCGATAAACCATCTAGCTATATAGATGTTTACTAGTTATATTTCCCACATTTTATGGTAGATAAAACTTTGAGATACCATTAACATATTTGTTAGTGTTTTTAAAAACAACTTACATAAATTTATAACATATTAGGTTGGTCTGGTTGATTGATAAAAAAAAACTTCCATAAAACAAAGGTATCCAAACTCTATTTTGAAAACTAATGTTTTCTTAAACTAAAAAAAAAAAGGACGTGGAGAACTTTTTGATAATATTATCAATTTTGATATTAAATTGTGAAGAGTTCTTAGAGATTAAGTGCCAAGTTTTAAAGTAAAGGGTGGGGGCTAAGGTGAGACAGTGTAACATTCCCAAAATTTCAGCACTTATGTAGAGCTTTCATGAGTTTGTTTTCATAATTTCCTTTTAAATTAGTCTATTCCATGTAATCGATGATTTCAGCATTGGCCCTTCTTGGACCATTTTCAACAATCTAGCATTTTTTACTTTAATACAACATTTCAGAAACAACAATACTTAGCATACCATTTCAAGGAATATTCATGTTAAGTAAATTAAAAGAAAAATAATTATCTTATAATCTCATACAACTAAATACAATTTAAACGTTTAATATTCCTACTTCGGTTATGGCTAAACTTCTATATAATATCAACATAGAAGGATATTTAACGAAGTGCTCACATTCATTACGATGTTTAAAAAGGATAAATACATAATAAAATACGAGATAATTACGTTAAATCTATTTAAATTCCATACACACAACAAAATAGTCTTCAAAAACTTCTACAAGGAAGTATTCATCTTAACATGACTTGGAATGCTACTAATAGCAAAAGTAAACGTTCTTAAGACTACTAGGGAATATGATAACTGGTCTATCCATTATTATTATTTAAACGAAAAACTAGTTAATAAAGTACATTTATCACCATAACGTATAGAATTTCATTTATCATGAAGATGATTTAAAATTTCTAAAATTTATAAAGTTCAGGGTGTTTAACACCTCTAGCGATAATTAATTAATATAACTTAATAAAAGGGGTATAAATCATATTTCAAGAGGTCTTTGTATGACCAACTAAAAAATTATTTTCATTGTGTTTACCATGAGCACTAAATTATTGGCTTGTACCATGTTGCAGTCAAATTATTTTTTTCAATATAAAAAAATATTCAAGTATTACTAACGTGTTTTTTTATTACAATTTTATAAAGTCTGATTTTAAATTAATAAAATGTTGAATGTTAAACTTAAAAATAATAATATTAATAAAAAAACCCTAGTCAACCGAATTAACCCATCAAATTTATGACCTAGTGTATGAGACTAAAATGATCTTATAGAAAACAAACCAAAATAAATAATGAAACCAAATTTATCAATCAACTAAACTTTAAAAGTGATATTAGAAATTAAAAAAACCCGATTTAATTCAAAGTCATGATACTAAAATAATCTAATAAAATTTATTTTAAAAAATTATCAAGAAACCAGTATTAAAAAAAAACAAACTGGAAATTGATATCATTGCTCCCTTGTTTCCCTCCAGAATTAGTGCTTGAAATAATATCGCTATATATATTTTTTGGGTCTGTGTAGTCTTCTCTCGCATTAAAATATTTGATACAAAGTTGATGATGTTAATCCTTAATGTTTTACGGTGGGCATGTACTAGAAAGATTGTTGGCTCATCCTAAATTGTCATACGTGCTGACCAGGTTTCCCAGAATTCTACCTATCAGATTAGGTCAAGCTTTATATCTTTGATTAGGGTTTTCAATTGAATATGTTTTGCCCCTGAAAACTAGAAGGTTAGCACTACACTGATTTGATGATCGATGACTGATATTTAATACAACTAACCTTTTTTTAACGAATGCATATATGATTGATCTTCTTGTTTGGATATGTTTTGCCCACCATGAATATATTAAACTTCTTTTTTGCCACTTAAAATAATAAGTTTAATTGAACTACAAGTTGGTAAACATATCATTGTATATCCATGATATTTCGGATCTGTTTGGGATACATTTTTAAATAAAAGTTGGATAAAATTTAGTTTATTATTTATATATATAAATTATTGTGATATATATATAATTTGTTTTTCAAACAACGTTAATTTATTAGAGGTTAAGTTAAAGTTCAGATTAAGTTTTGAGGATTACTATCTATAACTAATCCAAACCTAACTTTTTATCTTCAAATTTTGAATTGAAATTTGATCTTAGACCAAAATATTTCTATCCCTTTAGTTTAGTTCGGGTTTGCTCCGATGAAACGGGCATCCCAATTTCTCGTTCATAATTGAGAGGGGCGATTGCCAGGTCGAGCTTAGAGGGAGGGATCCTTCAAGGCTTTCTCCAAGGTGGTCCAGTGAATCAATGGCCACCATGTTTTGGACCAATTACTTCAAGCCCACCAAAACCTCTAGATTTCCTTCAAGGACTGGTCATTATTTGTTGGCCCAATCGTTATAAGCCCATAAATACTTTATGTTTAAGGCCCATTAAGAGATTGACATATGATCTCCTTCCCCTCTGCGAGTGTGAGGGGGATGATGAAACTTATAGAAGGAGAAAATAATAAATAGACTAGTACCAATCAAATCAAATAAGTGACTGTAAATAACTGTCGTGTCGTTAGCTCGCGAAACAAAGGAAATAGCAAGTATTAGGATCTAGATCCAAAATGACGGATACAAATCTGGAGTTACAAGAATCCGGTTGGGAGGAACTAAGAAGAGAAGCAAGAAAGATCGAAGGAGATCTCGATGTTAAACTCTCTTCTTATGCTAAACTTGGCTCCCGATTCACTCAAGGAGGAGGAGGAGGAGGAGGTTGGGATTCACTTTTTTTTTCTTTTTAATTTCCAAATGTAATAATGTGGTAATTGTTTCATGGAAATTTAATATTTTATAGTCATTAGTGGATTATCGGTGTTGATTGTTATGGAGTGTGATTTAGGTTATGGTGAGGCTGGTTCGCCAACAGTTGGATCCAGCAGGTCATGGAAATCTATGGAAATGGAAATTCAATCGTCACTTGAGAAGTTACTTGATATAAATGATGCTATGAGTAGATGTGCTGCGTCTGCAGCACCAGCTACTTCAGTTACTCAAAAGCTAGCAAGGCATAGAGATATTCTTCATGATTTTACGCAGGTTTGGTTTTTTTCTTTCGAAATTGTTAATGAAGTGTTTGGGAAAGTTTTATTGTGTCGTATGTGATGCGTGGATTGGCATCAATGCGGATGAGAAATCTGGTAATGAATTTTTGATTTTAGATTAATGTCGCTTCGTTCCAATTTGAAAAAATTAGGAAGAGTGGCTTTATTAATACGGGGAGGAGTATAGAGTGGAGAAAAAATACAAATTACAAACTGAGCATAAGAGCCTTATCTGAAATGTTGGTGTCGACATTTTAATACTTTTGTCGTTGGAAGACAGTTGATTTGATTATTAATGTCATTGTGTTTAATTTCCATCATTTTGCTGTGATTGCGGGCATAATCGGTTCCAGTTCTTTCTTTCTTTCTTTTTTTGGTTGATTATATGATTCACACTCTGTTTTTCCTCTTCTTTTTTTCCTTGTTTTTTGCATTTTTTTGTTGGTTGATTATATGATTCACTTAATGTTTTGAGGCTCAAGTGCTAGTTCCGCACCTTAAACAGTGCAAAAATAAAAATAAAAAAATGCATCAGCAACAAGTTAGTTTTTCTTGTGGTACTCAATTAAATTTTCAAATGGTAATTTGAATTCAGCAGTATGCATCCGATCCCTTTGAATTTTTTTTTTATGAAATGTCAAGAATCCAGCTGGTTTTTTCAAAACCATCAAATTCCAAAAGATTTTTTTGCATCTGCAAGTGGAATCTCATTGTGTCTGATGACATTTTAAAAATAAGTGTCATTTAAAAATATTCATGCTTGAGTGCTGCTTGTCTTGAGAATAAAGTGTGAGGAGAAGGTTTAGGAGCCTAACTTATACACATCTGATGCAGATGCACACAATCACTGCTTTCAGTAATTCCCTTTTTCTCTGGTGTCATTCCCAGTGGCGTCTGAGTTCAATTTAAGTTCTTATTTAAAATCTCTCTTTCTAGTTGGCAGTGGCAGTATTATTTTTGCAGCTTCTTGGTTTATGATTGAATAACAAATCCCACTATAGCACTTCAAAGATTAGTGGGGGGGGGGGAGAAAAAGGAAGATTTTCTATTCAGAATTGGTCCAAAATTATTATTTTTTTTTCATATCATTGTATATGTTCCATTAAACAAATTTAGCAGATTAGTTAGATGCTAAAACTGTAGCATATTAGGGATTTTCATGCAGCTTTTATTTCAAACAGTTTTTCCCCTTTAGGACAGCTTCTCATTGTATGATATTCCTAATCATTTGATTTCATTGTGGACTTGGCATCTATTCTCTTGAGCTAAGAATTGGTGTTTTATTGGTTCCTGTCTTATTGATCAAATAAAATTTGTTACTTTAGGAGTTCAGACGAATCAAGGGAAACATAAACTCCATGAGGGAGCATTCAGAGCTTCTGAGTTCTGTCAGAGACGAGATTAGTGAGTACAAGGTGAGTGTCATTTGAACTCTTAAAAATGCTGTATGCTCTCATGTTTTTGTTTCTCAAAATCGAGGTTTGTTTTCTGTGTACTTACAGGCATCTGGTAGTATGTCTCCAAGAGTGCAGTTACTACGAGAAAGAGCTGCCATCCATGGAAGCATATCTCACGTAAGACTTTCTCGCTTTCTTCTGGTCAGATTCATGTCAGATTCTTTAGATTAATATTTTGCCTTGCTCATTTCTTGCCATGTTTTTGATGGAAAAATAAGTAACGATGTTGGGATGGACAGCATTGAACTGGATGGAGTTAAATAATAAATTTTATTAGTTAAGAGGTAGAGACTAAAGAAAATATGGATGGAATGAAATATAAATACTGACTAGTTCAGGGTGGTACTAGAAGAGGACACAGGAAAAAAATGTTTTGGCAGTGCTGTAAGAAATTTTCAATGGCCTAGGAGTTGGCATAGGTAGCGAAAAATGGCAGAAAATGTATGTAATTGGCTGTAAATAGTGGGAGTCACCAGTTTTACTTATCTCTCACTAGACCCATAAGTCTAACCACCACCACCACCACTGTTCCACCTTTAATTGTTTTGAACCTTGAACCTCTACAGCTTTAGTCGTCCACTTGCACTCAGTGAAGTGGGAGGTACATCACCCAGCTAAAAAGCCTGGTTTATGAACAGTGCAAGTTTAATGCATTTAGATTTCTAGTTTAATAACAATGTATTGAGCAAGGGTGGATTTTTGTGGGATTGAAAATAGGTGAAAGGGAAATATGGTGAGGAATTTGGTTTTTCACTCTCTAGATCACCTGCAGAACATGGAACTAAGGAATGGAACGTGGAAATAATTTTTCTTTCCATGCCTACCACATTCAATCTCTCTTATTTGGAGAGAAAGGCTTAACATTAAACATGTATATTTTCCCTTCATTATCTAGTGTTTCTCTTACCCCTACTTAATCCAAGTTCTAATTCTACAAGCCACCTGTCCATTCTCTCCTTCAGTTTATCTCTTCCAATTCCTATCTTCTTCTTTTCTAGATCGACATGTGGTATTGTCATAATTTCGTTATATAAACATGTTGGCCTACTGTCCAACATCATACAAATGGATATTGATGTATTAAATCTGTACATTCCTGTATAACTTTGTGATATCAAATGTCAAAGATGCCGTGTCCAGAGACTATGGTTTATTTGATTAGCAAATCTTATGTCCAAACAAATGGAGACAAAAATGGAAGGGAAGTTGATTACTAGTTAGAAGTTAATCTTCAATAAATAAGGTGATGAGCACAATTGCAATGCTGCATTCATAATTGTCATTCCATCTTTTATTTATGTTTCAAATAAATCAAAAACTTCCATTTTCATTCCTCTCCTTTTTCACATTTCCCAAACACATGGACTGAATATAATTTTCCCTTGCACTTTCATTCCTCCCATAGTCCCATTTTCTTTTCTCACAACTTTTAAGTCCCCAACATAGCATCAGTTACTCACTAAAGAGCAGTTGTCAATATAATGCTCATAGTATCTATTTTATGATGCCTGCCTCTAAACAAAGGGTTCAATATCATGGAACAATTTAATTAAATGTTGACCTAACATGGTTTAGAAAGATACGATGTGTTTGTACATTTGGCTGTGAACTAGAGGTGTGCCTCCTATCCCTTTCTCTGATCTCAATTAGGAGGCATAAAGTTAGCTACAATCATTAGTGACTATACCAAATATTTATTTAAAAGCCTCCGCTGAATTTTCTGGTTTTATACCACAGAAAAAATTTCCACCGGAAATAGCTGTTTTTGTACCTTTTTGATATCTACTTGTCTGAATTATCAGTTGTCATACAAAGCATTGTGCGGATCAGGAAACCCAAGTTCTCTTCCTTTTGTCATCTATAGAATCAAGTTGCAATGACGGAGAGCTACCTCAGTTGGCCCTTATAGAGAACCCTGTTGTATTGGCTAATTAAAAGTGAAGTCATACAGCCTATACATGTTGCATGTGATGAGTTAACTGACTGTCCTATGCAAAAGTGGCAATCTTAAAATACCAAGCTGTATCTGTAGTTTATCTCACATGATTTACGTTTGAATTCTGAACCCCCCTCAGTATCCATTCAATTAATGGCATTATGGTATAAGCTGTTGACTTCCTTTGTTAGCAGTTGCTTCTCTGATCTTTTAGTCAATTGACAAAGCTGGTTCACGTCGGTGCAGATAGATGATGTCATAAATCAAGCTCAAACAACCAGGGCCGTTTTGGGTTCTCAAAGGGCTTTTTTTGGAGATGTTCAGGGGAAAGTGAAGCTTCTAGGTGACAAATTTCCAATCATACGTGGCCTTCTTGGTACTATACAGTAGCCATTTGTATTATAAACACTTATTTTCTGATATTCTGCAACATTCTTCAGTCACATAACAATCTATCTCTTCTTCTTCTTGTGTTTTCTAAGGTTCTATCAGGAGGAGGCGATCAAGAGACACTCTCATTCTGTCCGCTGTAATTGCTGCTTGTACGCTGTTTCTTATCATCTACTGGCTCTCAAAATAACAAACGCCATTTATTGTTACAAAATTTACAAAACGACGGTGCTCTTCCAAAGCAATTTTGCTTCTGTAATATGTTCGGATCGATCAAGTTGTGTGTGCATCCATGCGGTATATCATTT
This sequence comes from Salix viminalis, assembly GCA_029228465.1. Taxonomy (NCBI): domain Eukaryota; kingdom Viridiplantae; phylum Streptophyta; class Magnoliopsida; order Malpighiales; family Salicaceae; genus Salix; species Salix viminalis. The sequence continues at coordinate 8,324,493 of CM055439.1, forward strand.
TGTTTTGTTTGTGATTTGCTATTCCAAAAACATGGCTAGATGTACAAATGAACACAGCCACACAAGGATCTAGATGTCAACAAAAGAAAGAAAACGAAGGGTTCGACATGTCGTTGCTGCACAGGAACTACCTGTCAGCTTGATGACTCCTTGTCATGCCTTAAATCATTAATGTCCCTTCTTGTCCAGCTTTTAGCCTTGTTTGGGTTACCTCTAACCTTTGCTGCACGGAGTCTTTGCATGTCCAATAGCACTGTTTTTCCAACTCATCAACTGCACATTGAATGTACACAAATTTTGCCGAAAGGTCACGTGAGTGCCAAACACTTCTCTTGTTGTCTTCATTTCTTGATATGGAATTGTCCATCATGTCCTTATTTATTCACGTTTCAATGCAGGAATGACCGTGGAGGTATCCTTACTAATTTGGTAGTATGATTATACTTATTTTTTATTTAAAAATATATTAAAATAAATTTTATTTAAAAAAAAATTATTTTTGATATTAGTATATAAAATGATTTAAAAATATTAATTTTATTAATCTAAAGTAAAAATTAATAATAATAAATTTTTCAAATTTTTCAAAAATTATTTTTAAAATGCAATGCAAACACTGACTTTCGCTTTCATGAGGCTTCCATGCTTGCCTTTATTTATATCAAAGTAATTTTTTTATTCTCTAGAAATCCCTCAATGAGCTCCACTTAATTTTTTTACATGAATAATTTTCATTAAACAAAATATACAAGTCATAAAAAAATAAAAATCACATTTATCAACAAAGTTAATCACTTTACCAAACACAGTTAATTTCGAGAGAAAAACTATAAAAGTTAATTTTAGACATGATGAAGTATTATGTTGGCATTTGTTTCTTGCTGGTACTATAAATTGTTGATAGAATACCGTCATTGCTTGTTATCGGCGTTGAGGAGATTATTTTGCTAGTATTTCACTGGTGTTTTTATATTTATTTTGTTTGTTATGATCTACAAGCTAAAAATTGATCACATTAAACCCATAAATACAACAAAAAAACATCTTCAAAAATCGAAAAACAAACAAATATTACATTTCACTATCACTAATATTCTTGGGTCATCTAATATAACCCTACTATTGTTCTTACAAAAACTCTCTAATCAAACTTCATATCTTACCGAACAAAAAATACACGATCAAAGCCATGCTATGATTATACTTATTTAACAAAAGTAACAATCCAACAATAAATTCCATGTTATCAATAAAAGGACCTCATTTTACAATAACAGTCTCATTTTACACAGATTTAGTTGGTGATTGCTTGTCAACAGTGTTGATGTTTTGTTTTCATTAAAACTTTTTCAGACATAAAACAACTCTCTAACCCAAAAAAGAGAGAAGAACATTGAAAACCGCATATTTGCTCAGCTGCAAGGGCGGCTCAAGTCCTTGTCATGTAAGCTCATCGTACTCTTGGTATTTACAACAGCTAACGAGCCAGTTCACATGTGGCTGCCCCCTACCCCTGTAAAAAAAGACAAATCAATTATATTGTCTGTTTATACAATTGAATTTTAGATCTACATTTGGACTAGCGTAACAAGAAAAATGATCTCCTTACATAACTTCATAGAAACATGGAAATGGTAAGCCTTCATGGAATAATATTTTCTAAGACTTTTCTTTTTACCACTACAAAAGGAAAGCATACGCGTTTTCATAATAAATCCAGACTTGGTTGACCAAAATGCCTTCACTGATGGCGAAATTCCATTGACAATCTTCGATTTTCCACTTAGAAGACCTTTCCTGCCACCATTTTTACTTTCTTGGTCAATAGGTCAAAGGTCTTATTGATGTAGTGATCATCACACCCTGATTAACATTCTTCAGTATTGATATTAATAAAAAAAAATTATAAATAAAAATATTATGTGTTTTCTTGTATTAGCAATCACATTTTATGTGGACGACACATAAATAACTTCCCAATCATATGGCATCGTTATACATGTCTGGGAACGTACGCAAGACAGGTCCCATGCTCTCTCTGTACATAATATATGTTTTTTTATTTTATTTTAAAAAGTGCTAAATAATTTAATGATAGTTATTGGTTGATGGATGTTCTAGCTACACATGCAAATTGTTTAAGATGTAACATTAGCTAGAAATAGCCATTAAATCTAGCAAAGTAGAAGTAAATAAATGACGAGGGCACGTACTACAGCAATTTTAGACAGCTAAATTCGATCTGCCGTGGAAGGTCTCCTCAGCAGGATACGATCAATTGCATGTCTGGTTCTGATATCCATGTAATGTGTCCCACAATGAATCTTTATAGTATTGACACGTGCCAAAGAAGCTGATATGCCGAGACCTAATTATCAACCATCATACGTACAACTTCGATTAATATGAGCATCTCCTGTCTCGTTAATTAATCTGATTAATTAGGAATAAACATTAACGATATTTCAAGGTAAACAATCTTCCCATCTGTAAATTATCATGTAATTAATAAGGTAAAGATAAATTATAGGTGCACGTACGATTGTGCATAAAACTGATCATATCGGTGCAGTCAATAAAAAGAATTGTGATTTGTATGATCCAATGAGTCCTTTATGAAAAAATCTTCTTCCCACCTTGTTAATTTACCGTATCATGAGTCCTTAATTATTTAATTACTAGCGGGGCCAGGTTGTATTTATTGCTTATATTATTTATTATTGTAATTATCATAAAAGTTTTATTGTTAAATCCCAGACTTAATTTGTTTTGCAGTATTTTTTTTATTAAAAAAAGAAAACACATGGTTAATGATGACCTCAATTTTTTAACACGAGGAACCAGACAAATCTTGGAGTAATGAGTTTTGTAGTCCCTACACTACTCAATATTTGTCAGTATGGTCCCTCATTCTTTAATTTATTTTTATAGGCACGGTTTATTCGGTGCTCGCATATTGGGAACTGGAGAGGAAAGCAGTAAACAGAGTTCATCCCCTTCAAAGCCGTTTCCTGCACAAACCCATTTCTAAGGCACCGAATCCTCATTGCCGAAAACAAAACATAAATAAACCTGTGCTCGAATCCTCGTAGAAATCTCATAATAAATGCTGCATGAGTGCCGTGTTCTATTTAACGAGGAACCAAACAGAACCCTGATCAAGTCCAACGAGGGCAGCCATGAATACTGTTAATTAACTCTATAAATATTGGAAACTTAATTTAGAATGACAAGTCAGGACTCTGTCATTTCTAACCGCGTGACTGAGAAATCTTCACTTTAAAAGCAATTTTAGGGAGGAGAAAGCCACCCAGTTGCACACATGAGCTAGGATGGTGATAGTTTTCAAAATATTTTGAGATAAAATGATGGCCATCTTTTTCAGCAAGCCTAGAGTGCTGCAAGAGAAAGTAAAACCTATATATAATAGGTAATACAGTACAGAAAACTAATAATAAAAGAGCTAAAACTTGTCGCGAAGATGGAGAAATCTATGCAAGGACAAAGAAAGTAAATTCAAATCTCTGGCATCCCGGTGTCCCTGACAACTACGTAACTCTGTACATGCATGTGCGTGTGCGAGGGCGAAGAGAGGGAGATACCTGAGTGGTCAAATCGGTGAAGATATAAAAGCTTTAATGTTTCCTGATTTAATTATTAATTAATTACACTTCTGTATGGATTGCCTCGTATAATTATTACCACAATATTTTTGATTGGTTTCTTTTCAGGTGCTTTTACCGGATATTTGTAATTTAGTTCAACGAGGTCTGCGTTTTTGAAAGGCATGGAAGAATTTTCTTAAACCTGGTATTCAAGTCGAGGGCTGTAAGCATTTATGCAACGAGTCTTTCTTCGTTAAGCATGAATCATAAAACTTTATGATCCTTTAACTACTGCCCCTCACCAACCTTTTGTCACTATTCTCCCGTGTTTCTATTTTTTTTCTTTTTTTTTTTCCCACCGTGATTATGTCACAAAATCCAGAATCTTCATGTAATAAGTTATTTAGTCTAAAGATAATGGCAAGTTAAGATATTCCGTAAGTAATTCTTCTTTTTCTTTTTTAGCAGAGAAACACCAAATTAATGATAAAACTCTAAGTACATGCAAAAACAATCTCAATCAAGATACTTAAAGATAGTACGATGAAAAAGTTAGTAACCTTTTTGAAAATATAGTAAATAACTTCAAATAGTTTTAAATTTCAAGAACAAGTAATGTTTATTTTTATATTTTAGGGTGATTAATATTCAGAAATATATGCAAGCTACCTATAAATAAAAAAAGGTTCTAATAAAATATATTTATATCCCTTGAACCTTGTCAGGGAAAAAAATATATACGAAAAGTCCCTTGTTTTCAATGAAATTAATGAGAAATAAATATTTCTTATATATTATTAATGAGATAGTAAATATGGCAGGCTCTTTAGGATATGTTTTGTAACAAACATCCATTACATATTGTTAATGCCATCCGGGACCTAACATACTACCTTGAACCCGAGTAGTTTTTATTTGACATCTCATCAAATCCATGTTTTTTTGGGTTTAGCTTACAACAAAATCTAAGTATGTTGTGTTTAGCATCTTGTTAGGTCCATGTTTTCTTAGTTTCAGTTAATGGTTGAGCTTATGTAACTTGCTAGGTTACATTAGGTTTGACTAATCGCAGTGTTTTGGGTCTAACATGATATACCCATGTTCTCTTGGATTCAATAAATTGTTGAACCTAAATATATTGAGTTTGATATTTTACCATGCTTGTATTGTCTTAGATTTGATACATCACCAAAACGAACTCATATTGGATTCAACTAATTATAAAAAATAAATGTTTTGGAGTCTGACATATCGCCTATACCCACTTGTTCTAAAATTTTCAAGTCTACAACATTTACACTAAAAATCACTTATCTTATCACATATTATATAGGATGAACCCTAACACTTTTTGGCGGTGTCAATTGTTTTTTCTTAACAAGTTGTTGGACATTTTGTATGTGATATAATTTCAACAAATCACATGAGCTAATCCAAATCTACTATTAAAAAATATGGAAAGCCTTTGCTTTTGAACAACTTGTTAAATCTAACTTTTATTGACCATAAAAGGCTTGAGTTCAATTATATATATAGTTTTTGACAATCCATGGATTAGTATGATCCAATACAACTCTTAAATGGTAAAGAACTAGTTGTGGTGGTTCAAAAAAAGAGAGTCCACAAACACCTTACTATTTATAAATATTAAAAGAAAAAAAATCCAAAACAAATACTATACTTTAACTCAAACCGTCCTAATTAAGCATTTATCTAAAAAAGTTTGCGAACTCCAGCATTACTAACTATATTCTCAGCTTTAATGACGAAAAATATATTATATAAACTGGATTTATAGAAATTGAAAAGTTGTTTCATCAACCCAATTAATCTATAGGAATTGAAATAATGGTTTCGATTGGATTGTAGCTCAACAAAACATTTAAGCCTTAATTTCAAAGCAATTAGATTCTGCTATTCGGATTTGTTGTGCCTTTCAACTAGATCATGGACCAAATTTATCTTAATATGGAGATATGTTCGATCATTCAATACCATTTTGTCAATACTATCTTAGATGGATTTGTTGTGCCTTTCAACTAGATCATGAACCGAATTTATCTTAATATGAAAATTTCTCGAGGGAGTAACTAGGAAATTGTCTTGTAGGATTAGCCAGACTGCGAATGACTTACTCGAAAATATAGTGTGGATGGAGGCATGCAGGCCTCCAGCTTTTTTTTCAAATTGCACCAAACAGCCTCAGAACTAGATAGGAAAGGATGATTAGCTATTTATGACAAATAAGTAGATGATGATCATCAGTTAGGCAAGACCGGTGCTCGATTTTTAGGGCTTTTATTTATTAATGGAGTTAAAACGAGTGTAGGAGCAAAATTGGAATTGTAGTGAACCAAGAAAATGGAGGTTTTCCCTTCCTTGTCATCTATCTTAACTATGAAAACAACTGGTGAATGAGCCAAAGCCCATGCAAACGTCCTTTTCTCACTCCCCACCTCTCCCCCCACCTCTGCCGCCTCTGCGCTCTCTCTCTCCCGAGCACACACACATCCATTTCCTATTGGAATGCCAGCCATTCACTTGCTTTATCTCTAACCCTCTCTCTCTCTCTCTCTCTCTCTACTGTGCACTATTTATGATACATCAGCAACTTGTACACACAACAAAAAAACATGTAAAAGCGTTAAAACATAAAAAATAAAGAAAAGATTATAGTGTCAAGAAATGGAGAGAGAAGGCGAGCACTTTCTGGTTCTGCTCTATCTTCTAGTATATTAGCAGTAGCAGCTTCCTCTCTTTCTCTTCCATCTCTCTCTCTCTCTCTCTCTCTCTCTTCTCTTTTGCTATAGTAGCAGGTCAACGATCAAGAATATTAGATCGGAGGAAGAGGATCATAATCTGTTCTTTCAAAATATATATCCAACGATCAGTCAATCTATCAATCAAATCAGCAAAACCTCAGAAAGAATCATACAAAAATGTCATCCTCTTCAGCTACCTTTTCACCGGATCACCTCTCTTCATCTGAGCAGCTTTGTTATGTGCACTGCAACTTCTGTGACACTGTCCTCGCGGTATCATTTTCTCCCCATATTTTCTTATCCCTAATTTTCTGTTCCATTAGTGTAGGCTTGAACCTGATCATCCAAGCCAATTGAGCAAACCTGATTGGCTTCTTCTTTTTCTTATTCTTCAATAATGGATTTATTACGGGTGGTTTGAGTCACATTTCTTGTTGGTGTTATAGGTGAGTGTACCTTGCACTAGCTTGTTCAAGACTGTTACGGTTCGATGTGGTCACTGCACCAACCTAATTTCTGTGAACATGCGTAGCCTACTTCCTGCAGCTAATCAGTTTTACCATGGTCATGGGTTCTTCAATCCTCAGAATTTCTTGGTAAATCAAGAACATTTTAGGGTTTCAAACATATCAATGCTTTCTCTTTTTACTCATTCTTTTTTGTGGTTTTAATTATACGCTTTACGCATTAGGGTCTGGAGCACTAAAACAGTCAAAAAGACTAAATTTCCTTCGATTTCTATTTCATGATCCTTAGTTATATAGATAAGCATAGAAATGAATATAAACTTGGCATTTAATTCTTGGTTTTCTATGGTTACTGGCGTAATTCTAGGAGGAAATGAGGAGTGGAGCATCGTCAAATTTGATGATCAATCAGCCAAACCCAAACGAATCTGTTGTGCCAATTCGAGGTGTTGATCAGGAGATCCCTAAACCACCAGCGATTAATAGACGTGAGATTCTTCACATTCACCTCATTTCTTTGATATATTAATGGCTTTTCCACTGGTCTATGAGCAGCAGCACTCCAGCAAATTATGAGTCATTATTAAATGATTTCACCAGTCCCCTTCAACTTTCTTTAAAGTTTGTCAAGCACCATTGCACTTTTGCATTTCTTACACATAGTAGCTATAGTCTTAAGAAATCAAGAAAAAAGGTATGTAAAAAGCAACAGTGCCCTAAATATCCTGGTTTTGCTTGATGTACTAAGCATCTTTTTGACAATCTTATCATGTCTAGCCTTCTTGATGCTATTCAAAAGGGATACTGTAGATTTGCACCTAGTATAGGTCAATTGCATTTATTTGAGGCTTTCGTAGCTATCCCATCTGTACGTGTAGGTACTTCTTCCTTTAATTTCCTTCTCTAGAATTCTTTTTAACTAACATATTCCAATTTTTTACCAAGAAAACATCAAACAGATGTTACCTTTGCTCAAATGGGTCATTGAATTTCTTTCAATTTCTTTTAATACATGTACTATCTCATTATGAACCTAAAAATGTATAATGTAGCTCACCTTTATATAACTTTGTACTTTATATGAATAGGGGAGAGAGCTATCAGTTGTCTCCCCCGGAAATATAGATATAGAATCCATGGATATTATTACTGATAAGATCCTCCGTTAGAGATGATGATGATGAGGTAATGATGTGTGAGAGAGAGAAAGATAATAAAAGCAGAAACCTTACACAAAGTCAGCGAAGTAATTTCAAAGATCTGTCTGTTTCTTTGTCGTTGTTATGTCTCTGTTTTCTATGTTCAGCTCCAGAAAAGAGACAAAGAGTCCCATCTGCCTACAACCGCTTTATCAAGTAAGTAATCTTCGTACTATAAACTTTACATTTTTAATGTGATGGAAATCCAGATTTAAAACTTGAATTTGGCGTTAATCGTTTTTTTTTCTCTATGAATTGCAATTGTCAGAAGCATATTCATGATCTTGACATTAATTATTATGCACCGATTTGCAGGGACGAGATCCAACGTATCAAAGCTGAAAACCCTGATATAAGTCACAGAGAAGCATTTAGCGCAGCTGCAAAGAATGTGAGATCCGAGAAAACTCAAACTGTTATTAATGTTTACCAATGGTTTCATGATACAGCCAATGCTACATTAGCTATGATCAATTAATTAATCATAATTTTCTTAATTTGTAGTGCATTTGTTGTTTGTTTCAGTGGGCCCATTTTCCACATATCCATTTCGGACTGATGCCTGATCAACCCGTGAACATGCGCCAACAGGTAATTTTGAATGAAACCCTAAGAAATCTAACACTTCTTTTAACATTTTGTCATGCAAACTATTTAGAATTGGAGGATGTAGTAGCCTATTGACAAGGGCATTTTAATTTTTACATATGTTTTTTTGTAGGATGGAGAGGACGTGCTCATGAAAGATGGTTTTTTCGCTCCTGCCAATGTGGGTGTCGCTCCCTTCTAAGAAGCGGAGCTATTAGGGTTTTTCTTTGTTGCTATTCCCTCTCTAAATAGCACTGTCTTTTCTTTGACTGTTGTTAGGGTCCTTGCTTTAATCTTTCTTTTTAGAAAACCCCCTCAGAATAGGGGTTGCTGCTGGCCTTTTTTGGTAATGTTTTGGGAGAGTATTTTGAATTCTACAATGTTTGTGAAGCCTAGCTAGCTGTTAAAGCTCCCCAGAAGCATCCAATCTTTGATGTTGATACATGCTAGTTCTCAAAACGTTAACGCATCGACAATCCTACTATATTATCCAAAAGTTTTATAGAATTATAGGAGTGTTAAGTAGTTTGTCAATTCAAGCTACAGAAGCACATAACACACCGAGTATGGAAGGTTTACGTGCGTGTATATTATTATTTCGATTTAAAATAAGCTCATTTACAAGCCATTATATATTAATTTCTCCAAGTTCATAAAAAGAATTTTACAGGCAACATAATTTTAGCAAACGAATGCCTCATATAAACTATCAGATGAAAAGCATATTCACAATTTTGTGCTTAACATAATAGATTCAAAGTTCACATATGCTTACATACAGTACTGGACATCTGCAGAGTATTCTACTAATTAATCATATTAGAGGATTGTCCTAATTTACCGTCCAATAAAATCCCTTTTCTCTTATCTAATCATTTTCTTTATTTCTTTATATTCCATAGTAAAAAACATACTACCAGAGTTCGTTCCAAGACATTCAAATGAGATTGTTTCAACCTTGTTGTGGGAGTAACACAAAATAGGAAGGTGAATATGCTTTTCACAAAGTGCAAGACAGTATTGCCTCTGTTAATGTTCAGGGCCAATGTCATTGAACGAGAGGGATTCATTGGACCATTAGCTGGGTCCGGTTGGTTGTTTATTATCACTTGGTCCCGGATCAGCAATAGCACAGTAACTAGCGGAAGCTGCAATCTGGTTCAATTAATTTTGAGTAAAGTTTATAGAACAATTTTAGTACACTAAGCAAACTTTTTGTACCAGTGACAAATAGTCTTATTGCATCATATAGGCATATTGTTATCAAATCAGACTCTTCTAATGTCATTAGTTGGATGAGTGATCCATATAAAAAATCTTTTTTTCACAATAAGCTTTCCTCTTCAGCCAAGAGATTGGCTCTATGCTTCGACGCAATCCTTTTCATTCATTCTCGCCATGAATCTAATCATATGGCAAACCACTTGGCTAAGCAACGATTGCGCAAAACAAGTGAATTTGTTGCATGGATTTGAGTCAGTCAACTCCTGCTTCTTCCGTTGTCTTTTTCTTGTTTGAGGTTCCTGGTGGTGATGCTACTCTAGTCGTTTTCTGCCTTTTATGCTACCTAGTTGTTTTGTAATTTTTCTATTGCGGCCTGTTTTTGTTTATGTTTTCTGATATCTTTGGTTAAGTAGTTATTTTTCCCCTTTACTCGTCTATTTTGGTGTTATGAAGCTTTTTTGTGTAAGGTTTGGTTCATAAACTCATATTTTTCTCCTTCAATATTGATGCTCTAAAGCAATTTGCTTCTAAAAAACCTAACACATTTGTCAACATGAGATTTTTTGAATGGTTTGTTTGTTTGTAAATTGTTTTTCTTCAATCAAAATGAAGTAATGGCGATCCTCGACCGGTGACAAAGACTTTATGAGTCTGCATGATAGCGCGCAAATGTCTGATATTTCGGACCGGTATGGTAATCGTTTGCTGCACAAATAGCTTTCTTGAATGGATCAATAAACGATTCCCGCTTATGAAATGCACCTCTAAATCTAATAGCGCTACTTATCATTCTAAATGAAGGGTCTTGGTGATTATACTGAAGATGGCATATCTTCGTGAAGCAACAATGACTTCACTAGATAACATATTTCCTATTCGTCAATTAAGTTTTCCTAAATTCAACAAAATTAGCAGTGAAATGTATAAAGTAGGAGTAGAAGGTAAGCTACAATCTTCCGCTCCACCAGAGCTCAGCTCAAGAATACTGAAAAGCCAAGCAAAAGTGGTTCACAAAAGCTTGACTCCAGAAAAACCAAGGAGTCTAATCTGAAACTTCAGAGAGGGAGAACTTGTGAAAAGAAATCTTTAACTCCCAGAAAAAAATAGAGCACCAAATTAACCAGTGATTGAATATATTATTTGAAAGAAAAGGATGAATTAGTATGGATAGGTGTGTGTGGCTTTGATTCATGAAGAGACTCGAATCGATGATCAGTATGATGATGATGACAAAAGCACTTCTTTGAAGTTAACATGAGAACTAACAGCATATATGTTATTTTATTTTCTCCTAATTATTCAAACACAAATACATCCTCTAGAAGCATTTATAGGACTACTTATTCTTTAAGAACACTAATTGAGCTGGGGCTTGTATTGGCAAGTTAGAGCCTTCTTGAGGAATAAGATTGGGCCAGCGGAATATATTAGCATCTTGTTTTTTAAAAATATTTATTATTTAGAAATATATTAAAATAATATTTTTTATTTTTAATATCAAAATGATTTAAAAATAAGAAAAAAAATAAAGAAAAATCTTGAATTTCTTAAAAAACACAGCGTTTCGGCAGTAACAATCATGCTCCTAGCAAATGAACTAGCCGCGATCAAGAGAGGCAGATAACTTCGTTGTGAATTGTGATAACTAGCTGTCAGGTTTTTATTCAACGGGCAAACAAGCTGACTGGTTTACAGAATCTTATGATTAGGCTAACAAGGCCACCTTTTTATTAATAAATAAACTCTCATGAAAGGGGTAGGCCACCACAAACATGACTGATTAGAACAGCGATGGTGGTTCTGCAGAAACTAATGTTAAAAAAGAAAACACTGATTGTTCCCACAAGATATCCAGATCCCTTTTGCAGTAATAAATAAAATCATTGTTGTTTATCATTCGAGAAGAACCACCAAACACATTGCATTCATCAGAGAAACCTAATTGATAATACACAAAAACAAACAAAAAAGCCCAAACGAAAGGATTTTTCCCAGCCGTTTAGGCTGTGGATTGGAATTTCAAGAAGTGAGTACATAAATGCACAGGTAAAATCGATAGTCATTGAAAGAATTGGTCATGCAAAGGTAATAAACCTACAGCTATACATTATTCTATCCTCTTATTCTTCAGGGTACTTGCTTTTCAGGCGAACATCCAGCCACCAGGTCAGGTACATCTACAAGAAGCTAACCTATCACTCCATCAATGTAGCTAGAACGCAATTATGGAAAGCTGAATTTATGCATGAAATCTTTCAATGCTCCATCACCAATGCAAGGACGCGAGCAACAAAAAGAATGGAGTTTCGTCCTGATAAACTATATCAGCATTCCATAAACAAAAAGGTTTTGAAAATCTAGAGGTGGAGAGGACAGCTGAGATGTGTGAAACTGTGAATCCTTCTTCCGTACGAAATAAGACATGTTTAGGCAGATGATCCATACAGCTGAGCTTTATTTGAGTGAAAACCAATTTGTACTTTGTCTGACAAACATTTTCATAACTGGATTTCTAAAATGAAGCAAGCATCCATCGCAAGAAGAACAGGATCAAGGAGCTAAAAAAACAGGATTGACTAAACAGGGCACAGTGTAAGCATGTAACAAAAACCAAACCAGGTTTCCAGTTCATGGTGTCTGGTGTCAACTGTATAGGCCTGAAATTTCAAAGAGAAGGCGAAACCAATATCCAGTGATGGCTAATAATGAATACTGGTTAATTTTCCCAGTTTAAACGTGCACTAAATATGGACAAACCAACAAAGAAAACATTACAGATTACTCAACCAGCTGTATAAAAACAGTAACCTGAACTAATGTTCAACGAGAAAGGATGCCCTGAGAACTATGCTCCTCATGGGGTTGCCTGGGATAGTTGATTATTAACCAACAGACTTTTATGGTCATTATGTTGAAACCCTATGTGGAACTGCAGAACCATGGAAGAGTAAACGTAGATTTATTACCTACTATTTTACAGAGACATAAATCTGCACCTAATCCATTTGAAACAAGCAACAGTATAGAATAGTTACGTAGCAAGAACAGGTAGAGAAACAGCATGGAAGGGAGAGCGCGGAAGGGGAGAGGGGTGCTGTATAATATCATGTCATCTGCACTAATACAAACTTGTGCATGCAAGCAAACAAAACAGATAAGCAATTGCCGATAGTTTTTTGAGTAATAAATCATTGAATGTATGATTGATTAACCTAATTAGAAGGCCTAAGCGCACCACTGTTCATGTCAATACAAAAGACTTGAAGAAAAGAAGTCACCATGAGTGTTTTTTTTTGAACTTTTATTAGTATCAGAACCCATCACAAAACCAACTTCACAGAGACGAGGAAAACAAACTTGTGCATATAAGCAACAAAACAGAGTAAGCAAATGCTGATAATTCCCACATTCCCGATGCCCTTCATCGGTAATGAGATAATTCAATGAACGATGCAATTGCCTACTGGAAGTCTATACTCCGTTATCATTTAAAGACCAATGGTCCAAAAAAAGACAATCATTAACACATTTTTCATCGGAGAAGAACTCATAATTTCAGCCATTACCAATAGATATTGTACATTAACAAGCTAGCCAAAGAACAGCTAAATCAGTGCAGCAACTAATAAGAAGCCAACCTTGTAAAATACTCTATCAGAGGGCAAAGGGGAATTAAGAGGACAAAATCTTGAAGTTCAGACACATCAAAATAAGCATAAAATCAAATAGCCAAAACTTTGGCAAAAGCTAAAATGCAATTAGTCAAGTCAGAAGATGCGTTAAGGACAGATGGATTCTCAATCTAATTGCCTCACACAATATATAATGCAGATATTCCAAAAAGCCAAAAGGAAGACAAAATGGATGAAAATTATCCGATCCAAAACCTCAAACAACTCCATAGTACATGGATAGAAAGGAAATGGAATATTGCCCACTCCATTTGTTTTATATCCAAGAACTACGCTCTCGGGCACTTAGCAAAAATAGCTTCAACACACAATTTATGAAAAGAACCATGTTATAGCTCAACTTTCCATTCCAAGTAAATTTTTATGTATCTAAAAGGCTAAGGTCAGATGCACTATGTGTAATTTGAGTTAGAAGAGAGCTTGCAATCAATACCAAAACAGAGAAGTTAAAAACATACATTTACAGCCATTTTTACACGGGACTTGGAGCAGGGAAAGAAAGATGAAAGGGGGGGCGGGGTGTAAATTCACAACCTAACTGTAACTATAATCCTATAACTGCACATCAAAAGATAGCAAAGAGCTGCCTGCCATAGTTGCTCTTAACGCCTGGTGAAACAGCACAGTAAATATCTGGCCTGTCTGAGCATATATATATATCCAAATTTCCAAATTCCAATTCCTCCTTAAGCATATTTAACTGGTGTATGCATTAAAATCCTGACCTGAATCCTTCGGATTCTTGTGCCGCTGTAGCTTGGCCACAATCCAAACCCTTGATGTTCAAATTTAGTGCAGTCCAAGCAAAACATAAACAATTATTCTGTGCATTTTGAGCCACATAAATAAACCTGAGATTGGATAACTGTTCTTCCTATTTTAAATCCTGGAACCACTGTGAACCCAACCTTCAGCCTGGTTTTACCTGGCATGGTGCATCTCCTCGTTACATCTTCCATGTACATCATTGAAAAATCAACCCCTCTTTCCACTTGAAAAATATCAACCACGGGATCAAAAGAAAACCCCAGCTTATGAAGTGTCCATACAGAACTAGCCATGTTAACAAATGACTCATAGAACATACCAAGTGACCTCCATGAATTCAACACAAATTCATTTTGATCGAAATTGCTGAAAATCGAGGTCTCCATTGTTGGATGTATAAGCTCTTGATACTTCTTTTCACAAAATCTCAAAAATTCACACGTAGGATTCCTATTTAGCAACTCCATAGGATTGCTAGATACATGTTCAAGTAATTGCTTCAGCGAACTCTTACTCTTAACAGAAACAGAGTCATGCCCGTTGCATAAAATCTCGCCCTCACTCTCCAAACCAAACCCTTCTAAATCAAAACCTTTAAACATCCCCAAACAAACATAAGACAAAAATGCGTAACGATTATGCCCTCTTTTCACATAACCAACATCAGAATGAACAGAATTGGCAGCCAAATCCAAATCCCACCCAGCTTTTCTCATCAAATCAACCAATATCCTAGTAAACTTATGCATTGCTCTACAAGCATCAGTTAGCACAGAATGAAAGACCTTAACAGTCAACAAGACCTCAGAATTCAAATTCAAACTGCTGCTCAACCTGTTAGACAATAAAGAATTGGATTTTTGTACCTCAATCAACTTCTTCTTCAAAGCCGAAACTTCGCTATCTTTTTTATCAATCTCTGCTTGCAAACTATTAGAAACAGTCCCCAAAATTCGCAACTTGCTTTGATTCTCTTCAACTTGAGCTTCCAAGCAAGATCCAAATGGAAAATCATCACCAAAATCAGGATTCTTACACATATCCCTATAAACTTGCTTCAAATCAGACAATCTCTGAAGAACTGAAACTGAAGCCTTATCAGCCACTTTGATGTTCTCTTCATTAAAAGGCACGTGTGCAGTTTGTAACTGCAAATAAGAAGCTTCAAATGAAGAAACTGTAGCAAACACTGAGGAAACCAAAGTATTAGTCAGCTGGGTATTTAAATGTTTGGTCTGGGTCTCACTCTTTTTCACTGTCAGCTCTTCCTGTGCCAAAAATCCTTGATTTTGATTCAAGGGTTGGTCGGGTTTCAAGATTATGACTTTCTGGTCAGGGATAAAATCCTCGGCGGAGTCAAGGAGGGAGAAGCCTTCGTCGGCGTCAGAAATTTCATCGGCGAAGAAATCGAAAGTTTTGGTCTTGAAAGCAAGTGCAAATTTTGAAAACATTTCAGAAATTTGTGGTTGTTTCGGTGTTGTTGAGGTTGTAGTGTCCATGGTATCAGTCATGGCAGATTGGGTAAATTATAATCAATAGAACTGAATTATTTCTTTCTCGTGTTTTTGGGTTTGATTGTAAGGAGGGGATGGAATTGAATTCCCTTCTTCTAACTTTCACAGGGAAAGAAAAACAGAGAGCAAAAGATGGAAAAGTACTAATGGTAATACAGCTATTTAAGTGCTTTTGTTTTCTTGGGAGGGAGGATTGGGCTTTGGCTGTCTTGGGAGAAAGGTATTGTGAGGGTGATGAGTAAGGTAATGACTGAGTTTGGTTTGCTGCACTTTTCTGCTGTTTTCACTTGCTTTTTTCATATATATACTATACTACTCTTTTCAGAGGATGAATTTTCTGCACTCTTCGCTTGCTTAACTTTTTGGACTCCTATGTGTTTCAACGGTAACAAGAGAAAGGTAGGGTAACATGAGAATGAAGCACGGGTTGGCCCACGGTCGGGAGGACCTAGGGTTCAGGCTGAAGTTGGACGCCCTGACCAGAGTGGGTGTGAGAGTCAAACCAAGGTGACGATGGGTTCAAATGGGTCGAGTTGACTTGCCAAATTATGATCTAAGTGATTTAAGCATTGTTGAGAGAGAGCTAAAAGAAAAATTAATTAAAAAGAGCTTTTATTTTGTTTTCATAGCTACAATATTTATATTGAAGAGTTGAAATAATATTTTTAAAGTGAAGAGTTATTTTTACATGTTTGATCAAAGGATCCAAAAAACTATTTAATATATTTCTATAAAAAAAATGGTTTTGATTGTAATTGTATTTATTTATTTATTATTAATAAATAGTTATATTAATATTAAATATATTAAAATAGAATTGGTTGTCTAAATGGTTTTTTTCCCATTGGAATGTAAATATAAAAAACACTATGTTTATACTATTTAAAAAATTATATTATTAATTTGATTTTTCTAAATAGTTGCTCTGAGAGAGAGAAAAAATTATTCAATAAAGAAAACTAAAACCATCAAAATAAAAATACAAAAAAAAACAGACGATAGCAAATGAGTCCTAAAAGAAAAATCCAAGATGATTAGAGCAGTTCGTCTTTTCAATTTTCTTAAAGAGATGACAAAAGATGGTATTAAAAAAAATACAGTCACGGATTCGTGATGGTGGGGTCCCCGTTTAAATCCATTTCATTACAACGTAGAAGTTAAGACGCACAGGCAGCAAGCATGAAGTATTTAGTCAGTCAATGTTGAGTGTCACGAATTTTACAAGAAGATGAGCAACCAATCGGTATTGTAGGGTCACATGTAGGTATCAGTGATTGATCTCCAGAATACGACTCCCAGAAAATACTAGAAAAAATATTAATATTTTTTATGCTAAATATATTTTAAAAAGACACATGAAAAACAGTCTCGGGCCTTGAAATTATTACAAACCTACAAAAAAGAAGTCGGATACCACCTCCTTTTCGCTATCCAAGCCTCACAGATTTTGATATCGATATGATGTTTTTGTTGTGATGTGATGTACATTTTGTTGATGAAAATGGATTAATGTGTTGTTTCTATAAATATTTAATTAAATCATACTGCTATGTTATTTAAATATATATGAATAATAAGTACTGTATTAAAAAATATTTAAACTTTTTTTTTATTGAATACCTTATGATTTCTAAAATTTAATGATATGTGAACCCGGTTTTTATTAAAGTAATTCTTAAATTTTTTTTTAAAAAAAACAATAGGTTGAATACACGCATCATATTAACAAAAATAATGATATTAAAATATTATTTTGAAATAAAATCACGTAAGACACTAGCATATTTTTTATATGTAATTTAAAAAAATAATAATGGAAGAGATTATCATTTAAGGAATACTTTTGAAAAAAAATGAATTTTATTTTATTTTTTATTTTAAATAAAAAAAATAGTGTTTTTAGATCATTTTCATATGATGATGTCAAAATATTTTTTAAAAATAAAATAAAAATTATTTTGATACATTTCTAAATGAAAAATATTTTCAAAAACAACACCAACCACACTTCTAAATCAACAGTAATTCCATATTATTTAAGAATAAGGATATCTTATTTTATTTCAAAAGTAAAGCAATTTTTTAGGTGACATATATTTTAGTTTTAAAATAAATAAAAAAGCTATTAATCAAATACTTTTTAGATAAGAGAGAGAGAGAGAGTTAAAAACAGGATTTTTATTATTCATTTTTTTTCCTCACTATAAATGTACTAGCCGTAGACTGCATGATGCATACGGTTTTCCTTTCTTTTTAATATCAGAAAATGATATTTATGAGACATCTTATCTATGTTCATCACTATTAAACTTTTATCTCCATCAATATGTATATATATATATATATATATATATACACACACATAATATTTAAAAGAATAAAATAAGGATATATATATATACATAATATTTAAAAGAATAAAATAAGGAGGTTTCTCTCCTTTTCTTTTTAAAATATTACTACAGTCAAAGGTGATGTGTCTTTTCTCTTTGGCGTTTTGGAATGATTAATTTCAGACTTGTTTTATTTATTTTTCTGTATCTCACCGTTGCCTGGTCACTTTATCGAGACCCAGAATTGTCTACAAATTCACTGCCACTGATTCTCTTCACAGAGAATGCTTCCACTCAAAGTGTTCACAGTGATATGTCTTGTTTCTACCGCAATATTGTTTTTCTTATGGGAGCAATCATTGCACGGAGTGCTATTCCCTGTGATCCGCTGCAGCAATATGTGCTTCAAAGTAACTTTACGACATGTCTTCCAACCTTTCCCATTTCCTACCCCAATTATTTTGTTTTTTTTAAAAGTAACCACAGATATCATCCTGGCTTTATGCACCCTTTTAAGTTGTTTGTGAAGCTTTTAGCCGACACATTTTAGTGGTAAGCCGAGAGCCCGTGCCTTCTTGGTCTTTCCAAATAAACCAGAAACTCAATTATTGCGTTTGTAAGACAGCAGAAATAATGTAGGGAAATTAGCGATTCTCTTTAAGAATAAGCAGGTGGACATGACAATGCATATGATGAATGCAATATTTAGACGTGGCCATCTCTATTATAGCTGTAGGGCAAAATATAAACGAATCCCGTGGTGGGAGGTGGGTGGCTCTAATTACAAGAACCAACCAAGAAAACACTTTATAGTATTGGCCCAGTTGGTTGGATTCCATGAAGTTTTCAGTTGACTCTGGCCATGGATACTAGCCTGCGTGGTGAAGACCAGGAGCCATTACCTTGAGAGCAGGTTGCTAGGTTAGGGTTAGTTAATTTTATGGTCAAAACGAGACCCCGGGAAGTAGTGGGGAAAGCAAAAGGAATTAAACTATTTTATGACAATGACATCTCTTTTGTGTGTAATTCCACCTTATTTCTTGCCATCCATTCAGATTAAAATAATAATTATGAAGTGTATTATTATATAATTTATTCTGTGAGAAACTGTGTTAGGCAAGGATTTCTTGGGATCGGGGACCCATTGACACTTAAGAAGCCATTCCAAGTACAGGTTTCTCAAAGCCCTTCCCACTTGTTTGTTTTGCTCGATTAACTTGTGTGTAGTGGTAGTGTCGTGGCCTATTATCAGTTTGACCAAACATGTCACTGTGTGAATGCAAACTGTAGCGGACCATAAGAATACAAAAATAACCACTTCATTAATCAGTTTTGTTCTCCCCTCATGAAAAACAAAACCTTTTTTTTCCCCTTTATAACAGGAAAACATCAGCAAGAAAACGACGATAAAAGATACATAAAAAAACGCATAAAAATATGTCGGCCCAAATAAGGCTTCCGCGTTATTTGCTGCCCTGACTGGCTATACTAGGCCTATGGTTATCCAGCCCAGACAGTAGATCAAACACAATCATTACATAAAAAATAGCCTCAGTCAAATTCTGTACTGTAGCCACTGAGCTGAAACACTGTGCATTGGAGCCGTCTTTTTCACGAGGATGTCTACGGCTCTGTCCAGGAAGATCGTCGCTTGGGTTTCGTGGAGCTGGTGGGCTCATAAGTTTTCGGCTTGGCTTCATTTGATGGGCTAGGCTGGTCCATAGATGTTAGCTGGGGCTCAATTTTTTGGTTTTTTTTTTATTGCTCTGTAAATTGGGGGTTTCGGTATCGGCATGTCTGTGTCCTTTTTCTATCAAATTAGGATCCGGACCGGATAATTAAAAAACAGACATATATATATAGTGATAAAGATCAGCAAGTGATTTATCTTCTTTCTGTAACAATGGACCAAGTACTTCCACATTTAAAAAAAAAAAAGTTTTGCCACCTATTAAACTACTTAATTAGTCGATTAATAATTCAATCTTTTTTTGTAATTGATTTTCTTTGATACAGATTAGCAAGTGATTCATCTCTACCTGTCACTTCGAATCCAGAATCGAGAAAAGGACTCGGTTTGTAATCTCTAAGTCTTTATGTTTTATTATATAAACATGTAATAAAAGTATTTCTTTTTTAATACAGGATAGTCCTATATATAATTTTTGTAGCCAAAAAAAGTTAATTTTGTTTTCGGATATGGGATAAGGATTTTAACTTTTACAATAAGGATCAAGAATAAAGGCTAATTAGGTCCCGGAACAATTGAATTTGTCAATTGCGATTGAAGTTTTAATTTCAGAAGATTTAAGCCTTAACAGGCGGTACCTATCCCGTATGCTTTTGGCATTTCTCTTTTTTCCACAATTCTGAAAGGAAGATGAAGCGTTGCCCATAAAACCCACTTGTGATTAACTAGCAAACCTTGTTTCTCGAAAATAACTAGATGTTATCACATTAGGATCATAATAAGTTGATTACAGTGGTATGATCATCTGGTTAATTGGAAATCAAATCGAACTGTGTGTTTCCCTTGTTAACATTTCGATATGCAATTGCCGTCTGGGTCAGAAGGAATCAACCTGTGAAGAAATTTCCTCGAAGCATTTTTTTTGGGTCAGAGCTAGCGTGAGGAATAGGCTGAAAAAACTACTGCTTCTTCTTCTTCTTTCTTTTTTTAATTGAAGTTGCTATGGAATCTCTGGATAGGATTTATGTTCAATTCCATGAGGGCTTATATGTATTGACTCAGGGACATGAAGGCCAAGTCATGATGAATATTTATAGTGTTTTTTGTATTGCTTTTGTTTTTATGGTTGAGGTTTTAAAAAAACAGTTTCATGAATAGTATTTTAGTTGCAGTTCAAAATAAATTTTGAAGTGCTTAATCAAATTTTTTATATTGCTTTCCAACTTGTGAAATTACTTTGTGAAATTACTTTATATATATATTACAATTCACACACGTTTCAGCTCAAAAGTAACAATGGTCATGAAGAGTGCTGCTACCTCTGCTATTCGCGCTTTCTAGTCCTCATCACCCTCATCATGTAGGAGTTCTAGCTCATCGTCTAGGCTTCTCCATGTAAGCATCTCAATTCTATTTCATCATCTATTTTCTAAAAGAATATCGGCAGATTTTACTTCAATTCAACGATCTCAAGTCGGATTGAGTTCTTTCCCATCATGTGTGAGGAAAACGAGCCAGGTCTCTGGATTGTTGCGCCGCAGCAACTAGTTGTGCAAGTTGGAGTAAATATTGTCTATATGGTTACTGGAGGAAAATCATTAAAGAAGTTCCACGATGTGGTTTGCCCCAACTGGAGATTTCTTTGGCTTCATCACTGCCTTGGGCGATATAGCTTTTTCATATGCTGGTCACAATGTGGTCTTGGAGATTCAATCAACAATCCCTTTTTCTCTAGAGAAGTAGGATTTTTGTTCATAGAGACAAATGATTGAGGTGCAAATGAATGAAATAGAAGGGGAGTAGTGATTTTTGTTCATACAGGTAATGAGGGCGCAAAGAGAAGGGGAGTGGTGATTTTTGTTCATGTGGGTAACGAGAGCGGAGATATATGAGGGTTTAATTTGGAATAATTTTCAACGGTAATTTACTATGTTTTTCTGTGTTTTTGTATTGATAGCTGCTTTATTCACGCCACAAGAAGCAACTTATTTCTGCTTCTCGAAAACCATGGTCTGAAACCAACAAAAAATAGAGACCCACATAAATTGAAACTGAGATTTAACTATAATCAAACACTCAATCCCTCAACTTTTTTGCACTCTTCGGCTGCATCACAAAAACAAACACCCTCTTAGTTAGAACTCGGGCCATTATATAGAGGCAGTTAGATATATACAAGGGATTTGTTTTATTGAGTCAAACTAGGGCAAATTCATATTGGAAATTGTCAATTTGCCTGAACAAATCCTGCTGCAAGGGATGTGTGGTGACTACATATTCTTATTACATATTGGTAATTTGGTAACTCTCCTATTAAACAATCGGAATAGTTAATAAGTCTTGATCACTTTGTCTGAACGTAGATTTGTCCTTGACCGGCGAGTATAATTTCCTTGTTTCACTGGAACCTTCTAATTTGGGCTGGTGTTTCTACAACGATAATTAGAAAATGGCCCAGACAAGCATGAGACTACGCCTTTTTTTTGTGAAATGGGCTTCCATATTAGGCCCTTGATCATTCCATACCGATACCTGGCTTGAAACTCGAAGCAAATCCAACCTGCTGTCTGGGCTGGAATTGTAGTTAAATTTCCGATGATAATTTGCTAGGAATTATATAAACAGACTGCTCGTTCAAAAACCAATCCCACACGAGTAGTCCAAGGTTGTCGATGCTCGCTTGCCTTTGAGCTACTTGTGTGTCTGCTCTAGTTATTATTAATTACTATTTTTTATATTATTGAATTTATCTTATCCATATCTTTTTAATTGTATCAATGGTGTCATTAGCAAAGTTTTAATATGTCTCATAAATCTTTTCTTTCTTTTCTCTCTCACTCTTCTCTCTTTTTATTGATTGAATTTTATGCACATCAAATTTTTTTTTAATTTGAACTATGTTATTTTATCACACACACACACACACACACACATATATATAATTAACATGGCTAATTTAAAATATAATTAAGTCATTATACTTAATTAAATTCTCCAATTGAACCTTAAAATAATTCTTAAATATAGTTAAACTTTTAATTTGGCTCATGATAAAATCAAATTGGCATCTTAAAAATTTAATTATGCTTTTGGACTTAATTTTTTATGTAGATTTGTTGGATAATCATGTATTTTGACATTGACTCTGTATTTTCTCTAATTGTTTGGCATGATAGGGTGAAATTGAGTTCTCGAATCCATCTAAAATTTTTAACTCGGGATTTTTCCACCTTGTTATTCTTTTTTATTTTCTATTTCAAGTAGATTTTGTGAATAACCTAGAAATGGATTATGACAACAACAATATATTATATTAACTCAGGTTTTATGGTTAGCTTGTTAAACCCGAGATACATAGCATAAACTCCATTAGATTTAACATTTTTTTTTAAAAAAAACATTACAATATAATATGATTAAAAATATACACTTACAAAATTGAATACCAATCAAATATTGAGATATTTGTTCAAAACCGCGATAACTTCATGAAAAGCAAAACAAAATAAATTATGAAGGTCAATTCAAATCAACCAAATATTGAAGAGTAAAATTGAAATAAAAAAGATTAAAAACACTTGATCATATATAAAATAGTTGGATTTTTTGGCTTAACCTAGCAAGTCAACCTTAAAACCTCTTGATATAACTTTTTGGTGAGCCTAAGTTTAAAATTATAGAAGTTGCTTCATCGTGACTCAATCGACTTAGTAAATTCAAAGACAATACGAACAGTCGGTAAAGAAAGGTTGTGGATGAAATTTAGGGGGGAAATGATATTGATAGAAAAAAATCCCTCGATCCAACTTGTTTAATAACTCATTTTTAAATTAAATTGCGTGGAATGTGTATTGATATAACTTATTTGACTTAGTCGATTCAAAGACAACTCGATCAATCACTAAAGAAATTTTGACTTCACTTTTTATCTAGCTCGAGCTTAAAAATTAAATCATGTAGAAAATACTTTGATATAAGCTACTTGACCTTTTTAGTATAAAGGCAACTCGAATAACAGTTAAAAAAAAAGATGAAGATGAGAGTGAGAAAAACAATTAGTGAAATTAAAATAGAAAAAAAGAGAATGAATTGATAAACAAACTTCACTATTATTACTAGTCTTTCACATAGTTAAATTTTTTCTAGTATAAAAAATATTTTTAACAAAACTAAATTACTAATCTTTCACACAAATATATACATTCTAAATATTGGTCTTCTATAGTTGAGAAGAAGTTTTTTGTTTTGTTTTAATTTTTTGAATTCAAATATTGCAATTAGTATACAGAAATAAAACAGTTCTTAAATATATCAATCCAATTAAAAGAACAAATCTTTAAAATTAGTTTTTTTTAAATAATCTTAATTAATTCATAAAATATTCCAAAACATTTTTTATTATTGAATTATATATAACACGCACGTGTATGAGAGTGTGTGATCATGATAGCATTTATATTATTAAGGAGGTGAATTAATGTGTTTGGAAAACTCTTTTGAAAAAAAAATTATTTTTATTTTTTATTTAAAATTAAAAAAAAATAGTGTTTTTAAATGATTTTCATGAGCTAATATCAAAAATAATTTTTTTTTAAAAAAAAATTCCCTGTACGTATCGGATACTAATTACTAAGACCCTGTTTGGGAGTCCGTTGGAACCGGCGTTTGGGAAAATTTTGATTTTTTTTATTTTAAAAACCGGTGGTTTGGTGTTTTTAGATCATTTTGATGTGCTGATGTCAAAAATGATTTTTAAAAAATAAAAAAAATCATTTTGATATATTTTGGCACAAAAAGCACTTTAAAAAGTTACCGCAATCGCACTCCCAAACAGACCCTTATTTCCTGCTATCCGCTTATTATTGTGAAATGCTGTTGGGTGGTTGTGTCGAATAGACATGGCGCTGTCAATTATTTAATGCTTAATTCAAGATTGCTAATGGAAAGCTTATAGAAAAACTCACACCCTTTTTTTTTTTTTTTTCTGTTTCTGGGTCGAATTTTCAATTTTACCACACATATTGGAATAGAATAAATTCCTCTCTGATCTCTCTCTCTCTCTCTCTCTCTCTCAGAATGTTCTTATACACCACAACCATAAAAGAGCGATAATCTACGCATCAGCCATGACACCACCAACTCCATTCTCATAGGAAACCACCGGAATCCCTCTCGAAAACACACTAAAGTCGTTTGCAGAATCTTCTCAAAGAAAAAGATAACACTTTTTTTCAATTTCATCATACAAGAAAACTTTCTCAAAATGAGTCATCAGTGTGTTCCCAGCTGGGAAGTTGATGACAATCGCGCCACAGCTCCCAAACTCTCCCTTCGCTCCCACTCCAATTCCAGCGCACCAGACGTGCCCATGTACTCTCTCTTTCTCGTCGATGCGTATATGATTGCGAGATCATTTCAATATATAATTGCACGCGTGTCTGTGTGTGTTGAAAGATATGTATAGTGATGATAATAGGATGTTTCCTGCTGCAGGTTAGGCTACGAAGTAGCAGAGCTAACATGGGAGAACGGCCAGATAGCCATGCACGGCCTAGGACCACCGCGCGTGCCATCCAAACCAGTAGCCTCCACTTCACCCTCTAAGTACACATGGGACAAGCCACGCGCCAGTGGCACCCTTGAATCCATTGTCAATCAGGCTACATGTGTCTCCCAATGCAACAAAGCACCTCTCGGCAACGGTACTGGTTCAGACCATGACCTCGTCCCATGGTTTAATCACCATAAAGCTTCAGCCTCCGCCACAAAAACCATGGACGCTTTTGTTCCTTGCTCGAACCGGTCTGGTCAAGACCGGACCACGCGCGTGATAGACTCCAGCCCAGCGGGATTAGGCACGTGTGTGGTGGGCTGCTCCACTCGTGTTGGGTCTTGCAGTGCCCCAACTGCCACGCAAGACGAAGATGATCTCCTCACTAGGAAACGTGCAAGGGTGGCGCGTGTCCCAGCCCCACCTGAGTGGAGCAGAGACCAAAGCGTCAACCATAGTGCCACGTTTGGAAAGAAGGATAGCCAGCAGATGACGGTGGACAGTTGTGAGAGAGAGTTCGGTGTTGGGCTCACCTCCACTTCTTTTGGGTCGCAAGAAAACACCAGCTCAGGCACCAATCCGTGTACTAGGACCCTTACTGCTGACGAGAATGACTCAGTTTGTCACAGTAGACCACAGGCAAGTTAATTTATTTTTGATATTATGTTGATCAATTTATAATGTTGTTGTTGTTTTTTATTCTGGGCTTGCTTTGGTTTTAAAAGAGGGGGGCAGGCGACGAAGATGACAAGAAGAAAGGAAATGGGAAGTCCTCGGTTTCTACCAAAAGAAGCAGGGCTGCGGCTATCCATAACCAATCTGAACGAGTATGTTCCCTAGTCTCCTGGAAAATGTTTTCCAGCACGAAATAAATTAATAGAATAATAAAAGAAGTTTGTTTCGCTTTAAGACAATGATACATAGGTTTCATAATTGGAGGAAATTATGCTGTTGGAATAGAAGATTTGATTGAACAAATTATTGGATTATCGTGGGAGATCTCATGAGAATTTAATAATAAAGTTTTTACTGCTTTAAAGCTTTCTTTTTTAATAAGACTTTAATTTAAACCAAACCCTTTTTTGGACTTTTGCGATTGACCCATTTAACAAGACACCTGGTTCTTTTTTATTTATTTATTATTATTACTGAAATTACTGAAATATTTAATTACAACTCAGACTCTTAATGCTACACACACGCATACACCATCATTGCTGGCACTGAATCCTTTTGTTTTTTGTTCAATGTTGCTTTCGATTTTATTGGCAGAAAAGGAGAGATAAGATAAACCAGAGAATGAAGACGCTGCAGAAACTGGTCCCCAGTTCTAGTAAGGTACGAATAGTTTCTTCGGTAGCTTTTCAGTGTATGAATAATCTGTTTGTATCACAAAGAAGCTCCTTAAATTTTACACATGCATTTAAGGCACCTCACCGTTTCATACTGCGCACCTACCAATTTTGCTTGATAATTACTTTTCTCTCCACGTCAAAATTGGAAAAAGTCCTAGTATTTTTTTTAAAAAAAAAAGATTATTTCCCAGCCAAGCCAATTTTATGCACCGAAACCAAGTAACCTCTATATATTATGGCATGTTTTATAATCGCGTTTATGCAAGTACAGTTCTCTCTCGAACTGGCAAAGTTTATTCACCATTTGAGTGATGAATTCCATGGGAAACTACTTCCTTGCCTGTCAGAAGTCAGAACCGTGGGTGGAGGAATTCAAAGAATCCATCCTCCAAATCCAGGGTTTTTATCTTTCTTTTTTTAACAATTGTTTGCTGAGCTCATAATATCTTTTGTTGTAATCAAATATATATTGGTGCTGTTTTTCTTTTGTTATACACTTTCTTTCTTTATTTTTTTTCGTATTGTTGTGAACTTTTCCTTGAAATAATGGGATTTCCTCTTTACATTTATATGGCAACAATAAGTCAATCATATTACATTATTTCTCATCATTAAATTAGGAAACTTTATGGTTGGCAACGTAGTTTTGGTGAGTTCTATCCTGCCAAACTGGAAAAAAAAATCCTATCATTCCATTTATGTAGGTGTTTCCATGTAAAGAATGGTTATTCCTTGAAAAATTTATCAACAAAAAAGAAGTGGAAGATGAAGCTACACACTAACTCTTTTAACTCTTGAAGACCCATATCAAGGTGGTCCGTGCTGAAAAATGACCCTCCCAACTAGAAAGAAAAAAGAAGAAGAAAACCCCAGCAAAGTGGCAACTATCGCAAAAGTAGTTCATACTTTGCTATCTTTATTCTAAAGAGCTAGCCTCCCTTATCCTCGAGCATAGTCACAGCTACCTTTCTAATATTGGATTTAGTTTTTGGAAATGTCAATATCCTTCATGAAAATCATGGTCACTTGTGATAGAGTGGCGGCATCGCATATTCAAAGTTTCAAACTTTTAGCTGCTCTTCATATTCCCACTAGCTACGCGAGACAACAACTTGGACACAAAGCCTGCCCGAGTTGCTAGTCAATAATGTGAGCTTGGGTATGATCAATGTTTTTTCTACATTTAGTCGTGTAATACAGCTGCGGTGATAGCTTCAATAATAAATAGTCAGGATGGACAAACAGGTCATGATGGTATAAATGTGGTCCATCACATTCAAGTGGCTTGGAGTATCTTGGGACACTGATCAAGTGATCCTAGTCCACATACCCAAATCGATATGGGGACAGCAGGACAGAAGGTTGTTTGATAAGAAGAAAACCACTTTTGTTGTCATCGCCTCATTAATTCTGGCAATCAAAATCCTGGCCCCAGATGTTTTATATGAATGAAAGAAAATTACAGTATTAATTGGTGTGTGTGTATATTTATATATGATTCTTGATATATGTTTTTCTTTGTTTGTGTTAGACGGACAAAGCCTCAATGCTTGATGAGGTGATAGAATATTTGAAACAACTGCAAGCACAGGTACAAATGATGAGCAGAATGAATCTGCAGCCAATGATGTTGCCACTGGCTCTGCAACAGCAACTCCAGATGTCAATGATGGCCCCGATGAGCATGGGAATGGCCGGAATGGGATTGGGAATGGGCGTCATGGACATGAACACAATGGCAGCTCGTTCCACCATGACAGGAATTCCTCCGGTACTTCACCCCACCGCTTTCATTCCTATGGCTACATGGGATGGCTCTGGTGGTCATGACCGGTTACAGACCACGGCCGCAGACCCACTTTCTGCGTTCCTTGCATGCCAATCACAGGTAATTAGCATGAAATTTGCAATCTCATGTTGAAGAGTTCTACAAGTGTCTGTCTGGATTTAATTTGAAGATTATATATTAGGGCTTCGAACATTTCTCATTGTAAGCTTGGGATATATATATTCGGACAAAGCAAAATGACCACGCTTTTTTAATTGGTGCAGCCAATGACAATGGATGCTTACAGCAGGATGGCTGCCATGTACCAGCAGCTACATCAACAACCTCCCGCTTCTAATTCTAAGGGCTAGTTAAGTGCTGTGTATGCGCTCGATCACTCATGGCTTTTTTAGACAGTCTTTTCCGGCCACAGACAGACAGACAGAGAGGTCTGCTTATGGATGTGATTGTATATTTGCTAGCAATGGTTATACACACACACACACACACACACACACACACACACACGTGGCAGATATTATTCTTTTTGATTTATTTGCTGCACATATCAGTCACGAAACAAGGCTGGTGCTATTTCAGGCAGTGTATGACCGTCTTTGTTAATTATTTTCCTTTTTTCTAAGTTTTCATTTATTGATTTCAAACTTAAATTTGGTAATACGTACGTTTGGATTTCTAATCTACTACAAGGACAAGGCGTAGTGATTTACCACTTTGTGCATACTATTTTGGGGATTCTCTGCATTGACCAGTCTAAATTAAGCAGGAATTCAAACTCGTTATTAACCATGCGCAGATCATATATTTCCATCTGTACAGACTACCTCAAGGCATTCAAGCAAATCAGAGAGTTATGGTATATAAATTTAAGCACCATCTCGATGTGGAGTGCAAACAAATTGTGTCTGATTAGTATATAGGCTTTTGGTGAATATTGTAGGTACCCTCTCCAAAAAGAAATTACTGCATCCAACTTTAAGAGTTCAAGCTCTAACCTTTCCCCGGTCAAATCCATAGTTATTAAATCATGTTTGATCTTACATGACAATCTACAACCCAAATCTATTTTATTTTAAATTATTTTAATATTGACTATATTAAACTTGAGCAATCACTGCATTAATCCAACCAAACCCAGGTGAAACCCGACAAGGTCAGATTCATGTATTTGTTTTTTTGTTTAAAACAATGTTATTTTATTTCCTTTTATTTTTCTTTAAAATAATCTTTTTCAACTGACTCGGTGACTCGCAAATTAATCAAGTCCTAAGCTAGGTTTGCCCTCCAACCAGTTCAAAAATTACATCTAATTTTCATCCTACATATTTGATGGGTTATGGTGAATTACATATCATTTTCATTTCATATAAATTTAGGGTGAGCTGCATACTAAATTACACTCATTTATTGCACGAAATGCAACGTTTTCATTGCATACATGCCCATCTTATAATTAGAGACTCTTTTCCATTGCCTGTAGGACAAAGAAGTGGTGGCTGCGGCGGTAGCATCAAATATAATAGATAGCAGATTTTGAAGAGAAGATACCCTTGAAGGCTTGGAAACGAATATGAAAGCGAGTTTTTGTTACTGTAATTAAGAACAACAAGCTATTGATTTTTGATTATTTTTTTAGATAGAAAAGGATTGCAAGCAGAAAAGGAGAGGTTGGGACATTGTGTATTATGTGGTCGGAGAAAGATGATAAGTTTTATAATATATTGTGATTTTGAGTTGTGACATGCTAAGTCAGTATTATTTTTTAAACTATTATTCCACCAAAACCAATTTTTTTTGTGTTAAGGTAGCAACTTAACACAAAAAAGGGAGCAGCGCTGGTAAATGAAACCTGTCGTCATCGGGATAAAAATTCTCCTCCACCTATCTGACCACTTAATCATTAATTTTGACAGTGCCCAGCAAGTTGTTGCTACGTAGAGACATCTAACATGAAGTGTTTGCAAAAAGACAAGCACATAAATGATTGGATGCTCGATTGTCATCGACTTTATATTAAGATCTCACCACACGTTGGTCTAGTAACACAAATTATCATGCAAAACAATACTTTTGAATCCTTCGGGGCCTTCCAGCCCTTTTTCATAAGAAAAAGCCAATTTCCAAGCACAATCTTGCTCAGTTCTTTTATTAAAGTTGAATTTACAAGTTACAATGCCAGTCAACATGCATGGGATCAAGATTAATGTAAGTTCAATACCATAAGTTCCTGATTATATGATTAATATATAACATTTTATTATTTCCTGATTAAATGTTGATCTATATTATTATAACAATTAAACTGCACCCCCACCTAATTACTAGATTGTATGTTTTTTTAATAAAAAAAAAAACACGATAAGTTCATCATGTTAGGTCCAAGTGACAAAGAAAGGTCAAAAGTTGTGGTAGTATAAAGACTTTGGAACATGCTGAGTTGACTTGCTGTTTCGTGGAGCACATGTATACCTGCTCAAGTCTGAATACATGCAAAGATCGAAGGTCATATATATATGTAATTATGTAGAGATATGTGGTCAATAATGCTATAAGTATCCATTAAAGAACCATTTTACCTAAAAGATTAAGATGATAGGTGAGACCGCAGAATATGATTTATATTATTCTCTAACACACCCTCTCAAGCGAAAACTCTTTGGGCTTGAAACTTGCACAGACTCATACTACCTTTTGCTTGATTTTTATCAAATAGAATAGGAATGATGAGATTCGAACTCGTGACCGCTGGGTCAATAAGGATATGACACCATGTTAAGAAACCATTTCATCTAAAAATTTAAATTAATAAACAAGACTCTAAAATATAATTTATATTATTCTATAACAGAATCTCATCTTCTATGCATGCAAATTCTAGAACGAGACCAAGGATAGTCGTCAGATCTAGCATCAAATGCTTTTAGCTGTTGCGAAAAGACCTGCGTGCAAGAGTCACCACAAATGCTTCTGTTTGTAGCAGTAAAAGATGCTCCGAAGAATCCTAATCCCAATCCCGTGGATGCAGCTCGATCGGTGGATGAAATAGAATGCCTTTTTGCATATGTTTTTTCCCCTTTCCTCCATTGTTTTTTCTTGACATGGTCCCCAGTCGGCAATACACAGGCTAATCTTGATATGTATATTTCAGTGTTTGGATGTGAACGTGGTGGTTATCCATTTGCTTAGCGATGCTTAGAGGCGAGAAGAGAAGTAATGATTATGCAAGGGACGCTTGGACTTGGAGATCACCACATGCTTCATCTTGAAAATCTAGCCCTTTTGGTTTCAGCCTCCTGGGAAATTTTGTCCTTTTGGCTGATTTCACATTCATGACACTACGTTTCGTTTTATCACAGATCTGCCTCACCTTTTAAATTATTGCTAGGCCCGGTGGATGATTCACTAGCCGAGCTGCTCCAAAACACGGTCGTTTCCAGAGAGTGTTGGCTCGATGCGCGCAGCTCAACTCCCTCACTGCACGCTTCAAAACACAGATCTTTTAATCTTCTTTCCTGCCCCTTTTGACGGTGTAGGGTTAATTGAAAGCAGAATATTCATGGTAGTTACCGGAAGAAAAATATTTACTGGAAGTGACATGATATGCATCACTACGTACTAGCTATATCATAAAAGGCTAGCTTTCTACAAAAAAGTTTAAGGAAAAACTTGTTGGCCTTGACTGATCGAAAATTTAATCAGATCATATCGCATAAACTTCCAAAACATTACTAGAAAAATGTTAACAAAAACAAAATACTAACTGTTTTTTTTTATTGTACCCTTCTCACAAAATATTGTTCCTTAGAATAGTGCATTGTTTTTTCACTCTCCAAACAATGCTTTTTTATTCTTTGATATATCTTTATTCAGTTACATAACTCTTATGAAATGGATTGTTAATTTAATAGGTTAATCCAATTAACTAGATTTTTTAATTTTTCTTAATGAACTTTTTTATATATAATTTCATATCTTTAATAGTGGGTTGAGTCAACAATTTGTTTTCTTAGAATAATATTCTTTTAATATGGTATTTCTTTTTTATTGAGTTATCCTAATATCATGATATGAATCGAGGGTTTAGCGAGTTAAAATGATTAATTTGGTTTTTTTTCTTGATTAATTTTTTTTCTTCAATTTAATCATTTAATATTGAGTTGATTGAGAATTGTGTTATTTATTTATTTTCTATTAGGTTATTTTGTCTTCATTACTTGAGAATAATGGTTGGTGGGTTGACACAAGTTAACTCGGGTTTTTTTTGTCATATTTTTATTTTTTATTTTCATCACTCAACATTGGATCGGTTGGGATTGAGATATCTTGACTTCATGATCATTTTATAACCCGAATAATAGGTCTTTTAATGTTAGATTTGCATTTAACTAACTCACTTAGTTATTTTTAATTGATTTTTCTCTTTTATTTTCATCATTTAATATTATATTTGATTGAAAACTAGTTTTCATGATTTATTTATTTTGTATTAGGTTATCTCTATCCTGCGATTTTAAAACACTGCTTAATGAATTAACTTAAGTTGATTGACTTAGTTTTTGTGTTATTTTTTTAATTAAAAGTTTTACAAATTTTATTGATCAACATTAGTTCTGACATAATTGATTATGAATTGAGCTTCATGATTTATTTTTATTTGCTCTATATGAGGTTATCTTAGTTTGAGGATCAAAATCAGAAATTAACAAGTTAACCTAAGCTAAATCAAATTATTATTTTTTCTATAAAATTATTATAGTCTTGTGACCCAGGCATAAGTATGGTGGATTAATTGGGGTTATTTTTTAAATAATTTCTTTTTAAATCTCATCTTTTAACATGGGGTTAATTTGGCATTGAACTTTATAATTTATTTTGATTTGTTCTCTACAAGATTATCTTGATCTTATAATCTAGGTAATAAAAATAACAAGTTAACCCTGATTGATGTTTTAGATCCTTTTCTATTTAATTATTTTTAATTTATCCTTTAATATTTGGTGAAATACAAATCAAGTTTTATAATTTATTTCAATCTATTTTTTTCTAGAGTCATCGTAGTCTCATGAGGCTCGAGGAATGGACATATCGTTTGTTTGAGATAATATAATGTAACAAAAAAAAAATGGATGTAAAAATAGGATTATCGAATATTTAGCATTCAACATACTGAAAGAGATTCTCATGGCATTTCTATCAACGTTAAAGTTCATGGTGCTTTTATAAATATGGTTTAATAGAACGAAGATAAGCAATATTTTAAAAAAAAAAAATGAATCTTTTCCAAGTGAAGTTGGTGGGGAAAATTCGATGTTAATTTATGGATTGGACTATTTCCCAAATTCATGCAATAGCTTCCCCTTTCACGGGAGTGTTTTTTTTCTTGAGAAGAAGTTTTGATGAGCCTACCGAAAACCAGTATACAATTCGGCGGGCCTTCAAATTGTAAAAGATGGAGCTGGGAGCTTACTATTGCTACATGATCAAAAGTAAACCAGGCATTACTCTAATAATGGGCTCATAGCTTCCTTGAATTAATAATAGTACACTAAGCTGGAGGTGTTATGGTTGGGCCTGGTTAGAGCTTCAACACCTTCGGTCTAGCAGACAACCATGTTCAGGCTTTTAGTGGTGGTAAGGTGATTATAATGGAATGGTGGTGGTGGTAGATTGGTGGTGACGGCAGCGAAAGTGGTGTTAGCAGTGTAGATCATGGTGGCGAGGTGCTATGTATTTTACGTGAATCAATTTTTTTTTTTTAAATAATTTTGTAAGCAATAAGATATTTTATGTAAAACAAACACCCCTGAAACTCAATGATATTGAAATTCTCCCATAATCATTCCATCTTTTCAAGATAACACTCTATAAGAGCAGTTTACCTCCAAGGTTTTTTGAATTTTCTGAAACCAGTAGATGGATGGAGCGTACCTTGTTTTAAAATGCTTTTTAATTTTTGATTTTATGGTCAAGTAGCAGGTGGTAATGTGTGGCTATATTCTGCGTGCCGAATCTACATGTCTCTCATGTCACAAGGAATTTTAGACGTGGTTTTTAAAGATTTCTAGGAGGATTAAAGCCGTAGCTGCTGGTGCAAAACAATGATTTTGTAGAGTTCTTATATTTAGAATTGTTCGAGTCATAATATATATTTTTAATAAAAAATTAAAATAATAGAGATTTATTTTTATACCTAATTTACAAAATACATTTTTAAATTTACTCGCATTTAGAAGAAAAAAAATAATAATAAATACACCGGAAGTTTACTTGTCGAGACATGTCATAAGACATGAATCTAAGGTTTTTGAGTTCTGACTGATTGTGAATGGAAAGAATCAATCCGAGTTGATTAAAATAAAATCGTTTTAATTTACTTTAAAGTTGTTTTGAGAATCTTTTATCAAAATATAAAATCAGAGTTTTTATTGGTTACAGATTGACGTGCTAAAATGACTGGATAAGAAATTGAGCTCGTGATCAACTTACCGAGCTGGGCATGATGGAACCTCCAAGTTAAACGAGTGTGTTTGTGAATGTTATAATGATTATTTTTTTAACTTCTTTTTATCTATAAATATATAAAAAATATATTTTTAATATTAACACATTAAAATAATTTAAAAATACTAAAATAAATTACTTCAAAAAATAAAAAAAATAATAAAAAATCAAAAACAAACCGTCACTGAACATCATTTCATATATACCTCAATAGCAATTTTAAAATACATCTAGTGGTTGGTGTCGTGTCAAATCATCAACTCAACTACAAGCTTCGAGCTACAGTTGCTCAGGGTGAGGCATCAATATAATTCCACCGACAAGGGTTTGACGGTAAACGAAAATAATTTATTTTAACCTGCACTCCTACGTGTGTGTGTATATGTTTTTTCTTCAAAAATAATATCAAATATACATGCTATATTGATATATATTTGTACATGAAAACATTTAAAGTATAAATTGATAATCATCTATGTAAATATTATTAACAATAATCAAAAGAGGAATTAGAAATAAAACAAACATAAACGAAATTAAATAAATAAACTCACATTCTAGCATGTAAAAAATATTATTTAAAATCCTATATTTTTTTATTTAAATGAATAAATTCCACTTGCATGAAACAACTATATATGAATTAGAGTAATATCATAAAAAAAAAACCAAAGGGAAAAACTTACCACATGTTATCATTAGTTATCAACGGTGATAATTTAACCACCATATATCATCATGGACTATATTTGAAGAAAAGGACACAATGGTGCTTCCAAAAAGATGATGGAAAGACATGTTTGGGCATCAGGTGTCATAGCACTGGCTGCTCAAATGGTGCCAATATTATTCGTTAATTAAAGTGCAATGAGCATACTCTAATAATTTATTTTAATAAAAAATAAAATTTAATATGAGAACTACCAAAACACTTCATTAGCATTATAATTACAAAAAAAAAAAGAGTATACGGAAGTGCAAAAATATCCCAAAAACAAATATTATTTTTTGTATTTTTCAAGATTAATAATTGTATACAGTGCTCCTTCTGATTTATTTAGAAGTGTCACTGGAGTTTATTTTTTAAAATATTTTATTATTTATAAATAGATTAAAATAATATATTTTTTATTTATTTTAAACTATTTTTAACATCAATACATCAATTTAAAAAAACTAATTTCAAACAAAAATAAAAATAAAATGAAATTCAAAAAGGTTTTCAAACGCACAATCAAAACAAGCCATGGAGATATCAAAATATCTACCTGTACGGAAATCGAGAAACATGCTACATTTAATCTTGCCAAATCAACTCGCCCGAGATGATATTTTGTATAGTTTTAGGTGTTTGATATTGTATTTTAAAAATGTTTATAAAAATAATTAATTTATTTTTATTTTTTATTTTACATTAAAAAATTGATATTTTTAGACTATTTTCATGTACTGATATTAAATTTTATTTTTAAAAAATAAAAGATATTGTTTAAATATATTTTTAAATAAAAAAAACTTTTAAAAATAATGTAAAAAACATTGACAAACAGAGTAAGAAAAATGAACGGTATGATATTAGTCTGGTGCACCAAAACAGAAGCTGGGCCAGGCAGATATTTCTAGCTTGTTTTCGATTGGGCCTATCAGATTTTTAAGCGGGCCAGACAGCTTATTTGTATTTGGGTGGTATATGTTTCATGGTGGTCCTTCCTCTATATTAAATGCACATACTTGACTACTCTCCACCGTCCATTATCAAATAAATGAAAATCTCTCTATTGTCCACGATAAGCACTTGTCGTTTTCTAGGGATCTTTTAATGTAATAAATGAATGAATCATCTCTTCATGTTCTTTGGAGAGAAGAGTCGAGGGAAAATGGAAAAGATCAGAGGTAAAAAAACTTACTCTCTCTCTCTATATATTAAAATTTATTTATTTATTTATTTTTTTAAGTTTTGATATTAGTACAGTAAAATTATCAAAAACATATTAAAAAGATATATTAATTTAATTGTTTTTCAAATAAAACGTAATCCACCGTATTGTTTATATAGTCTAAAACGCAAAAACAAAGGATATCTAACGATTGTTCGTGATTATAGTTGATTTTTAAAATATTTTTTATTTATAAAAGTAAAAGTATTAGAATGATGTTTTTTAAAAATTATTTTTGATATTATTACATGAAAATGATATAATACAAAAAATATTTATTTTAAAATAAAAAAATAAAAATAAACACAGTGTCAAATATCCGGTTGAAAAAAAAACACTATTTATTCCAAAACTAACATCTTACTATCTATAACCTAGTTGTTGAGGTTGTTATAAAAGCTTGCATGAAAACAGCTATTAAAATCAAGGAATTATCTAGAACTTTGGAGCGGACTGTGTCTCCGGCCGGCTGCGCCTTCTTAATTCTGCCCCTTAATCCCTCTAAACCACTGCGACTGGATCTGAGATTCACTGAATCTAGCATTCCATGTAGTTGAAGAAGCGATAACTGGATCTGCAGGTGCATGAAATGAGCGTTCACTCGTTGCATATAGGATCTCAAAGTGGCATGGAAGGGTGCATGAATGTGCCCGTGCACCCACCACCTCATCATCCTCCAATGGAAGCATCCAGACAGGACTGAGACTCAGAGATTAAGAGGAGGACGTTACTAAGCCGTCCTTGCATGGACAGAATGAAAGATGCGGCTGGAGCTGCGGGTTGCAAAATCGTTCGATAAGCCAAGCCAATGCACGTGTGATCAGTGATGGGCCACATTGGACTTACACGTGCACAAATGCAGAGTTCATCTTTAATTGCCGTCTAATTTTGTGGGTCCAAAACAACAATCCAGAAGCTTGCTTGTAAAATCCTGCTAGGCGAGTTTAACTACAAAACATCAAATGAAAAAATCTAGATCGGGTAGAAAAAATCAAAGATAAAACCTAAATTCACAAAAAAGAAAAGAAAAGGGAAATAAAGCAAAAACAAAATAAAATCAGAGAGGTCGAATGACGAGGCTCAGATTAGATGTTTTCCCAGTCTGAAAAGAAAAGAAAATCATCCCTTGCGAGTGAAATGAAAATGATAGAAAAATACCCCAGTTTCACAACAATCCTACAAGATTGCCTTGCCAATGGAAGGTTGTTCCTCTGTGTTGGATATTTCCACGATGAAGATACCAATGATTGTATCTGAGAAGATTATAATGCATTGTATTTTTTTTAATTTATTTTTATTTAAAAATATATTAAAATGTTTTTTTATTCATTATTTATATCAACACATCAAAAAATATTAAAAAAATAGTAATTTAATGTTTTTTCAAACTAGAAATACTTTTAAAAACAAAAATAGAAGTTGTGCTGAACACTCTCATTATCACCGACCAAACCAAACTATGTCGTAAAAATTTGCACCACAATATTTTAAGAATATCTTTATAACCTCACTTGTAACAAAGTAAAAGTTAAATGAAATTTAATAAAGTATTACAGAAAAAAAATATTTTTTTTAGTAATCCATGAAAATAAAAAATATATTTTAAAGAAAAACAATATCAAACAACGAATCCTTAATTTTAAAATAAAATAGTAGAAAAATAACTCGAGTAAATTTAAGTTAATTCATCAAGCAGGTAACCGAAGTCATGAGAACATTATACCTTCAAGGAAAAAAAATAAAATAAAGTTGAATTATAAATAATTTTTATGATGAAAAATAAAATTAAAAAAAAACTAAACCGAATCAACTTTGGCTAGCCTTCCAAAGCCATGGCCGACTAATGAGACATGAATAATCTAAATTATTATTTCAAAACACTCTTTTAAGTAAAAATATTTTGGATTTAAAAATTGTATAGACCAATATTTTAAGCAAGTTTCAAACATAAAAAAATTTCACTTGAAAATATGTGTTACAAAATAATATAAATTATATTTTAGAACCTGACATACTATCTTAAAGTCTTAAGTCAGATGATTCTTTAACACTCAAATCCATACCTATAACAAGTTGATCACATTAAAAAAATTAAAATCTATTTTTTATATAAAATTATCATTATCTAGTAATAAAAAAAAATACAAATTTAACTTCTTAAATCAGATTAATCTAAACTGATATGATATTTCATCAACCAATATTAAAACAAAATATTATTTTTAATTTTTTATATTTTTATTAGCCACTTAAATGATCTTCAAAACTCATCGAAGTAAAAAATCATTAACAAACACGTGAATATTTTGTTTTTAAAAAAATATACACCGCGTTAGTTCCCTTACTATTCCAAGCCCGCTGTCGGTGAGCTCAACAGGTGGACAAATATGTACAGTAATGATACAATCATTTAATGAGCAATAGCCTAGCTGTTTTGTCTGTACTTTTGCTTTATAAATAGGAGGCAGTAAAATCTTTTAATAGATGATTATGATTCTATCTTTCCTTCCACATGGCACAAATCCCATGTCATATCTCCTTTTCTTTATTCATTTATATTTATAAATTAACTTTTTTTATATATATTAGTTTTTTAATTATTTTTATGTCGTTTTACTTGTCTATGTTAAATATGTTTTTTATAAATAAAAAAGTATTATTTTGTTATACTCTCTTTATCTAGTTGAAAAATCCACTAGTTACACTACAATACAGGGAAGAAATCATCATTCATTCTAAAAAAAATACAAGTTAATTCTTAGAATAAAAAGGAA
Organism: Salix viminalis; assembly: GCA_029228465.1. Classification (NCBI taxonomy): domain Eukaryota; kingdom Viridiplantae; phylum Streptophyta; class Magnoliopsida; order Malpighiales; family Salicaceae; genus Salix; species Salix viminalis. Next base: position 8,364,242 of record CM055439.1, read on the forward strand.
AAGTGTCAGATTAAATGATATTTTTTATAATCATTTTGCTTTCCTGTTGTTTGGACTTTCCGATTTAACTTGCAGAGCCAGCAAAAAACTTTCCTGTTGCCCCGTACAAAGATTAAAAAAATAAAGTAAAAAAAAAGAGGAAAAAGTAAGGGCACTCCCTCCCTCCATCTAAAACCTTGTCATTTCCAAGTGCCCGTTAATTAAACTGTTTTTTTTAATGGATTATTTTTGAAATTATTTTTTATTTAAAAATATATTAAAATATTTTTTAAATAAAAATAAAAAAACTTTTGAAATTCAGTGACAAATACCCTAAATACCCTTGCGAAGGCCAAAACTTTTTCTTGCTCTCTCCCTCCCCATCTCTCTCTCACAAGCCGACAGCACCTAACTTTAAATCATCTTTCTGGTATAAATCCTTTTGAAGACCCTTCATTTTCCACAGGAAGAAGTCAGAACTTCCATCCTTTTTTATTTCTCTGCTCTGTGAAGACTAGCCAGAGTCTCTAATGGCCACATCTTCTCATGCAATTTCTCCAAGAAAACTCCGATCTGATCTGTACTCCTATTCCTACCAAAATGACTCAAACACCCCACTAGTCATCGCTGTTCTTGCTTCTCTTATTGAGAGAACCATGGCAAGGAATGAAAGAATTGTCAAGAACTGCACATGGGCTTCATCTAAAGATACAAGAGCTCGAGTCTTTGATTGCCACGAGACTCCAGACTTGACAATCCAATCTTATCTCGAGAGAATCTTTCGATACACTCGCGCAGGACCTTCAGTTTATGTTGTCGCCTATGTTTACATTGATCGGTTTTGCCAGGCTAATCCAGAGTTTAGAATCAACGCCAGAAATGTACATGGGCTTCTCATTACTACTATCATGGCGGCTTCTAAATACGTCGAGGACATGTGAGATCCCTATCTTTGCCTCTCTTCTTCTTCTCGTTGTTTTCTGAAACTTCTTTCCTGTTCTTATGATGATTTTTGGAAATGACCCGGATTGTAAGCAAACAGCTTTCCAAACACTGAGGTCCTTCTTAGATTTAGTGGTCTGATATAAACAAATCTATTAATTATTGAACAGGAATTACAGGAACTCTTACTTTGCAAGAGTTGGGGGGCTGACAACAAATGTAATGAACAAGCTGGAGCTTGAATTCTTGTTCTCGATGGGTTTCAAATTGCATGTGAATGTCAGTGTTTTTGAGAGCTACTGCTGTCATTTGGAGAGGGAAGTAAGCATCGGAGGTGGATACCATATAGAGAAGACTTTGAGATGTGCAGAAGAAATCAAATCAAGGCAACAGGAAGAGAAAAGATTTAATCAAATTGCTCGAGTTATGTTGTAGAGTCATTTTGCTCTTGCGATTTTGCCTGCCATGATGGGTACGGGGTAGAGTATTTCTTGTTTGTACAGAATGATGTGTAAAATATATCATAATAAAGTAAATTTTTGTTTTTGAAAGAGAAAAATAACTATCAATTTGCTAACTTTTGTTCATTAAAAAGAATTTTGAATATCTAATCCATGTTATAACTAAGTGCTAGAATGGTGGCATTGACCTGACGAGAGTCGCACAGTCACTTGATTTCAGCAGCCGTACGCGCAGCATGACTTGAAAATTTCAACCCAAGACATACATCCCTGTGGTGTTATACACAGAAAGAAAGTAATTAGGTTGTTTTTAATGAGATTAGCATAAAAATCCACGAAAACTGAATCAAGCCTGCATTTAGTGATACGGTAGAACTTATGCGCTACAATGACATTAGCTGTCTTGTTTTGGAAGAAAAACCTTCTCAGCTGCCATTTCACTGTCATCTACCAGTTTGTCCATTCCTTAACCAACTTGACGATGAGAGAAGGGGCTTATTTATATACTTATTTATAGCGTGCTTTAAATTGTAATAAAAAATGATTTTTATTTATAAATGTATCAAAATAATATATATATTTTTTATTTTTATATCGATATATTAAAACAATAAATACAAATTAAAAAAAAAATCTAAAGCTAAAATAAATCTAAAAAATTTAAAAGGAGGGTGCAAAACAAACACTACCTTAATCCTTTTTGTCTTTACAGTAATTATGAAGGGAGACAAAAAAAAAAGATTTAAGAATAATTAACTAATTAGACATCGGTGGTAATATGCAGCAATCAAGGAAAAAGCACCATCCCTTCATGCAGAAACATCGCCAAAGACAGGGCTATGAAACCGTACCTCTTTTTTTTAGCTAAAATAACACGATGAGATTAACGTGATAGTTAAACAGATATACATACACACTTAATTTTTAGGTATTAATTAGAGGTTGCATCCTAATAACTATTTTTAAAAAAAAATCTTGTTTGAAGTAAAGTTTCAGTATATTCCCCTTTTAATAATTAAAAAACCATACTATCTTCTACCTATTTAATACATAAACCAACACCTCCAGGGTTAATTTTGGGGCAATTCAGCTTCAATGTATTTACTCCAAAACCTTTTTATTTTATCATTTTTTTCCAAATAAAATCAACATTAGACTAGACCATACCCTTCATTCGTCCATTGTTAGTGATAGTTAAAACATTTCAAGAAATTTTTACGTTATGTGGATGTGATGTATAAGTTTTTTTCTACAAATGGAGCCTTACTTATCCCCAATGTGTTGTTCTAAATGGAGCAGTATATCTTGGCATCAAATCACAGTGAAATTCTCCACTTTAATATTAATTTTAATGCTAAAATTGTTCTCTATGAGAATTTGGGATTTATTTTGACACATTTGAATTGAAGAACAAAAAGGCGCACACAAATTACATGCAAATTAGATGCATACCCATCTAGATGCAGAATATAAACGAGGAAATTAGATTGGGGTTTTAGAGTTTATTTTTACATGATTTTTTGACTTCCAGTGAGACTCGTCGTTCAAAAGTTGTTTTCTATAAATAACTTGAAATAAAATAAAATGACTTAAAAATATGCGTACTAAAAATAGCTCTAAATAAAGCGTATTTATAATCAAATAAATTTGTACTTTCTCGAGTAAAAAGTGACCTAAATCAATTAGCAAAAACAATCAACTGGTCAAGTGGGTGAAAAGGGCAGAGGCTCCCATGGGAGATCTAATCAAACACCCGCATCTTTTGCTTATCAAAAAACACTGTGCGCATCATTCCGGGGCTAAAAGCAACTGCTTAGTTTTAAATGCAAGGAGCTGTGGTTGGCGAGAAGGACCCCTCTTCTCTAATTTCGATGTACGGATTGCCCATAATTTAAGAAGGGACATGATTGGCGGTGGATCCAATAATCGGAGGCGTCCCATCGATGTGTTGTTGAATGAAGACGAACAGAACAGTGTTCAAAATCCCAATGCATGATACTCTCATAAAATATCGAGGAGGCAACATTTTTTTATTTTTTTTATTTTTTAATAAACTTGGTTTTTGTAATATGATGTGTGAAATTAAAATAATCGAGGCATAGTTGGATGTGGTATCATTGTTTACGACCATGGAATCGCATTTTCAACTCTAAATCTCTTTACTTTAATGATAACACAACCAAGATTGTCTCCTGTCAGCACACCTTTATTTCTTAATACGCAATCTCTAATGATGTTCTGTGACTCGAGCTCCTTCCCCAAGCTCCCGCTCCACCCCTCTCTCAGCCTTAATTTTATCTGTCTTGGTACCCTTGCTCGTTTTGCCTCACGACGAGTTTTCTGGTGTGGAATTCTTTTGTGTATCTTGAGATTATCATGATAATTTTATACTATATTTAATAGTAATTTTAAAAATAAATAAATTGATTTTATTTTATTTTTATATTAGTAAAATAATTAGACGTGTTGATGTTAAAAATAATATAAATATAATATTTTTTAAAAGAATTTAAATTAAATTAGTTTTTTAAAGGAAACAAAAAATGAGAGAGAGATGCCTGCTGCGCTACGGGTTCAATGTAGCGGTGGTCTCTGACTCTCTGCTAACTTGCTATGCTCTTTGAGACCATTGTTTGTTGTTCATTGTATTTATTAAATCGAGCTTGTTATTGAAATGGTAGAAATGTGTCTGTTTAGCCGATCCAGTTAGAGAGCCCATCAACAAAGTAAAAACGGGCTTCTTTGTACCTTCTTGTTTCATGTTTACCACGCGATCGACGGGCTCAAATCCAGTGAGAGAGAGCGAGCGGAAGTCCAGCTACAAATAGAACACGAGCATGATCCATGATCAACTAAATCAGAATTTAAATTAAATGATGAATAATAATATAGTTATAAAACCAAGCTCAAATGGATAAATTAACCTTGTGATTTATAAACTTCAATTGGGTTTTCCTTAGAGGTTTTTTTTATTTATTTATTAAAATGATGTTAATTTTAATTATTTTTAAAATTAACTCATTCACCTACATATACGAGAAAACTTAAGATGAACTAGTAAAAATCTGATTGTCCAGATTTTTACAAGTAATACATGCTCTGACTCGAACTTGAAAGCTGATGTGCAAATCACAAGCTCTTTATTATCACATCACACTAATTAAAGACAAAGTATTAACTACCGCTATAATATTTTATAAAACCACTGTTTATCTTTTTAAAATTCTAACAATTAATCGACATGTTTTTTATATTAGAATTTATTAAAAACAAAGAACAAAACAAAAGAAAAAAAAACCCTTAAATACATCAACTGTTAGGATTTCGAAAAGCCAGTTAGCTGCCGTAAAGTAGACTGTAGACCTATCAAAATTTTATTCCGGGGAAATAAAAACAGTAAGGGAACCCTGTTGGTATTTTGAAGGAGCATGTCTTAGTCATGGAAAACGTTTACAAAGACAAACCACCAACAATTTTTCTTCGTGACTTCTGAACTCGGACCGTATTTTTAACATTTTCAACATTCATGCACAAAATGAGTCGAATTATTCAAATTCTAAAGAATAAAGAACCAATCGCGTCGTTGATGAACACTGTCTTGCATATGATTTCTAATCTTCGAGATAACTTAGGCTGCGATTCTTGAAAGAAAAAGAATATTGTAAGAATAATTTCACACGGAAACCTGTTTTCTAAGATAAAGTTAGTAATTTTATCAAGTCTTTGAGTTGTTAGCTTAGCTCTTGGTAGTTTTATATTATATTCCAATACAATCCTAATAAATACTTTTAAATTTAAAAATAAAACAAACCCATTATTTTATTATATTATAAAAAAGTGAGGTGGTAAGATTTGAATTTATGAATGATAGTCACAAAAGTTCTATTATTATGTTAAAAAAACAATTTTAATTTAAAAACATAAATGATTGGATAAAACCTCATTAATGATTTAAATTAGTTGGATACTATTTTTTCATTAAAACAATCATAGTGGGAAAAAAAAGGTTAGAAGAAGAAAAGAAAGAGAGATTGAACTAATTTATGTTAAGGAACCATCTCACCTAAAAGCTCAAGTTATTAGCTGAGACTCTATAATATAATTTATATTATTTTTTAACATACTCCCTCAAGTAAAAAAAATTTGGGTTTGAAACTTGCACAAATTCATATTATCATGTGTTTGATTTTTATCAAATAGAATGAGGGTAGTGAGATCGAACTCATGACCGTTGGGTCAATAAAATTCTGATACTATATCAAAGAACCATCTCATTTAAAAACTCAAATTATTAATTAAGACTTTTAAATATAATTTATATTATTTTATAAGAGAACAGTAGTTTTGAATATTTGAGAAGGAAACCATCGTGATTTTGGCCTACAAACCTGTTTATGCCCTTCAAACCTTCTAGGCTTCTCGGTCCCGTCTACTATAAATAAATAAAAAAACGTTGAATTGCGTCTCAAAAGATTCATCTACGTGCAATATTTTATGAGTTTCCATTTGTCACAAGGCTCGGAAATATCATTTTTGGTGATTGTAGGAGTTCCTTGCCTCGCAGTATTTCTCCATTCATAGGCATCTCCTGATCACGCTTTTCCCTTGGAAATTTCTCGAGCTACTTTCTGTTTCATCCAGAAAAAAATTGTTCATGAGGAATGTACATTTGTTTTGGAGCTGCATTTTCCGTTTCTTACCACCAATTTGTTCATGAGGAGAATATGCCCTCGCCACATTGCAAGCCCTGTCTAATTCCTCGAGTGAAAACGACGGCCATGTGCAGTTTCTATTTCCATTGCTGAACAAGAAGAAAATTCCCTTTTAATTCTCTTTCAAGTCTAACCTTGACAACGATAGCCACGTGTGGCTCTTGCTTGATTCATGCTAGAATTAGTCAAAACAAAAACCCCATTTATTGCAGAAACCACGATCAAATCACTGTTGTCGACGTAATTACCCTCCAAAAACAGAGAGAGAGAGAGAGGGAGGGAGAGGATACAGAATGATGGATATTTTATTATGCTATAAATATTTCCGAACTAGTTGTTTAAGGTTGCAATAGCAGATTTTAGTCCCAAAATTAAACTTGATCAAGCCGGTTCGCGCGCACTTCAAGAACTAATTAGTCAGGCTAAAGAATTTTAATATCCTTGTTAAAAAACATAATCTTTCTTAATAATATTTTTCCCATGAAAAAAAGAGAGAATTGATTATTTATGAACATAATTTGGTTTATAAAACATAATTATATCATCAATATCTTCAAACTCCTTTTCCCATAAAGGGATCCCGGAATGAATGTATTCCATAAATCCTTTCGTAGGGTTAATAACATTATTATAATGACAGAAAATTAAAAAAGAAATAGAAGCTCCGTTTACCATATTAGTCAAATCTAGCGAGCCTCTTAATGAAATAATAATGTTTTTAAAAAATGTTGAGAATCTTGAGATAGCGTCACCAACGTGAATAATAAGTGCAATTACAAGTAACACAATTTACTAGATAATAAGACCCCCCCAATCCCCGCCCAGTATTACGTGCTGTTATTTTCGAATGACGTGGGCGCTCACGTGGAAAATACGTGGGTTCATCTAGACCATTCGATCAAGATTCAGGTGAGTCCTTCAACGGCCTAGAACCCCGATTAACGGCAAAATCAACGAACGTTTTTCGCTTTCAAATCACGGCTGCAAAATCCTTACGAGGAAGAACCGTATCCCCTTGAAAACGGAACCTTGTCACCGTATGGGAAGAAACGCACACGACACATGGTAGGACCCGCTAACAATATGGGTCCATGATAACGGCCTGGTGGGCGCACCGTATATAATAACCGTCTCAACTAGCAACCGTCTTGATCGCTGATGCAATTCTTGCTTTAAAGAGAGCCGAAATGAAAGATCACAAGTCAAATTCAGAGGCCGGGTCAGGCTGATCATTAAGAGATACGGGAGCGTTGAGAGCTAATCGAGACTTAAGTATTTTATTTATTTATTTCTTAAACGTAGGCAATGTGCATTTATTAGATTCGCGTGGAAGAATAAAAAAAACAATTCAAATGTGATATGTAAGAACTAGTTCCAAAGTTTTTCTATGAAAAATAGATATGGTAAAGGAAGTCCCATTCCCTCGAATGATGTGCAATGGTATCAGAGCTATCTTTATCATGGTTGGAGTTGCATGTGATATCAAAAAAAGACAAAGATTAAAGAAAATGTTATTTTAATATTTTTTTATCATTTTTTTCATCTTCAATGTTTGTGTTATCAAAACAGCTAAAATAATTGTTATCTGCATCATCTGCTATTTATAGCAACTTGGAACAGTAAAGTCATAACTTCCACGGTGGAATCTAGTATTTGTAGGAGTGAACTTTGCAGGCTCTTGCTCGATTCCTACCGGCTGCTCCCGTCCCTAAAATAAAAACACAGACAAGTATAAATACAAATCCAAATGGAAACAACAACATGAATGTAAAATTGAAAAAGGGATCTTCTTTCTTATCAGCTGCTCCCTCGCCCTAAAATAAAAACACAAACGTGCCAATATATCGTTGATGCTGATTTCAAATTGATTACTTTAAATATATTGTTTATTGTGTTAATTATCATATTATTGTGAGTTTTTATTTCAAATTTGATACTTTTATTTTAAAAAAAATCAATAACTATAATGTTGGAGGGTTTTTTTAAAGCAATTTTTTAATTATATAAATTACTCATATTAATTATATAATTAATTGCATAATTATATTATATACAAAATAATTGCACTGTATTTTAAATTATATACAAAAAATAGCTTTTCTAAATGACTTTTACAATTGAAATACACATACACAAAAAGAACTATTTTATCAATTTAGCTCTCTAAAATACTTTCTTACATTGAAGTTGCTCTTGCAAAGTTACAATTTTATTTTATTTTTAAAAAGGAAGAAAATGGAAAGGAAAACTACCGCCCAAAATAATCAGCGAAGTACTTTAAATTTACATTAACGAAGGATTGAGAAAATTAAACTGCATCAAATCTTACAAATCTTACAATCTGTCTTGTAGCTTGAAAACAATGGAACCCAATCTCGTTATGCCACATGTCCACTCATGTTTGCACTCATTTGACGCCATGCAGAGCTCTCTTTCTATAAATACGATTCTATTTTTCCATTTAGACCCATCATCAAAACAACAACACTGCTATTGATCATTACAGTATCAATAATTCACTATGGCTATGATTTCCTTTCAAAATCCATCCCTTCTCCCCGTTATTCTAGCTTTCTTTTTGGTCAACTCCTGCCACTGCTTCCATCCCAAACTCTTCAATGTCTCGAAGATACAATCTGATTCTGATTGGTCGCCTGCTGGGGCTACTTGGTATGGTAGTCCCACTGGCGCTGGAAGTGATGGTACTTGAAATAGAGACTGAAATATTATGAATGAATTAATCGTTGCTTCCTTCTTTCTTTTGTTCCAATTTTTAAAAAGGGTAGTGTGTTAGGTTTTTCATATTTTGCGTGTGCTTGCATGATGTAGGTGGAGCTTGTGGCTATGGGGGTGCTGTGGAGCAAGCACCATTCTCCTCATTTATATCAGCTGGAGGCGATTCTATATACAAATCAGGCCAAGGATGCGGAGCTTGTTATCAGGTGAACCATTTCTGCTTAAAACTTGCCGGCCGGTTTAATATCGATATATACCAAACACTTTTTAGACAAGTTGATGAGTGGAAATTGAATTTATAATTGTTAAATATCATTAATCCGTGCCTTATCTAATTAATATGTCGGTCCAATTTGAATTAATCAGGTGAAATGCACGTCGAGTTCGAATGATGCATGCTCAGGGAATCCAGTTACTGTGGTCATCACAGATCGGTGTCCTGGAGGTCCCTGTGCCCAAGAATCTTTTCATTTTGATTTAAGCGGCACAGCTTTCGGGGGCCATGGCAGTATCTGGACAGGAAGATAAACTTCGTAATGCTGGAGTCTTGCAGATTCAACATCGAAGGTACTTCAACAATTCGTGAGAGAAATGGGGGAGGAGATAAGAAGGGGAGAGGAAAAAAGAAAGCCTAAGAACATTTAGTCAATTTTTATAATAAGTAGAGCAACCAAAGTCTTCTGTTTAGTATATTTAACTTGAATTATTTTGGTATCATACTTTGTGGGCATGGACTTTTCATTATGACTATTTATCCCAAATAAATTCAAAAAGATTTTATGGTCTGATAATGCATCGTTATTGGCTTGCAGGGTCCCATGCAACTGGCCTGGAAAAACGGTGACGTTTCGTGTCGATTCTGGATCAAACCCTTACTATTTTGCAACTTTAGTTGAGTACGAAGATGGAGATGGTGATCTTCAATCCGTTGAGTTAAAACAGGCATTGGATTCAGATTCATGGGTTCCCATGCAAAAATCATGGGGCGCTGTGTGGAAACTCGACGCCGGCTCGGTTTTACGCGCCCCACTTTCTCTCAAGCTAACGTCTGTTGAGTCCGGCAAGTCCATCGTAGCTAGCGGTGTAATTCCGGCTGGATGGGTTCCCGGACAAACCTACAGATCACTGGTTAATTTTAATTAGCGGCTAGTCGGTACCGGAAAGTTGTACTCGTAGCGGGTAAAGATATAGCTCCATATATATGGAGCAGATCACATGCATGTGTGTATGTATGCATGTTCCCAGGAACATGGAATATTATTATAAATGACGAGCTTTATCATGTGGGCATTTCTTTGATCACTTTTTACTTTTTGCCTTCAATTTGAGAGGTGTGTGTGACTTGTCATCTAGCTATGGAAATGTTCCTCTTTTACCGGTAGATTTGGTATTTTTTATATTTTTTATTTGAAAATATATTTAAATATTTTTTTATATCAAAATATAAAAAATATTAATTACATGTTTTTTTCCTTAACTAAATATATTTTTAAATCAGATTCATACATAAAAACAAACTACGAACAACTCTCCATTAGAGTTCATGGAGGATAAAGTCCGAACTCTCCATTTTATGGTCTAATATGTGCCTAAAGTTTGACAACCACATAAACTTGATTTTACAATTAAGGATTTGGAAGACTTTATGCACACTCTTTTTTTCCTTCGATTAGACAGGTTAGCTTCTATTCTTATTCACGTGTCATGAAATCTGCAATGCGTTTGCATTCTTATTTTGAGTATTAATAAAAACTATTTTTTTAATAAAAAGAATATTATTAATTTGGATGGTTTTTATCAGGAGGAAGTAATATTGCGGGTTTGAGAATATGATTGAATTTGTTTTTAAAATTATTTTTTGTTTAGCAATGTATCAAAATGATATTTTATTTTATTTTTAAAAAAAAATATTTTTTGATATCAACACATGAAAATAAAATAAAAAATCAAAAATTTTTTAATTTAAAATTACAAAAAAAACTTTTCTATTTTTTTCAAAAATATTTTTGAAATGCAGTGTCAAACACTCCTAGATAAGAGAGGATTGTTAGTATATAGAGGAATTGATATTCAATTTTCACTCACTAGTTTTCATGAACATGTGATGTATATGATCTCTTGTATTTTATCTCACACAGTAATCTAAGAAAAATACTAAGAGTAAAGATCAATTAGAGTGGCAAAATAAACCCAAACTGAAAATTATCAATTTGCCCTTAAACTATATATATCGTGCTTAGTTTTTTTAATTTATTATAAAGTAAAAATTTCTGGATCTAATTGTGGCTTTTGTGTCTTTGTAGATCGTAAAATATGTTTGTTTTTATTACTCTTAAATATAATTTTGGGCAGAAACTTAGTTTGCCAGAATATGGGTCGCATCTGAATTCGGAGCCGATATAAGGACTGGATGGTCCACGAAGTTGCGGCCTTGTTTTAAGCGGAAAAGCCTGGCAAAGAAAAACTCTTCTTCAAAGCAATCACGCCAGTGGTCATACAACCTAGCCCAACCATTTCAAATAAATAAATAAATAAATATTGTAAATGTGTCGATTCCAAAGGACCCTTTCCCAAATACAGTCCTTTTCTTCGTGCTCACGGGAGAGTTTTCACATGTCAATTGCGTAACAGTATGAGTATTTTAAAATTGTTTTTGAAAAGATTAAAAATTATTTATTTGTATTTTTTATTAAAAAATTTAGTGTTTTTAGATTATTTTCGTGTTGATACCACAAAATAATTTTTTAAAAATAAAAAAATATTATTTTGATAAATTTTTTTTAACTAAAAGTTATTTCAAAAATAACTTCAAATTATTATATAAAAAAACAATATAATTATGAAATTTTGTCATATCCAGATAGAGTGATAATTATAAAATAAAAAATGATTCCAATATGATCGAAAAAGTAAGTTTGCGTGTTAACTTAAAATTATTATATTTTATTCGAATGAGGAGTAGGTTACGTGGTTTTTTTTATGTAAATACATCAAGTTTTAATTTAGGATTAGCCTATTTAAAATCTGAACATAAAATAATTTAGTGGTATTAAAAAATAGCTCTATCTATAAAATTAGATTTACGACTTGCCATTCACTCCAGACACGAACAGAATGCAACATTGCACCTTAATTATGAGCTTCCATCGCATAAGCACTCCACTGGAAAATACGTAGAGATATATGACTATCAGTAGGATTTTGGGTATAAAAACAAATAAAAAAATAATAATTAACTTAGAGTCGTGACTATTTATTTGTCTCATAGAGATAATATCTCTAAACTTTTATAAAATAAAAATTTATCCACTTATAAATTACACTAACAATCCCCCATTAATTATTAATGAATATTTTTTATATTTAATAATTAAAATAATGCTTGTGAGAACATATGTTGCAAGTTTAATCACCATCTTGGAGCTAAAACCAAGAAATACTTTGAGGGATTAGCTAGCAAAGATGAGGAATAATAAATTTAAATAAAAAGGAAAAAAAAACATTGGCCAATTCACACTCTTTGGTGTAGTGGTTGGTATTGCTGGTTCATCAACCAATTTAACATCTTCAGTGAAAGGTCCCGATCATCCAGGACTGAAAAGTGGACTGATTGCTTCAAGCCCTACACTTAGCAACTAAACTTCTCTACTTATCACTGTCACCACTTAAGTAACCCAGTTACGGATGCTTTAAATCGAAGCAAAATTAATTGCTGTAATTGACGGGTTAGAGACTAAACTCACTTCACTCATGGAAGCAACCGATAGTTTTTCTTAGTCAACAGTTTATTAATTAGTTGAAATTATCACCGCAGCTTTTATATATGACGTCTAAATTATTACAAGTTTCCATTTGTCATATGTTTTGATGATTTGTAGCCCTAAATGATCAGCCATTCACCAGAACCCTCGGTCGGAGACCGTCATCTTTGCCCTTTACAACTCGTCTGTGTTTCTTCTACAGGGATTACAAGCAAAAGCACTCGTGGTTTTTGCTGGATAAAATGAAGAACAAGAGCAGCAGCAGCTGTGAAAACACCATGCACCAAGAAAAGGTGGACAAAAACTTGAATTACAATGTAAAGGTAATCGGGTTTTTATGAGGCTGTTAATTTGGTTATATAATTTTAATAGAAGGTAATATGGAAAGCGAGGTCCGGGCCTACTCCCTACTTACTCCATTGCTTCCCGAACAAGATCGATCTGTTGCTTTTCTCCCTGAACCGGTTGCCTCACGGGCTCACACGGAACCAGAAATGTAATTAAGAAAAAAAATAAAAAAATTCAATTAATTAGGATATACAGATATCTGGCACGCAACAAAACAAAACAAAAATATTTGTTTCGTCCAACTTGCCATGCACAGTACACGTGGTTTTGAGAAAAACACTAATTATTATGGTGAAGTTACTGCCCAGTAGTGTTTACTCTTTTTTCTTGTGCAATTTTCTGCTTTGATCGCTGAAATTTCTCTTTTTAATTTCATTTTTGTACATTATATTTGTTAGTAATACGACTTGATAGTTCATTTTATGGGTTATTAAAATGTCTCCATATTTAATTATGATTGATTTTGCAAAAACAAATCTAATTTTATTGCTATTTAAAAAATTAAAATTTCAGCAACCAACTTTAACAGTAAGACAATAATACAGTTTTAATTTGATATTATAATTAATAATAGGTAATGTGAAGAGATCAAAATACTCCGACGCCCAAGGTATTGAGTTTTTTATTTATTTATGAAAATGACAATCATAATTACAGTAGTGAATAGTTAAAAATTGTATATGTGTACGGTAAAAGCTTTTATGACCTAGTGGTGACACAATTGCTCGTAAGTAAGAGGTTAATGGCCTGTTAACACCATGATGCGTTTCTCAATTATTTTCCCTTGAAGTAAATGACATGTCTTCTTGAGGGATGACTTGTCACTTATGTTTAAAAAGGTTAATGACACGTTTTTGGAATAATTTTAAATCAATAATCATCTCTAGTTGTGATAATATTTATCACACATTAAAACTAAGTATTTTTTAAATTGGATAATTCAGCAAACCATCCATGTTCTAGTTGGTACATTCACAATAAACTATTCTATACTACAAGGTGGAATTTCTGATAATAATATTCGCCTAAATCTCCAGTAAACACGTACTTTGATTGGACAACAATCATGATACTTACCATAAACTTTGAAATTATTTCATTGTAGAAAGCAAGGGATCAATCATTTACTATTTTTCATATATAGAGCTCAGACAGCATCATGGCAATCTATGAATTATCTTTGTGAACATGTCAAAGGTGCAGCAATGACTTGTGAGGAATCAGCTATCAAGAGGCAATAGCTTGCTCGAAGAAGAGACCACGAGGCTCTACAATGTAGCTCGTCGATACAATAACAGCAGCAATAATAATTGGAGACTATTTAGTATAGCTTAGAGATTACTAGTTTATTGGCTTGCAATATGTTCATCAGTCTTTTCAATTTATTGCGTAATTAAATGGGGTAATTTATCAGTCTTTTCAATTTATTGCGTAATTAAATGGGGTAATTTTAACTTTCTCTTAATCCCTTTTCATTCCAAGCGTTAGAAATTTCTGATACGTACAAATGATCGCTTGGGAAAGACGCAAGTGCCTTTTCAGTTTTTCTCCTGTTTTTTTCACTTTTTAAATTTTTTTCACTTCTTAAGGTTTTTTTCCTTTTTTCTAAAAAAATAATAGGAAATCCCATATATATAGTTTGAATTTAAGAAATGGGTGTTTCGTGTTTATGAAAAATAACATAACAATTTAGGGATAATTTACTTGAATCGCAGAAACGAATATGGCTTTGAAGCTAGCTTCTTACACACCATCATGATGCAGACCCTAAAACTTTAACCAAACTGATCCGCGTTGCGCTCAGAAATTTCATGAATTGTTTCGAAACTAAAAAAGTGGAGACAAACACACATATGTTTTTATTAGACAGATGACATAATATTTGTGTGGAAAAGCAGCTTAAACCAACCGACAAACAGGGAGAAGCATGAGTTTTTAAGTTTTCTTGGCTTGGAATTGAAGGGATATGAATAGGTATGGCAGTTAGAACCACTACTCTCTTCCCCTTTCACTCCCTCACTCACCACTCTCTCTTTCTCCCACAGACGTACGGACCAAAGCTCCTTTGGTTTGTTTGACCGGTGGCGCCACCACCACAATGTTATAGAAAAAGTCTCCACCCCTCTTAACCTCCCACCACTTGGCACCATGCTCTCGACTCTTATTTACTCTTATCTCTCTCCCAATCATGACTATATCTAGAAGCCATGTCTGGTTCGTACTCCTCTTAACCATACAATCCTACAACAAGTTTCGCTACGAGAACAAACTTCACCCCCATTCGATCTCTTCCATCATTAGTTAACCTCAGTACTTCATTAATATTCATCATTTCTTTCTCTCTTAGCTTTTCGTTTCTTTTCTTTTTGTCACAAAATATGGCTTTGCTTGTGGATCAACAACCAAACTTGAAGCACTTTTGTAAAATATGCAAGAAAGGATTTATGTGTGGAAGAGCACTGGGAGGGCACATGAGAGCACACGGTATAGGTGATGAGAATGCCAGCATGGAAGATGAAGATCCTGCTAGTGACTGGGATGAAAAACTGGGAGCCAATGTGCCCCCTGGAACCAGGCGTATGTATGCATTAAGAACGAATCCAAATCGATTAAAGAGTTGTCGGGTCTGTGAAAATTGTGGAAAAGAATTCTTGTCATGGAAGTCTTTTCTTGAACATGGAAAATGCACGTCCGAGGATGCCGATCAATTGCCTGTTTCCTCTCCAGAATCGGACGAGGAGGGTGGAACCCCGAGAAGGGATTGCTGTAATTGGTCGAAAAGAAAACGATCAATGAGAGCTAAAGTTGGCGATTTTAACCTAAGTTGCCCGTCAAGCGAAGAGGAAGATCTTGCTAATTGCCTCATGATGCTATCTAATGCAACAGCTGATCCCTTAGAAGCGGAGCCTGAGGAATCTTGTGCATCTGCTAGTAAAGAAGAAGATCGAAGAAATCCGTTGAATTTTATGGCTCATATGGAATACAAGACACCATTGGACAAGGCCAAGAGGGTTTCTAAAGGATTGTTTGAATGCAAGGCATGCAAGAAAGTTTTCAATTCACATCAAGCATTGGGTGGACATAGAGCTAGCCACAAGAAGGTTAAAGGATGCTATGCAGCTCGGCTTGGTCAAGGCATGGAAGATAGCCTAGCTGATCAAGATGAAGATTTCATCACTAATGATGAATTCTTTTCAACAAAATCGGCATCTACTTTGCAATTCGATCATGGTTCAACTCCTCCATTGGCTTCCACTTCGAAAAGGAAATCCAAAGTGCACGAATGCTCCATATGTCATCGTGTATTCTCATCAGGACAAGCGTTAGGTGGCCATAAAAGGTGTCATTGGCTCACTTCAAATTCTCCAGACACTTCGTCTCTCCCCAAGTTCCATCAATTTCAGGACCAAATTCAGCAACGACCGAAGTTTATCGACAATCCTGAGCCATTAGATCTCACACTTGATCTCAATCTTCCTGCTCATCCACCTGTTGCAAACCCTTCAAATATTGAGGTTTCTACTGAGATTTACTTACAACCTTGGACGAGAGTTGGTGCAAAAGTAAAGGACGACAGCAATCATCACCGCCAAAATGAAAATGATCATCGTGACACCAAAGACAACAATAACGATGATGATGATAATATTTATAGTTCAGTTCAGAATGTGAATGATGAAGCAGGTAATAAGGTGAAGTTAGCAAAACTTAGCGAGTTAAAAGACATGGGCACTAGTGGAAGTTCGTCTCCTTGGTTGCAGGTGGGGATTGGTTCAACTACTGATGTGAGAGCTGACCAGTTGTAAAATTTTGAGACCCAATACGGGGTTTCAAATCTTTTTTTTCTTCATCTGTCCAATTTTGTATTTAAAAACTGTAATTACAAGAAAGTTTTGTAACTATAATTGTTACACCAATCACTGCAAATTGTGTTCTGGGATCAAGAAACTCCTATCTATATAAATCCCCCATACGTAGTTTTTTATAGAAGAACATATTCAATATAAGAGGAGTGGCTGTAACCTGTACTGATTATTATGATTTTGTCTCCTTTTCAACACGCGATCTGTTAAAATTTGGTATAATAACTTTTGTTTCCCTTCCACAGTTTTTTGTTGACACCAGCAAACTCGGCCAAGCTCATGCGGGCCGCTAGGAGCTTCAAACAAGACGGGATCCTATTACGGATCTTTCATCAATCACAGCAGAAGCGGTAACACTTTGACTTTGAAATGAAAGCCAGAGGGTTGTAATGTGTGAGGTGAGCCCTTCAAATAATTCTTGTCTTTTGTTGGTCCAATGTGAGCCTTGTTGCTGCTTTGATTAGTGTTATTATGAGGTTGTTTGGAACTGGTTTATGTAGAATTTAGTTTGATTTGTATGTATGATTTGAGTTTAATTGATAATATATCATAAATTATATATATGTTTATATAGATTACGAAACTATAAAATTAAATTCAAATGAATTGGTAGCTGATCCTGAAAAGTCTGTAAAAATCCCAATGAATTGCTAGCTACACATGCTTCTTCCAAATATCACAGATTTTAGCCTCAATATTTCTTCTCCGGACGTTGAAGCTGGAAAGCCGGGTTCAGTAGTGGTTGCTTCAGGTGCTACTACCACCTTGAGCATGAAATGGGCATACTCTAATGCCACCTTGCTCGTCGATCGTCATTTCAGACGATGAAGAATTCAGGCACGCGTACATGGCGCAGGAGTTTATTTATTCACGTCTTTTTTTTCTCCCATTACAAGTGTTTTTTTTTCCCCAGATCAGCACAGGTTCTAGACGTTTGTAACTACATTGCAAACAAAGTTTGATTAAGTTTTGCTTAAAATTCGTATTACTATAAAAAAAATTAAATGAAAATATATTATTTTAATATATTTATAAACGATTAATATTTTAAAAAACAATCTCTATTATATTCTCAAACAACTCAAAAAAGAGAGAGATGGTAATAGGAAGTAATAGATTTTCTATAGAAAAGAAACAGAGGTATTTTTGTAGTCCTATTTTTTTATTTGGAATTACTATAACAAATTAGAAGGTCTTTCCTTTTATTTGTTTTTATTTATTTATTTATTTTGGAGTTTAAATTAATTTAGCTCTTGAAATGAAATGAAATTTCAAATGCTCCGGGCAGCTTATACAAGTAGCAATTGTTCCATAGAGACCTTAATTAAATTAATCAATTAAGTTTTAATTTAGAAAAAAACAACAAAAAATAGCAAGAAAGAAAACCTTAACCTTAATTACTTATAGAAAAGAGTTGCAATTGAAAGATGGAATCGTGGATAAATTATTCCACTTCTCAACTTGCCCATCACCATATAATTTGAAGATATGCCGTGCTTAGAATATATGATCATAAAGATTTGCACGATATATCTTGACATAACAATCAAGATTATTTTTCGAGAATAATAATAGTAAACGGTATGGTATCTCTGACTGGGTAATGAGTTCAAAACTCGCCACAGAACACCCACTACTCCTCCACGTGGGGAGCGATCAAGCTGTCACCGCCAATGGAATCGAATACTTTGTTATCTAAACTGCATAGGATCTTCCAATGGAGAGCCTGCCACTAAACACTCCTTTGTGTTTCCAGCATAGACAACCATATTTTGGCATGTTGATTGGGCAACCTGCCCTAGCTAGCTAGCTCTTTAACTATGCAAGGACGATCAACTCCGATTAGGATCGTTGAGACGTCCCACGAAAGAATAATAAGTTTTTTTCTTCTTTACTTGACAATAGCGATTAGCAGCTTTTTTTTTGTTAGACTGGGGAAGTGGAGAATGATTCTCAATTATTTTTTTAATATGGATATCCAGGTGAGCTTTGTGTGTGATTAAGTTAATTTTACAGTTTTTAAAATTAATGATTATACAAATTTTTAGTGGCTATCTTATTAGCAATAATTTCAAATTTAAAATTATAAAAAGAATAAATATCTTATACTAATCTCGTATTATATCTAATAAATAAATGTGAATGATTCTCGATTGCTGTAGTAGGATTTAGCATCCTTCTCTAAGGGGGTGTTTGAGAGTGTTTTTCAAAAGTATTTTGAAAAAAAAATTAAAAAAATTTTTATTTTTTATTTTTTTAAGTTTAAATTAATAAAATTTGATATTTTTAGATCATTTTAATATGTTGATATCAAAAATAATTTTTAAAAAATTAAAATAAAAAATATAATTTTAATTTATTTTTTAAATAAAAATCATTTTAAAAAACAAACACAAACATAAACAGATAATAAGTTCAGCAGAATCCCAATTTTCTGCTGGCCTTCTCTTCAAGCAACAGTGGTGATATGAATGACGCGGAATCCAAAACCAAGGTGCAACGATACTATTTCCTGATTGAGGGTCCATCAGTCCAATCACAGCCCAAGTCCATCATAATTAGCTTGTACTCTATTCTTTGTTACTGAAATTCAGATTTAAAATGTGGAATGAATTTTTAATCAAGTCAAATTGTTATTTTACATTAAATCAAGTCAAATTTTCTTAATCTGGTCTCGAATTAACTGAAAGGAGTGGTGTTCGAGGCGGAGAGAGCACATTCTAGACAAAACAGGAGTACAAGGACTGAATTGAATAAAATCTAATAGCAAAGGAGTGGATAGACGATTAACTCATTAACCTGTTATAATTTTGTTTTTGTTTTATTGAATTTACCTTTCATGCTATAGTTTTTCAAGACAGTAATCATGAAATAAAATATTTATTTTGCTGTGTGTGTCTAGAAGGACCTCTTCTTTTTTAATGCTTCGTTGACTCCTTAAGTCTAATATCATATTAAATAAATTTGTTAATTTAATAAAATATAGTTAACCCCCTTTGGAATCATGGTGGTTGTGCTTAATTTTCTAATTTTTTTTAAAAAAAAATAAGGGCCAGTTAATATCAACATGCTTTAGGAAGTTACCTGAGCGAAATAGATGAGAACTTGCAAGCTCCTCTCAATTGGAAGCAAGTGCCTCTATCCCAAAGAGTTGACCACGGACTCTTCTCCTCGCAATGGACTTTCTTCAAAGTAATTATGAGCCCTTCAACTTAATCATATATGTTTAAATTGTACATAATTAATTTCTCAACAGAAAGAGGACCTCACATAATCACAATGAGATTTCGAAGATCTAAAGTTGTTAGTGAATGTTTGGGACTTTTGGTTGAAATTGTTTTTGAAAGTAATTTTTTTTAAAAAATACATCAAAATAATAGTTTTTTTTTAAAATATATATTTTTGTTATCAGCACATAAAAATAATATAAAAATATCAAAAAATTAATTTAAAATAAAAAATAAAAATGTTTTTGTAATATTTTTCAAAAATATTTTTAAAACACGATGTAATATAATAAAATTGTTTAAGGTTCCTGGCAGTGAATAAAATTATCATATATATTTTTTATTTAGAATTTATTTTTAGGCGATCTCTGGGAACATCTTGCTTTTGGTGTTGGCGGACTATAGTTGTCCCGGGCCACGAATTTCATTTTTATTCACACGAACATCAGTAAGTTAGACGGAGTACTTCTCCTCCAATATTTGCTGTTTTAGTGTTTTTGCATACCAATATATCTTTTCAAATTGTTTTTACCTGAAAAAACATAATTTATGTATTCTTGGATAATTTTGATGTGTTGATGTCAATTTTTTACAAAAATATATATTAAAATATTATTTTTATGTATTTTAAATTAAAGAATACTTTGCATTATAATATTAAAACACTTAATGCTGGAAAAAAGATTTGAACAGTGGAACTTCTTTTTATAAAATAAATCGTTTGAACCTCGTCCATTTGAATTTTAAAAGTTTTCTGGAACTATAATTTGCAGTATAAATCAAATAACCCAAATATTAATTACATGAATACATGCAATTTCGAAGAATAAGTCTAAAAAAATGTTCAGTTTTTCCTTTCTGAATTTAATTTTACGTTTATTTTTTTAATATTTAAATCAGTAAGAGAAGAACAAAATTTTTGACACAATTTATGTATAAATTGCTAAAAGAAATAAAATTGTAGGTATATGATGAGCATGGTATTGCAATTTCACGCGAGAAAACACAAATTATACGTCCCCCCACTTTACTCGGTGATCAGCAGTGCCGACAATCGAAATAATTCGAATGCCCAATCATTTGGAAATCCCCGATTGGTCATCCTGATCTCGACCCATAATCAAATTTAGAGTCTTAACAAAGGATCATAATATGTGATTAGCTGCTTCACCTTAGCTAATGAAGTGAAGGTTTGATGGGATAATCTCACCAGTTGGTGGGTCCTTGCTCCTTGATAAAAGCTACTCGTGTATGCGTTACATAGCCAATTTTATGCTGTGCCAAACCTGCATGATTCTCTATACATGGTCTCTGCTCATGCTAAGCCAAATAAACATGATGAGATGTACGGTAGAGATCCATTTTGTACTTGAAAGCTTACTCCATCTGTCTCTACTGCTAACCTGCATTGTGGCGAGCTTCAGTTCACTCCAGTACCAGTGGCTGCACAGAACCATGGCTACCTGGCTTTTTTACTGTATTGCCATCAACCTCTACTGGTGGCTGGTTCGTAATTTTATGAGAATATATCAAATTTATTTGGTGGAGTTGGCTGAGCGTGTTTTAGCATTGCACGTTTTTACAGCTGTCTTTTTGGAATTACAGAATTTTCTCGCTTTCTCTATTAATAATAGTAATTTTCTCGACTTGAGAAAAAAAATAAAATCAAAATGCATTGATTTGGTGTTTTCGATTAAAATATCATGTAAATCTATCTGCCAATTAAACCATGCATTGGCCCATATAATCTATGGTTTTCAGCTTCACGAAGCTGTTGCGTCATACATATACAGACCCAAAAAAAAAGTAATCAATCACCATTCAGCGGTACCTGGTCTTAAAATAAATAAATAAATAGTCAATTACTAACTTCAAATGAACCGCAAAGCACCCCCTTTAAAATAATTAAAATATTAATATTGATATTATTTATAAGATTGAATAAATATATTCTACATCATTGGAAAATCATATCTTATATTCACAAAATAATTTGAGTTTAGTCCATAGATGAAAACCATCGAACATTTAAAAATATTTTGATAAATATGTCTGTGTGGTTAGTATGCTTGAAGAGCTTGCATCTTAGCAGGCCAGCCTTGAGTTGAGCCAGAGCATCTTGATTTGCCGCATGAACCGATTATAATCGGAGACCAAACTAGAAATCTCAACCATTTTTAGTATTTCCTAAAGAAGAAATTAAAAAAAAAAAAAAGTTTGGGCACGCGATCCATCGATATACGGGCATGTGACAGGTCAATTTATCAGCATAGTGGGCCTGTTGATATAGTAATCAGCATATTGATTAATATATAGAGTAATATGATAGTCATATTAATTAATATATACACTGCAAGAAATATATTTATATGATGATTGTCACTTTTGTTTGATACCCAATTTCTTACCCTGAGGTATTTTTAAAGAAAAAAAAAATATTGGACTTTGACAAAATTATTAGCATGGACGATATGCGATATGCTAATGTGTCCTATAAATTCTTTAAGGGGATGTAGTATGGTGATAAAATGCTTAAAATCTAGCTTGTAAATTTCAAATTTCGAGTTTGAATTAGTTTATACTTACCTTGCAATAACATATAACCGTCAAAATTTTACTCATTTAATTTATATATAAAAAAAATACTTTAATGAGGTTTACCCGAATCCCAAAACAAAATGTCTTGGGTCTTGGACTCGTAATAATGGCATGGTTAAGCATTGAGCTGTTATTTCAATTTGAGATTAAATTCATAATTATGTATTGCTAATTATGAATTATGGGGTTGACTAAAGTAAAGTATCCTTTCCTCTGTGTCTCTCTATTAAACTTTCTTGCCGGTTCATGTGATCTCAAACAAAAGTAAAAATCAAGGGTATTGATGATGCTCTTATATGTGTTTACATATACTATTTTTGTATATAATTAAAACTAATTTTAGGTGTTTATAATTTCATCTTGATCTTTCTCTTTTAAAAATTTGTTCCCTGGTATGTTTTTTAAATATTCAATATGGTCCTCGAGTCCTTAGAGTTTATATTTTATTCCTATTATTTCAAATGTTCATATTTCAGCCATGAAACTTACTTTTGATCGTATTAATCATGTAATTGGAGGCTTTATTCCCAGGGCTCTGTATTTTTAGTTCTTGTTGGTTTAGGTTTTATATTCTAGTCACAAAACCTCATTTCTCTTGCATTCTAGTCCTTGAAGTTTTATATTTGTATATATACACATACATATCTATCTTCTGCTTCTTAATAGAAACATCATCTTCAAGAAATTATTTTTCTATGCTAAAAATTAACTTTAAATCTCAATCACAGTGTTGTCATGTGTGAGTACATTAAAAACTTAGAGACCGTCTCCACAATCCAACAAATTATTCTTTATAAAATGTATTTATTTTATTTTAAATTATTTTAGATTATTTCAATATGTTCATATTAAAATAAAAAAAATAAGAAGCGATACATTTTCTCTCAAATAAAGAACGTATAAAATGGAAGGAATCCTCATGGACCGCGTTTCGTTAGAATAAACGGGTGGTACCAGGGCTAGAAGGACTGGGTCTACCAACCCCTAACAAAACGGCATTTACTAGTGTCCCATAGAAAACTCCTTTCTCAAAGGAAGGGACGGAGTTAGTTTCCTAATAACTCATTTCTCACCCTTCATTTCTTATTTTTCCCATCAAGACATTTCAACAAAAGATCCAAATTTAAAGGAAACTTTCCTAAGTAAATCTAAAAACCCCACACATATTTATTGAATTCAAGAAAAAAAAAATATTAATAGGATATGAAACGTAATTTCCAATTCAGTATTTACTGAAGTTTAATTATCAAAATCAGTGATAAATAATAATGCTACTATTTGGATTGTTAAATATGAGATCTGATTTGCTTGTTACATCGTAAGTATCACAGCTTGAGGATGTTAAGATAGAGGTGTCCTATATCATGTCTCATCGTTACAACAAACCCATCAGTTTTCTTGACTGGTACAAGTAAGCCAACCAGTTTATTTTGGTAACTTTATATTTTTTTTAGTCATAAATCTCCTTTGTTGTTTTACTAAATTAATTTATGGGATTTGTTTTCCACGCTTGAAAGTAACAAAATTTTAAACCACTCCAATGAAAATATTTTCTTACATCATTTTTTAGTATCACTAGGTAGAAAGGGCAAGATGGGAAACAAAAGAGAGGTAAAGGTTGAAAGAAGAATGGTTGGGAATAAATTCAGAAACGGGCAAGCCTCGCATGTTACATGTCCCTCATTCTCCCTTCATGCAAGAGCTTTAATTAAGTTTTATTTAATGTTATAATATATAACGTTTTAAAGAAAATCAATTACTCCTCTCAGAAAATAAAAATAAAAATTATTTTTTTTAAAAAAAGATTTATTTATTTATTTTGTTTCTTTGTATATATCTCTCTTGGTGGAGGAATGCTTGTCACCTACTCCTTTTAGTTTCCACTCTTTCCCTCAACTTCTTTACAACTCTTTCTCCTATAGAAAGAGAAAAATCCATAAGTCACAATCTTGTTTCACAAAGAAGGAAAAATCTCTGTTTCCTTTGCTCTGTTTTCAAGTTAATGGAAAAGCACAAGTGCAAATTGTGCTTCAAAAGTTTCTCTAATGGCAGAGCTTTAGGTGGTCACATGAGGTCTCATTTGTTGAATCTTCCAGTTCCTCCAAAACTAGAAGATCAATTCCCACATATTGAAGTTAGTGAAGATACTGAATCAATCTCATCCTCAGAGGAAGAAGCAGAAGAAGTACAGGGAGAGGAGGAGGAGGAAGAAAAGGGTGCTTTATACGGGCTCAGAGAAAACCCCAAAAGAAGCATTCGTCTGGTAGATCCCGAGTTCTGTTTTGCTGCGGCTGATGCTGGTTCTGTTGTTCTTCAAGATAGAGAAAGTGAGACCGAGTCATCCAAGAACCCAACAGGAAGACGATCCAAGAGGACTAAGAGATTGTTAGAGAATCTTCACCATCTATATCATCAGCAAAGATCGAGACAGGAACAGGGGAACAGCAACATAGTAAAGAAGCTTGAATTCCAGAAAATGGGTACTGTTAAGGCAGCAGCTGAGTCATCATCGGGTCATGAACCTGAACCGGTGAGCTCAATTTCTGACACTACAACAGAAGAAGATGTCGCTTTCTGTCTTATGATGC
Source organism: Salix viminalis (assembly GCA_029228465.1). NCBI lineage: Eukaryota > Viridiplantae > Streptophyta > Magnoliopsida > Malpighiales > Salicaceae > Salix > Salix viminalis. The sequence goes on from CM055439.1 coordinate 8,389,457, forward strand.
TTTCAAGAGACAGATGGAAGAGAAAAGAACAAGAGAATCAAGAAGAAGAAAAGGAACTTGAGGGGGAAGTAGAAGCTGGAACAGATGATTCTGGTGAGTTCAAATCTTGCAAGACAAAAGTTAGAGGGAAGTACAAATGCGAAACATGCAGCAAAGTGTTTAAATCTTATCAAGCTTTAGGTGGGCATAGAGCAAGTCACAAGAAACTCAAAGTTTACACACCAAGTAAGGAACCAAACTTGGAGCCAACAGAAAATGCAGGTGCTTCTACTTCTCTGCCAGGGAAGAAAATCCATGAATGTCCATTTTGTTTTAGAGTATTTTCATCTGGGCAAGCTCTTGGTGGCCACAAAAGATCTCATGTAATTGGTGTAGCAGCTTCTTCAAGTACTCCTGTAAGAAGTTCCACAAAGTTTGGAGACAATAACTTGGGTTTGATAGATCTTAATCTTCCTGCTCCAGTTGATGATGACGACGATATTAACCAAGCTGATAAGCTCTCTGCCGTGTCTGATGCAGAATTTGTCAACTACATCAAACGGTGAATATTTTGCTTAATTTTAGTATGGTCTACACAAGAAACGGGCTTGATCCATGAAGTAAGAAATTTTCGACTACTTTTGCGTTTTTGCAGGATCTAAACTTATGCAAATTTGATTTGGTCAACCGAGATGCATGCTTCTTATTTATCTCATCACTATTTGTTAGCTCAAATTTTCTAACTGTGATTCATTTCTTCTACTACTGTTTCCTGTTCTGTTTATGTAACAAACTGGTGATGAGTTAGATCAAGCATCCATGAATGGAGGAAACTTAATAATTTTTACTTAAATTATTATTTTTTTACATATATTTCAGCGTTAGGAATTCTGGGTTCTGTTTATCTTTAGTGATTATTTTTTGTTGATCAAGTGCTAAGCACTGTCATAGCTACCAATGGCTGTTTCTGTTCAAAGTTCCAGTTGTCTGATAGGTCATTTTCTTCACTTGAAATAGTCATTTTCTAATTAAGTTTGATAAAAGACCTGTTAATCTTCCTCCTCTTCTTTTTTTATTCATGGAAAAGTAACTTCCACCAACTGTCACTGCTGCCATTGAACAGTTCACGAGAGAGGGAGAAGCTTAGCCTGAGCCCTCATGGAAGCCAACCAGGCTTAAATTCTGCCTCATGGAACTGTTTCATTTCATGATAAATTGATAACATAGTATCTTGTTCCTTTCTTTTCCCTCTCTCTCTCAGCATTTTCTTGCTGCTTCTCTGTCTGTCTGATTCAGCAGTTTCAACCTTTTTTACTTAACAGATCTGCTAAGCTATCACGGAGAGGGTGGGGCTAGGGAGGGAGATGCATTTAGTTAATTACTTGAATAGCCTTGAAGCTGCATCTGATTTACATTTAATAACTTTCCTAATGTTGGTTCTTGGAAATCTGAAAAGCTGATTGAGAAAAAAAATAAGTAAGAAAATCCTTTTTTTTTCTCCTTACGCAAGGAATAAATAACTTGTTTAGGGTGGCCTGGCCACAGTATCGAGTCCGCGGCTCACGAGCATGGAGACTTAAATCTCATTCAATAAATTTGTAATAAATGAAAAATTAAGTATAATATTTTTTTATTTTATTTTCCTGCCAGTTAGTATAAGCTTAAGGATCCACCTGTCATCTAGAAATTGAAAGTAACTTTCTTTAATATTTTGAACGGTTAGGATGTCCCAGTTGATTTTAGGGAGATCATCTGTCTCCAAAACCAATACATTTTAGAATAAGGGATTATTTTAGAATCCATTTTAGATTTAAACCAAAAATGATAAAGATTCAGAGAAAAAACCTAAGAGGCAACAGTGCAAGTTTTTTTTTCTATTCTAGATATTGAAACGTGGGCCATCTAGCTAGGGTCAAAAAGATAATTTTGGGGGCGTGGGGAATATTTTTTTCAACTTGCAAGAAATAGATGACGTAATTAAATTATGGAAATAGGTGTTTAGCCTTGAATGGCTAAATAACCAACCAGCCTTCGAAATCGGCAGCATTTAAGCCCGTTTTAAAAGTATTTTTTTTTAAAATGAATTCTTTTTTCTTACAAAAAAATTAATGTTTTTTTAAAATAAAAAATTTAAATTTTTTTGATGTATTTTTAAACAATAAATATTTCAAGAAAAAAATTTAAAAAAACAGTACAAACAGGCATTTAGAGGGAGTCCATGACCATGAGACAGGGTTAAAGTTAGCGAGCAGATGGTTGTGCTCTGACAAGGGACTGTTAAACCATGGTCATAAATTCTGCCAAAAAGCATGCATTCGGGCCCGATCACTTGACACATACCGAGTGAGTGACTGTACTTTCCTTCCAAGTTACATAATCCATAATTCAGTTCAGTTGGCACTGTCGTTTCTTCTGGATGCTTAAATAGACTGTCATGTTGTCTTAATTTCATATCTCCCTTGAAATATATATATATATATTTGAACCCATTTTTAAATTGATTTCGTTTCCTTTTAAAGGACGATTGCTTTTCCTTACTTACCGTAATGGAGAGCTTCACATTGATTTTGCCGGTATATGATGATCCAATGAGAGACATGATTTTGTGGATTTGAAGTTAAAAGTTAAGTTTTTATTTAATACCAGCATATTAAAATTATAAAAACAATAATTTAATAATTTTTTAAGGTGAAACTTATTTTTTGTCCTTATATACTATCCATGACAATGCACACACTTATATGCCCACCGCTCAAAATTAGGTCTACTGTTTTATTTTTTGACGGGGAGGATCAAGATCGGCTGATCAAACATGTTGGTTGGATGGCTAATCACTTTGACTAATTTCATTTCATTTTAAATGCTATTATTATTTTAAGTGATTCATCATAAATATTTTGTTTTCAGGTGATTCAAGCAAACTCCGATCCCTAGAAAAACCATGCAGGAGTGTATTTTAGAATTCCATCACATGGCTTCATATGCACGAGTTCCCACTCAGCCATCGGAGTCGAAAACTTGGGTGGAGTGTAGAATGTCGTCGCTAAAATATGGATAGTGGTCAAATGGCTATAAATACTTTGATAAGGTTTGGTTAATATTTTGTAATGGAACAAACAAAAATAATTGAAATAAAGATAATATGTTTTTATATTTTTAATGTAAATTTGTTTCAAAATTATTATTCAAATATATTTTTATCTCTACAACTAAAAACATTTACATTATTCTTGTATTTATTTATTCTGTTTTAGGAACAATAATCAAATATAATTTACTATTTTAGCACTTCTGTAACAACCCTGGAAATGCCGTATCAGTGATATGTCAAAATTTTCTTTTTAATTTTCATAAGACTCGATACAAAACCACTCTTCTTCTTCTTCTTTTAATTCTTGCTGGAAAACGTTGACGTGCTTGATTTGAGACCGGGGATATTACTGCTACTTCTCAAAAGTTATCAACACAAATTTCACATCTTATCAAGCACTAATATCACGATTAGAGTTCATTTTATTTCCGTACTATTTGTTGTTGATGCATTTATTTACTATTTAGCCACCATCAATCGCATTACAAATCCCTAGTCAATATATATCTAATATCATTAATTACCTTCATAAAAAAAAAATCTTTGCCAAAAAATTGTATGCTCATGTGAATGAAGGCATAGACATATTCACTACGACATGGGACGGTCGGTTCAAGGAGGGCCCGGGATACGCCCCCCCGTCTACAAAAAAAAATAATGTTCAAAACCTCCCCTAATTTGCAAGAGTTTTTAAATTAACTATAAGATATGACCCCTTCTAGATTAAAAAAATACATACAATCCTAACCCCGAAATCCACATCTTGGTTTCCTGCCTGGCCATCATATGGTCAACACAAGTTTTGGAGATGAAACAGGGTGCGTGGAATCAGTGACCTGAAAATAGGCTCTCATTGTGGAGTGCGTACACGTGGGAACTCTATCATGTATCATATGTCACTGTGTGTTATTTAACCTCTAATTAAAAAAAAAAAAAAAAAAACGTAAAAAAATAATGAAACTTATTTGGGAATGGACTGGGTATATACTGGTGCGTGCATCTTGCAAGGGATGTATTCTGCTTCTCTGTAACTCCACGTTTTAGCTAGGAATTTTTGGTGATTAGGTCAAAAATATCAGACTAATATCCTATGAAGCTTTAAAAATATTCCCGTATATATACCTTTATTATAGTCCTCCCACTTCCCAAAAAGGAAAAAGAACAAAAAATATGCTCTTAATTAATTAACGCTGCGAGAAAAAGGCCCGTGACCTGTAACTCAAATGATATTCTTCCCTATTTTTTTTATAAAAAAAAGAACAGATTAATTAGGTAAATTGAATGGGTGGATAGGGGGGGTGCGTGTTTTACTATGATCATTCCACTAGTTATTTGACTAAGCAAGAAGAAGAAGGATGAGAATGAATCATCCAAATTGAAAAACATTAAAAATATTAAAAAATATATAAGGATATGAGTCAACGCACTCAAATTAAAGGGTTGAAATTAATGGTACATGAGAAAGCATCGGAGGGATCCCTTCAATCCCTCGTTGAATCCTTATTCTCCTTGCTACATGTTTGATCGAATGAGGACTCGATGAGGGATTGAAGGGAGCCCTCCGATATGTAGCGAGAAGAATAAAAAATATTTATCAAACCTGTAAATTTGTACCGGCCCCTTCGTTGAATCCTTATTTCTCTTTCAAGAGATAGAAGGATACGAGTCAATATTAGCCACTCATATTTGCGTGTAACCTTTTAATTACCTCTCATAATTATATAATAATAATTTCAAAACTTATATCTAGTTTCAGAGAAAATATTCGGAGTAAGAAAACATGAGAGAATAAAAATATATATTTTCTCAAATTTTGTCTTTAATTCCAACAAACAAGATATTCTTGCCTCTTTTAACTGTTCTGAATATATATATATATATATATAAGTGAGCTTATTAAATAAATATTGATATTTTCTATGATTATTTTTAAATCTGTAGTTGAAGTAACCTTGATTCCCACCTATTATAAAGGATATGTCCACTTCAAGTGTAACTCTTCACCAGGGCTCTTTCATAGCCATTCTTGGAAAAAGAAACGAGTTTTCCCATGTCCCATGATGTACCTTTCCTATTGATTCACTATTTCACGACGCTTCCTATCTTTAATAAGCCAAACTATGTCAAGACTGTAAGCATCACAGTGGCCAAGACAGGCTGGGCTGGCTGCCTAGCTTTTATAGTTGAGAAATTGAGACGGCCATACGAGTAATTGGGTCGCTCATTTTGGTTCCATTTGAATAAAAAAAGAGAAGGAACCAAAAGGGGTAGAGAAGAAGGTAAAAAGGGTGAGGATTATGTGAATAAACGCCACTTTATATTACTTCTCACTCTCTTTTGGTGGTGGGGATTGTAAAAGTTTGAGCAATGAAATAGAGAAGAAAAACAAAAAAGATCCCCTTAATTTGCCGCTTACGGCCTCCAAAAAGCCTCAAAAAGGAAGAGTCAACATTGTCATCTTTTTCCTTTTCTTCTTTATTTCTTCTTTATTTCTTCAAACTTCCAACAAACACTATGCCACCATCGTCGTCGTCGTCATGAATACTGTTGAAAAAGGACTTTCCTCTCCAACTCATCTTAATTACAGCAAGTTTTTGCTGTGTGTTAATGGCAGAAAGCTAGTCCATTTGACGCGGCATGGTCTCGATGGCAAGCTAAGGAACAACAGTCTTAATTAACCTCCAACCCACTAACTGGATATAGCATTTGTGAATTGTGATAGCACTTGATATGACTTTCTCCTTGTGCATTTGTTGGTGTTATAGGGTGTGCCCTTATTTGACATTTTACCAAGTTTTGAAGCTTGCTTAAGTATACCGGGTGCTGTTTTTCAAGGTTATGGCTGTAATCGATGTTAGTAGCCTAGCCAGGGGAAATTCCTTGTACCGAACTATTTTACAGAACGACAATGTACGAGAGAAAATCAAAATCCCCTATATATATATCTCAATACCTGCAAAAATAGTCTTAGTCGAGTGGGACTTAAATATACTTTGATAATAAAATCTGTATTTTTATGAGAAAACAATAAATAAAATAAAAATATTTTAAATTCAATGAACTAAATACTTTCTATTAAATTTAATAGGGTTAATGTTCTGAAATATATGCAGGTTATTTAGTGTGAAAAGGTTCTGAACCTTTTACCTAAGTAATTCAGAGAGTGTTTATAATTTTTGAAACGTTTTGTCTTAAAAAAATAGATTTTTTTTATATATTATTAATGAAAAATAAATATTATTTACATGTTATTAACAAAAGAAAAATATTATTTACATGTGATTAATGGTAAGTATAAAGAGTCCCTCAAAAAATCTTTGATATATACAAGTCATTACCATGCTACCTCTTAAATGAATTCAGCTGACAGTTAAGCTCAAGTGTTACAAATTCATTACACCAAACCTATGAATTGGGTGCTATGTCATACTCCTACTATTGTGGCATCTTTAATTCATAAAAAGTTGAGTAAAAATATTGATTTATAAATGGTAACATTTAATTATTGTCCTGAAAGAAAAACAATATAATATAAATTTCTGCTGGAAAATACAAGAATTCATGCAAAAAATTACTTTAAATCTTATCTATATAAATTTTGTTTGTTTATATTCTAATACAATAATTAAGCACTACCTAAAAACATTTAGACCCAAATGCTATTTCTTTCTTATAAAAATAACAAAATAAAAATAATCCTTATCTCGGTATCATGATGACAGTCACAGTTATTGCATCATATATATATTTCAGTTTTCTACAATGGCATGCATCAAGACAAACTTCGTTCAGGAAAAATACATAGAACAAACTGTGCAGATAAGAGATTAGATAAAAGGAAGTAATTCCCTGGTAACATGTAGCAATAATTAACAATATTGGGCTGACAACCAAGTACCGCAAAATCTAGGAATCATCATGTTGTCCCATTCCTGGCCACTACCAAAGTGCACGACAAAGCAAGGAAAAAGTCAAACAGGCTTCACTTACATTTGTGGTTGTGTATGCTAACTCGTATCCTAAGAAGCACTTAATTACAACCTAAATTGCGATTAATCTGAAAGACCTTGCATGAATTCATGACATGATTTCCATTACCTAACATGTGGTTGAGCAAGTCCCCAGCTGCCAAACCTTAGAAAATTGACACGTCCTTGCAACCTCGCTCGGCTTGGATCATCCGAGGCTGAGTGGCATAAGAAGACAACTCCCATTAATATATGACAGCAAGAGGTATCTAAACTCTCACCTATATTCCTTGCTCAACTCTCAGCAAGCAAACAAAAGGATTCTAACTTAGAGACTGGGTTAGTGTTTAATCATAAAAATGACTCTTTAACCACTTGTGACATTATCGAAGGTATACGACGACGTTATAGGTCTTTTCCTCTTGCGTTGCATTCTTTCTCCACGTTTTTCTTTTAGCCCCTCCCCTTTTTTTCTGGGCTCTTAATTTGTTTGCCAACTTTTTTATTGCACTGGTATCCTTCTTTATGCATGTTCTATGTAACATTGCCTTTGATTCACGCAACAAACACCATGATTCCATGCCTCTCCCTCAAGTCATGCACACAAATGCCTCCCACTCTACAATTACTAGTGTTACCCATGTCAAAAGATTGTTTTTTAAAGTGAAAAAGATTATAAGAAATTGTAATAAAAATTAATTTTTAATACCAATTACTAGTGTCGCGTCTTGTATGTGGTTAGAGTTTTTTTTTAAGTGGTAAAGATTATTAGAATCGTGATAAAAAAATTATTTTCTAAAAATACGTTGAAATAATATGTTTTTTTTTAAAAAATATATATTAGTAACATTAGAGTATCAAAATATTTAAAAACATAAACAAATTTATTTTTTTCTCAAAAACTTTAGTTCAACCATAGTACCAAACTCCCCAACTATATGGACAATAAAAGCTCATATAACTACTAGTAAATGACCCTATATAATTATATAAGTTTTTAATATATTTTGATATATTTAATATAACAACCCATACATGTTCTATATTGTTTTTATATAACTAGATAAACTTTAAATATAACTTCAATTTTTTTATTATATTTTTTATTTACTGTATAGTAAAATAAATCTCCAATATAGTTTTCTATCATTTTTTCCCTAAAAGTATATTTTCATGTTTAACATATCTTTAAGATATAAAGATATAATAATAATAATAATCGTTCAAATCTTTCAAGAAATACAAAAATTACTCAACCATTGAAATTTTAAGAATGTTTTTTTTTATTTGTGTAGTTTTATGAGTATTTTCTGAATAAAAAATATAATTATTTCAAATTGGATGAAAGAGGGTGATAAAAGAATATATATATAGAAAACGTATCTTGATTTTGAGGATAATAGTTTGGTGCTGTTTTATAGACCTTGTTAAATTCCTTGGGATATGGTCTCGACGTCAATTAGTTCCCTTATCGCACTCTCGGACAAAACCTTTGGCCAGTGGACTTATCCTTAACCTTTGGTATTGCTAATACTGTTAGAGTCAAAATGATCGTTCTATAATTCGATTTCTGACGAGGACACCATAACTTAGATGCTATCAAGTTTGCTAAATGATAATTACTTCAACATACAAAAATAAAATAAAAAGGTCAGATGGCCAAATGGACTCCTCTCTCTCCCTCTTAAAAATATATAATTCATAAATGATTTTTATATTTTTATGAGATATATCTGATAATTCTTTCGGTTACTTCAATTCTTTGCTGGGTAGTCGGTCGCAGCAACCACATGGATTGGACATTTGACTTCTTGTTCAAAATGATCATACTACGAAAAATAAAAACTCATTGGCTGGTGACTTTCCTTGCTGCTACTGATTCATCTTTTCGCATTTTCCTCGGAGTAAATTATGTCCTGGCTTTAAATATTTACCCTCATATAACTTAGTCCTTCATGTTTAGAATTTTTATAGCTCAAACATTTTTATTTATTTATTGTATATCCCAAGCCTATCCTTCAGCAACTTTAAATTCACATCGAATGATCAGCGTACGTAATGGGTTTCAGAAAAAAAAAAGATTTATTAAACAAGAAATAAGAAATTAAAATATGAAGGACTAAGCTATAATAACTACTCCCTTTCAGTTTATGGTTCTACTAATACTAGAGAATAGATCCACGGAATTATTCTCCGGTGGATGATTCACCCCCCGTTTTATTTATTTATTTATTTTTTTTAATGAATGTTTACCTCTCTTTTTGAGTTTCATGATCATGGACACTTTTTCAACTTCAAGGGAACTTTTAATATAACAATGATAAGGTGAAGTACACATCTGTTCATATACTTGTTAAACTCGATGGGCTCGGTAAGTCTATGTTGTAATATATCAATTAAATAATATTATTTTATTTTTAAAACTCACTAAAATAATATAGTTTTAGGATGAATTCAACGATGTGAGCCCTTAATCCGGTAGAGTTTCACAACTATACGTGCTTTTATAGATTTATAACTGTGAATCCAAAGTCGTTTCAACATCCATGTTACTCTTAAATAACTAATAAAATTCAATGAAAATTTCAAAATTTTTTATCATGTTCTCATGTTTTCTCTTAAATTCAGCATTTGATGATCATGTGCTCACAAAAATCTGAAAAAAGAATGAAAATAAAAGAAAGACCTTGCAAAATATTTTTTCTGGAAGAATCTTAATAACCTAATGGTAAGGATTTGGGTCAGGATGCAAGAAGAATTAGGGCAATATAACCAACCCAAATTTTTTCAAGAACGAGAAAAAGGTGCTTATCAAATTTAAATAATGTGAATTTACACATGTATATTCTCGGTCCAACGTAACCTCCTCCTCCTCCATTAATTTGTATTATTAAATGAGCACAGAGAAATTAAGTTGCAGAAACAAGATTGATTAAAACTCCATCATATCTTCAACCTTTCGCAACAATATTTCAAAGTATACCGTCTCTAAGAATGAAAAGATGTCGACTCCTCCTTTCGTTACGATTAATGATTTTTGAACTAGAAATGGTCAAATTGGGAGGCATGCTGCATCTCAACGTTGTAGGTAAAGGTGCATTGCGCAGTATAAGTGCTCAAGTTTTATCTCATCTCGACTTTACAGGAGCATGCCGTCAAGAAAGGGGTGAAGATTTCAAGATAAACACCTTTCTTTACGCTACAATCGGTCGTGAAGTTAGGCCAACTTGCCTTAAATCATCACAAGTTCTCTCCTAAGTTAGTGCCACCAATTTGCTCCCCCGTCAAAATTTCAACTGGTCAATTGACTGCTCCTTGTGTTTAGCTCTTGAATAAAAAAATCTGAGGGTTGTCCATGAACATTCTTAGATAACAGTACTGCTTGAGCACTGATAATAACTCTATAATACATGCAATTCGCCTATAAAGAAGAAGGGTTTTACAGCGCCACCAGAATTGTCTGTCTGGTTTTGTATTTTTTTAAAAAAATTATTAAATTGATGTATTTTTTTAAAGTACTGTAACACCAAGCAGGCATGCCTGTATGGTTTAAATCCTTAGTTGTAGGATCAAGGTTTAATCCAGTGGCGAAGCTAGCTAGGGGATGGTTGGTGGAGGCCATGATGGCCTCGCATAGTTCAAAAAGGTCCTTAAGTTTATAATAAGTTTCATTAATTTATAATATAAAATGACCCTTCAAAGTGAATGAAGTTACTTAGTAGTCCCTCGATCGGGCAATCTCTAAATCCATATTTTCGTACGGATGGATGACCTCTCCATCCTGGTAGATTTGTTCCTAACTCTACCGCTGATCCAGATCTTTAGTCAAGCGAAACATGCTGATTTAATTTATTTTCACTCCAGAGGTGGTGGTGTTTATGGTTTTGATTTTGCAATTTCAGATAACAGCGGCAAAGTATCTTGTCAGCATCTAAGAATCTAAATATATGTATAATTGAAGCTTCTTTTTTTTTGTCTTGCTGGATGGCGATCAAAGAAATTCTCTCGACAACACCCGTGCAGAATCTGTGCCTCAGAAACATGGCCAGCTTCAATGCACGCTGGAATTGATCAATCGCAAACATTTTACCTTAATCTTTGAATACTGTTATTATCTTTATCCAGGGAATTCCGTATACCCCTGAAATGCAACCAGCTGTTTCCTTTGTTTTTTCCTCGAGGAAAGTATGCAAGGCTGCTGCCATTATTTGTCAACATCAGTCAAAGTTTCTGTGGTATTTTCTGTTGAATTTTCAAAAGTCTTGAATGTGGGATTTTGCTCAGGGATCTTATCCTCAATTCCCGATCTTGTTCCCGGATGGATCTGGGTGAAGGGCAATTGGGCATTCGATTTGAAGAGGACTGCCCTCCAAATTTCCAGTGTCGTAAGTCTTTTATGGTTGTCGGTCTTGTAGACTGAATTAAAGTGAAACCACAAGTAGGGACGTCACTTGCTGGCCAACAAGATTCCCCCGATTTCTGGATGATTTCCCATTTTACTTTCACTAAACCAAACTGAATGAAACAAACCAGGAGAAGTGACATCCCCGAGCAAGAAAGAAAGACAAAGGACAAATTTGTGAAAACTTCGGATATGGGGGGCTCCTGCGGGATTTTTTTCTTGATAAATGGGAGCCCTCGAGGGATTTTCACGGGCCTAAACTCGGGCCCATACATCAAGGCACATGGAAGAAGAAGGTGGAGCAACCCCCGTTGAAACCAGCTCGGCCGAAGGGGGGCTTTGCTGTTTCTTTCAGGCTTACTTTGGGTGTTTGGGATTGCTTTTTAAAAATATTTTAAAAAAAAATATTAATAAAATTTGATGTTTTTAAATTATTTTGATGTGCTAATATCAAAAATATTTTTTAAAAATAAAAAAATATGATTTTCATGTATTTTTGAAATAAAAGAACTTTTAAAAGCAACCGCAACTACACTCTCAAACAGGCACTTAATTTGTAGTTTCATATTTCTAAATTTCTTTGCTTTTTAATTTTCTTCTATACAGGTAGTGTTTGATTATTCGTTTGTTTTTGGAGGAGGGAGGTGGGCTATTTTCCATCTTTAGATTTTACTTTGAATTTGAATTAGGGTGAGAAGGGATGATTTTACTTGTAGCTGTTGGGTGAGTTGAGCCCGGCCCACTTGAGTCAAAAGAAAGGCCTATCAACCAAGTCTTAAGGATAGTTATGACATAGATATGCTCCATTCACCGATATGCGAAAACGTTTGGGCTCAAAGGCCCACAAACTCACCGAATAGAGCTTTGCAGGTAGGGGTGGGTTCTAGGGTATGGAAACATGGACTTGCACCTAGGCCCAGCCTTTGTTAGCCGAACGGACTACAGAGTATATATTTGGGACTCTGATTCAGTTTGCTTTTAAAATTATTTGTATTTATAAATATATTAAAATAATATTTTTATATTCTTAAAAAGTTATTTTAACATCAATACATTAAAATAATCTAAAATTATTAATAAATTTAATTATTTTTTTAAATTAAAAAAAAACATTTATGAAACTCAACTCAAGGTTTTTGTTTTGAGTGTCCATAAACATATTGATGCCAAACCAGCGACCTTAGGCATGGAGTTTAGGACAGCGGAAGGTGGCGCACACGTAACTCTCAAAAGTCAACATTGAAAAGATTTTATCAATTAACAGAACTAATCCTTTGAGTGAAGTGCTGTAGCTCAGCTTAAATCACTCTGAATTATTATAGCATTGGATTGGTGTTTGTACTTTGAAAAAAAAACTCAATCCTGTTTTCAAGGATTAAAATGTTATTTTTGACGGATTTATTGTCATTTTATATTTGCTCGAGGTTTTAAATTTTTTATATAATATTTTATATGGTTTAATTATTTAACTAGCCTTAAAAAAAAAAAAAAAAGTAATTATTTTGATTCAGAGTATTTACCAAGATTTTCTTCACTCATGGACAATTTTATTACTTCTTAGCCCCGGGATAAAATTGACTTTTCCTTGACTTTAGGGGTATACTCTTGATTTCACGTTTTGTTTTGCAGTAATCATGTGCTCTCGTGAGGGATTTGATAATTTATATAAAACAAATAGTAAGGAAATGGAAAAGTTGTAATTGCCTTCCACAAACGCATCAGCAAGTGAGTCACTTCATTGTATTCACCTCATTTTTTGATTATTTTTCTTTCTTGATTTTTTTTTTCATTTTAGTTGTTCAATATTTGTTTGGTTGGTTTGAATTGGGATTTCTAATTTATTTTGATTTGAATTTTATGGTATTGTACGGATTCATATGTGAGATCAAGACTTTTGCAGATTCAACATAGTTGATAATGGTCGATATAATACATTAGTATCTCAATACTTTTTTTAAAAAAAAAAATTCTTTAGTATGTTAAGATCTCAATATTTATTTAAAAAAATTATCTATTATACATCAGTATGACTGGACTCCATCTTAATAAATTTGAAATTATGAGTCATCCATAACAAGTTTCTAATTAAATTGGGTTTTTAATGGATCAACTAAACTCATTAAATTCCATTCAAATTCAATAATGGATGATAATGAAAAACAAGATGTTGATATTTCAATAAAAAAAAAACTTGTTTGAATTGATTTAATAATTCAGGTGTTTGAATTGAAAAAATATTTTACCGCGGTCATGCGCCGGAAAAGTATTATTGAATAAAATAATCGATGCTGTTTTTTGAAATCAATCCCCTCATCAAATCAAAGTGGCGAGTGAACAACCATGCTGTTATACTTATACTTATATTTTATACACCGTTAATTACTTCCACAAGCGCCATCGATTTCTCCACTAGCCAATCCCGTGGAAGGATGTTGTCAGGCTTTGGAAGGTAGATTTGGCGCTTATCACTCACCTGTCATGCTTCCGTTTCAAACTTCTCTCCACATCATCATCTCCTTCTCCCATCTTCTTCTTCTTCTTCTCTCACCCATTTTCACGCTTCTTCCTGTCTGCAACAAAAATGTCCATACCGAACCCCGATAAGAATTTTTTAAAGCACCGAAAAATCCCTAACTCGCTCATGACTCAGAACAACCTTATCAACTCACTCACTTCGCACATCTCTCTCTACCATTCCCAATCCATCCCCCCCTCCTCATCAAACCCTAACCCTAGATCGTCAATCTTAAAATGGTTCAAATCTCTCTCCGTTCATCAACGCCAATCTCACTTAACTACCGTTGATTTCAAATTCACTCAAATCCTTATTCAAATGCTAGCCAAATTACACTCTCACGGTCACTGCCGTTTCATTATCCTCCCCGATCTTCCCTCACGCGACCTCCCTAGCCTCTGCTTTAAGAAATCACGTGGGCTGCTGTCCAGAGTCGCTGAGTCTAACGAGTCGGAAAGACTGATTTTTGAGTCGACATGGCTGTTTAGTTCTAGAGAAGGGGAGAAAGTGGACGATTGTCGGAGTGGAGTTGAGGGTTTGGATTCGGTTACGGTTAGTGAGGACTTAATTGAAAATGTTGAAAAGTTTGTGGAGTTGATGGATGGCATTTCGAATGGGGGTTTCCTGAGAGGGGAAGAGAGCGAACTAGGGACGGATTGGGTGGAATTGGAGTGGTTAAAAGCGAGAGGATATTATTGTATCGAGGCGTTTTTGGCGAACAAGTTAGAAGTGGCGTTGAGGCTGGCGTGGTTGAATTGTGGGAATGGGAAGAAAAGAGGGATGAAGTTGAAAGAGAAATTGAGCGCCGCAGGTGTGGCAGCTAATGTGTTTTGGAGGAAGAAAGGGTGTGTTGATTGGTGGCGGAATTTGGATGCGGAAGTAAGGAGGAAGGTTTTAAATATTGCGCTTGGGAAGACGGCAAAATCATTGGTACGTTTACTTTTGCAAATTTTATTGTTTTGTTTCATTGTCAAAATATACTAGTGGTATTTCATTTTTGAATTTGATCGACAAAGTAGTGACTGTTTCTAGTGAGTGACTGGTTATGCTCTTGTACATTACTGTTCAATGCTGCAGTAAATTGCATGACATAGTTATATGGGAAATAAGGGATTGCCCATTGTGTACTACTTTTTACTCAATATGTGAATCCCATTAACAAAAATCTCGCCTTGGAAACTTTGTGAGTTACTATAACTCTCCAAGATTGTGGAAATGCAAAATTGGAGAATGTAATTAATGTTGTGATGACATTTTGCCTTTTGAGTTCTTTCCATAAAAGAATATATATTGTGTACTAATATATGGCCATTACAAGTTCCCAGACTCGTGAAATTCTGAAGGATGCGAGTGGCGTATCGGGGGATGAGCTGTCACTGTTTAGAGCAGGAGTGCAACAACCTTGGAGGGACTTGCATGCGGAATCACGACGATGGATTTTCCCAAAACTCCCAGCTGATGCAGAATTTGGTTTGGCCCCAAAGCCTTCTTTTTCTGGGAAAGATTCTTCTTTTGCAAATATATTTAATAGTTTATTCGTGCTTCAGGATATTGTTAGTTTGGTGTTGCCAGATCAGGGTAGTGAGTATGATACATCACATATATTTTTTAGCATGCTGGGTTCTCTTGGCACCCTTTCTGATTGTATATTAAGAAAAGTACGAGGACTTGTGATGGTTATTTCACTTGATTGCACAAGGCTTGAACTTCTTGGAGAGGGAACATCAAACTCTTCAGCCATTAAACCCAGCGAAAAGCTTGGTGCAGGTAGTCATAGAAAAAAGGGGAAGACTCAAAATATGAAAAAGCTGAACCCCACACTGGTGAAAAATGTTGACAAGTCTTCCCTTTAAGAAACTCACTGAGGTATCATTTCCTCTACTGTTAAGTTTCTAGAAGTACTTTTGCTTTGTAAACAAATGCATTAAGATTAGTTAGTTCTGAATGGTATGGATATTTCTTAGGATATCAAATGTGCATCGGCCTGTATCCAAAAGACAGAGTTCATGGAGTCCAATGAGAAGCCTGGTATTCCTCATGAGAATGAAAATCACAGAGACATGTCATCTTCAACAGTTGAAATGGTTACATATCTTTTCATTTGGATAATCTTTCTATTTCATCATTTGAATGGTTTTTAACTGGTGGCCTATCCTCAGGAACACACTCAAGGATTGGTTCTTGAAAGAAAAAAAACAGCTGGAAGGAAGAACAGGAAAGGAAGAAACAAAAAGAAAAAATCTAGCTTTAGCAATCCAGTTGAAGTAAGAAAAACTGAAATTGCTGTTTCAGAGGCTCCCTCCTTTTCTGTTTACTCATCAGACAAAGCAGCAAAGCTTTGTGGGTTATCTGATAGTGTGACTACACAGAAAGCAACAAATGATAGTTTAGTTGATCATTCCATTAATGAGCCCACCAGGGAGGAGATAGATGCCCTTAACATTCCAGAAGATCGTGCTGTCTGTTGCACTGAAGGCATATCTGATGCAGGTCAGGAGCATTACCGATCTTCAAACGGTTTTGTTGACAATAAAAGTATGCCATCAAGAAGAGAGACATGTTGTGGGGTTGGCCAGAATATTATATATCAAGTTGCAACCAAGGAGCTAATAACTGTTTCTAGCAATGAAGGCACCAGCTTTTTGAACAAAAAAAATCGAGGTTAAATTAGATGTTGGCAACAAATTAGTCAGAAGCCTTGATGTGAAAGAGGTACCCGCCTTAACTCGGGGAGAAGAGAGTGTAAATCTTCATGAAAGTGGATCCAAAGGCCTTTCAGATGGCCTTTCATATGAGTGGCCTAGTTTAGGTCCTGTCTACTTTCCATCTATAAATTCACATCTTCCACCTGCCACAGATAGATTACATCTGGATGTTGGTCACAACTGGCATAATCACATTCATCAACCTTTTTTACCTACGGTGCATCAGGCTAGAAAATCTCCTGTTGAAGGTGGGTCCAATAGGATGCTCTCTCGACCATTGCCAATGAGTTTAGATTGGCCTCCAATGGTTAGGAGCAATTGTGGATTAGCTCCGACTATGACATGCAATTATGATCCAGGATTTTTCTCAAGGCGGCAATCTGCTTTTCAGAAAAGTTACACCGCTAAGAACATGCAGTACATCTCAAAAACCTTTGATGATGAGAGGAGGTGTTCTGGGGATGCAATTGACCTTACTGAAGCAACAAGTTCACAGGAGCTAATGGATGAATATGAAAATCATTGGATATCAGAGGAAGAATATGAGGTGCATGCAGTTTCTGGGATAGACTATAATCAACACTTTGGTGGTGGTGTGATGTATTGGGATCCTTCTGACACTGGTTTCTCTCGACCACCTTCCCTTAGTTCTGATGATAGCGGATGGCCTTGGCATGAAGCGGAGCTGAATAGGGCAGTTGATGATATGGTTGCCTTCTCGTCTTCTTATAGTACAACTGGATTGACTTCCCCAACTGCTGCTTCATTCTGTTCTGCTTTTGATCCTTTGGTCCCTGGACACCAGGCACTTGGTTATGTTATGTCAGGAAATGAAGTACCTGGTAAAGCTATGCTTTCATCAACCGTGACAGATGCTGCTGCAGAGGAGGATGTCCCTGGATCTTTGGCCAGTTTATCTAGTGATGTCGAAGGCAAGACAGGAGATTCACTTCCTTACCCAATTTTGCGGCCTATTATCATTCCAAATATGTCAAGGGAAAGATCAAGATCTGATTTCAAGCGTAGTCATGATCACAAAAGCCCCTGTGTTCCTCCTACTAGACGGGAACATCCCCGGATAAAGCGGCCACCATCACCTATAGTGCTTTGTGTTCCACGGGCTCCCTGCCCTCCACCACCCTCTCCTGTGAGCAACTCCAGAAAGCACAGGGGATTTCCAACTGTGAGGTCTGGTAGCTCCAGCCCAAGGCAATGGGGTGTGAGAGGTTGGTACCATGATGGAACTAACTTGGAGGAAGCTTGTGTACGAATGGATGGTGCTGAAGTTGTTTGGCCTTCTTGGAGAAATAAAAAACTTTCAACTTATCCAATGGTTCAGCCACTCCCTGGGGCTTTGCTGCAAGATCGTCTAATAGCAATGTCCCACCTAGCTCGCGATCAGGATCATGTGAGTGTGCTTCGGCACTGTACTATTGCAAGTGTATCACTAAATGTGTTTTGAGTTGATTGTTTGATACAATTTTGATGCAGCCAGATGTTTTGTTTCCTCTTCAACAAGCTGAGATACAGAACTGCCCTACACGAAAGGCTTCTCTTTGCTTAGTACAGAGCCTTCTTCATGATGAAATTGACTCTTTTTGTAAGCAGGTAACAGGCTTAAAATTTGTTCATGTTTTTTCTGGAATTACTTAAACATTTTTCATAGATTTCAGTTTTTATTTCCTTTCATTAATGGTCTGTCACTGATTACTTGTTTGACATGATTAAACCCAAGGTTGCTGCAGCAAATATGGCTAGGAAACCTTTCATTAATTGGGCTATCAAGCGGGTTACCCGGTCTCTCCAAGTGCTATGGCCTAGGTCCAGGACAAATATCTTTGGTTCAAGTGCAACTGGTTTATCCCTTCCAACAAGTGATGTGGATCTTGTGGTTTCCCTCCCTCCAGTGAGGAATTTGGTAATAACTTTATGTTTTTATTTTAATACTTATACTTGTTTATGCTTGTACTTTTAAGAAGAGAAACTTATCGCAGAGCTTTTTCCAGGAACCTATCAAGGAAGCTGGGATTTTAGAGGGTCGTAATGGCATTAAAGAAACTTGTCTTCAGGTATGTTGATGGCCTTCTAAATTGATACTGCAGTAGATGAGGCAATTGTATCATAGATCACTAGTGATATTTGCATCTCTAACTTTTACTTTGATTCTCCAAAAAAAATTGGATCCCTGGTTAGGCTTTTTGTTGAGATGGAACCTGGGGTTATGCTTTTTTATTTTTTTATTTTTTTATTTTTTTATTTTGAAGCTTTTAACTGATCATTAGACAACTTTTAACAATTATTTTTTCCATAGCCTTTTGTAGAACTAAATTCTCCATTAATTTTCCAGCATGCAGCTCGATATCTTGCCAATCAGGAGTGGGTAAAAAATGATTCACTGAAGACTGTGGAGAATACAGCTGTAATGCCTTGTATCTTAGAACTGTTTGAGCATTCTCTGCCTTTTTATCTTAGTTGTTTTCTTCTATGTTTCTTCTCTTACTGGACCTCCTTTTCTTGTAGATACCTGTTATTATGCTTGTAGTGGAGGTCCCCACTGATCTGATCACTGCTGCTGCTTCTAATGTACAATCACCAAAGGAGGAGCCAATTCATTTGACTGGTGAACATGACAGCCAAGTTCATTCCAATATGGTTGTTTTAGAGGACTCAATTTCACCCAAGTGCACACAACTTAACCGTGATAGCAAAAGGGATGTGAAATCAATTCGTCTTGATATCAGTTTCAAGTCTCCATCTCATACAGGGCTCCAAACAACTCAACTGGTATACTTTGTTAAGAATATATTGATTCATAAATTAAATTTCAATGATGGCTATAAATTATATGTGATTTTCCTCTAAATCCTGTCAAAAGAGTTTTAACTAGTCTAGACATATTTGGAGGCTATTATCACATACTGCCTGTTCCATTTAACAATGGAAGTGTGACAGAGGCTTCTCAGATTTCTAGATCATTTTTTATTCCAAACTCTAGCTTCTTTCTTGACAGGTTGAAGGGCAACTTAGGAAGATTGTTGTCTAAAAAGTAGTTATACACGAACTGAATTCCTTGTTTGTGCAACTTGGACTCGTACACACAAATTGAATTCTGAATTCTTTGTTTGTGTATCTTGGATTGGGAATTTATGAGAGGCATGTTACAAGTATAATTTTCTTAACACTAGTTGAATGTTGCTAAGATAGATTAAGCATTCAATACTAGAGATCAATGAAAGGTTGATATTCTGCATAAATGTTTAGATGCATACCGATTTTTGATCTTGGATATCAGATTATCAGCACACTAAAACTTAAGTGCACCCTGACATTTGTGTTTTCCTAAGAAAATTTGTATGTTCTACTCAAATCTATGGGTGTCAGCACATCTTGTTTCCTGGTTATTAGATCAGCTTTGTTGAAACTGAATGGCATATTTGGTGAAACATAATGCAACGCAATGGAAAGAAGAAATGAATCATTTTTTTCCTGCTATTTTTACATTAAATTCTGGTACAGTCGACTGGGCGTATTATAAGTGAAACCCATGCTTCCTTGTAATTTTTTCTCAGAACTCTTAGATGATGGACGAAACTGTGGATTTTTATCAGAACTCTTAGATGTTATTGAACCCTATTGAACCATAAAATAGTTATGGCTTGTCCTTCAAAATTGTATAATTCTCAACTAGTTTCTAAACATGGGAGGTTTATTAGTAATTTTTCCTATTGAGGCCGGCTCTTCTACATTAGAAATTGAGTCTTATTTGTGATTCATTTGTTTTGAATTTTGATACGATTTTTCTTTTTAAGTTTTTATGATGGTGTTTAACTACATGTACATTGAAACTCATGATGATATTATTCTCTTACTTCTATATAATCTCTGTGCAGGTTAAAGATCTCACAGAACAATTTCCAGCTGCAACACCTCTTGCTTTGGTACTGAAGCAGTTCTTGGCAGATCGAAGCCTTGACCAGTCCTATTCTGGAGGTTTAAGTTCCTATTGCTTGGTAATTTATACTTCATGCCATTCTCATATCTTTTCAACTTTTCAAGTACATGTGAGACTCAATTGTTGTGTAGTTAGCATTTCCTTAGTTTTCCTTATCGAACTGATAGGTGATGCTATTATCAGACTGAACTCATACATGAGTGCTTGCATGTGCATATACACACTTTGCAAACTAAAAGAGGGCAACATAAATTCTCGCCCTCTTGTTTGTTTGCAATGCAATCTTGGATCATTCTAGAGGTTTTGCCCAGGTTTTATGTAGTTTATTCATGCAAGATTAGTTTTGATAACTTTTTAATAATCTTCAAGTCTTTGCATCTATTCAAAATGCTGAATTGTCATGACCCCTTGTTTTTTTTTATTTATTATAATCATATTGTTTAAATCTTGCATTTTCTTCCATCATACCTTGTAAATTGAAATGCACATTGGAAGTCAACTGATCACAACTGCTGGACTACAAAATTTCTCTTTGCTTTAGCAGGGCTGTATATCCAAGCACCTTGTGGTGGTTCTTGACTTGATGTGAGTGGATATCTTCAGTTATGTATTTCTAACCTGGTGCTATCCGCTCCTTTTACAGGTGTTGCTAATTATACGTTTTCTACAGCATGAGCATCATCTTGGCCGGCCTATCAATCAAGTAACGTGTTTTAAACTCTATTTATTTTTTCCTTGGACAGCACATGTTACATGTTTTCTATGATGTCTGTTTCCCTATAGACACACACAGACATAAGTCTGTTAATTCTTTGTTAAGTAGTCATATTAAAGTGACAGTTATATTATTGGCCCTGTGTCAAGTCATTTGATGGCTACTAGAAGTAGTATATTCTTGATTGATCTTTTTTTTTTTAATTGACTTATGGCGTAGTCGAAAATACTTTTTATGGCTCAGAGTTGACAATTTAATTAAATTGCTATTTTAGTAACTGACTTTTAACTTTAGATTAATTTGAAAGTACTCATTGCACAAGACCTCTGAACATTTTGGTAAAATTTACCCAAGGCATGCACATGCATAGTGTAACCACACGTTTGTGAACTGTGGCTTTTTGTGGACTTTGTTGCCTTTTATGGTGTTTCATGTGTTCCTTTGCTCATGAATGCCGCTTATGCCCAATAAGAATTTATAGTAACTGTGAACTGTTAACAAGTTTAGGCCTTGAGTCTCTTAACAGCTTCTGTCTCCACTTCTTGGCTAGCTTGCATATCTCTAATTTACAACCCAGTCTTTATTAGAGTAGTAGAGAAACTAAGCTATGTAAGATGTGTGCAGAACTTGATGTTCAAGTTCCTGTCTTTTCAACCATTTTCTCTTGGGATTTTATATACGAGTGCTTTTACCTGACTTGCAATTTTGGGCGTTCTTTCAGAATGTTGGAAGCCTTTTAATGGATCTTCTTTACTTCTTCGGGTTAGTCTAATATTGTTTTTTTTTTCATTTCATGGTTGAATTGTTTATCCCTGCTGACTTGGTGTTGTAATTATAAATTGATTTATTCACATTTTATGTACTTTCACTAATTTATTGTCTTGTGAATACAGGAATGTGTTTGATCCTCGCCAAATGCGTATCTCAGTGCAGGGAAGTGGGGTGTATATAAATAGGGAAAGAGGTTATAGGTAAGCACTGCACTAGCTCTATCGTTTTTGTTTTTTTTTCCACAAATGACAGGGCATTGTTCAATCTTTTTTCTTTCTATTGTGTATTGATTGATCTACTGCTTGATGCTGTAGTATTGATCCAATACACATTGATGATCCTCTTTTTCCATCAAATAACGTGGGGAGAAATTGCTTTCGAATACATCAGTGCATCAAGGTCAGCCTCCATATAATTTTTGTTTCATCTACTATTATAATAACATGACACTCAATTTTATGCAAATATATAGATTTTTCTCAATATCCAAGCAGGTATTTTAGGCTTACCTTTTTGTTGAGGATGTGAAACTTGCAAACATTTACCTTTCTTCTTATCCTACAAAATATTCTTCAACATGAGAAATGTGAAATTGGTGGGTCCTGCCGGTTAATGACCATGATGCTTCAGTGCTATGTTTGTGCAGATTTTTCTTTCTTTTCTTTTCGTTTTGTTTTTTGCTCTAAACAGCACCACTATTGGTGAATTGAGAAACTAAAGTCCTGTGTTTGCAATCACCTTCTTGCAATAGTCTTAGCTTTCACACCACTAAAACTGCTGTGATTAAGGGCATAGCTCCTTGAACTGGAATGTTGCTGGTTTTATTTTAAACTCAAGCAAATGGAGAAATGGGTGATTGAAGCTACAAATGCTCGCCTAGTAAAGCCTTTTTTAACTGAGATGTATAATAACAGCTCACTAAAAAAAATCTTTGACCAGAACGATTTGAGATTCCACTTGGCATTTTTTGAGACTGATCTTATCTTTTTGAGAACTGTTAATACCTGTGGTTCTTATACACACAGAATGTTATCTGTTGCAGGCTTTTTCAGAAGCTTATTCTGTTTTGGAGAAGGAGCTGGCATGCCTTCCTGATGAAGGTGATGCATGTTCAAGGCCAGCACACAGAATACTTCCAAAAATCATCCCAAGTATTGATATTACAGGGAGTTTAATTATCTGAAGAATTTATATCTTCTTCGAAGGTATTCATCATGCCACTTGTAATATTGCTCACAAATGTGTTAACATGCTAATTTCTGGCTCAAAGAAAGCTTGTTGCTCCCTGCGTCCAAAAGCCAAAGCCCACTACAGATCACAGGGAACATTTTTAATTTACTTCTAATTGATTTTCAGATTAGGAAATAAAAGGAAAATAATGTTCAGCTTGTAGAAGTTTAAAAACAATCAATAATTTGAATTAAGATTATCATAGTAATGAATTAGGAAACAATGAACCCTTACCTTGAAGTCTTAGTGGCATTTATGTTTGGTAAAAGGGATTATTAATTTTAGGTTAAGTTGAACTGTTGTCTGTGGTTGTGGAAGGTTTTCTTTTTGACATAAAATAACCTACTCTTTTTTGTGATCATGCTATAGTCAGCTATCGAGAGGGAGATCCCCTTCTTTTCTTCTCAAGGATGATGAGCTATTATATTTTTTTTCTCTTCTCTTCAGACCTAGCATAAATTGTTGGCTTGATTTTAATTTTCTGTTTAAATATGCTGTTGTTGAAGTCCTGCCTGCAGTTTTGGCAATGTCATGTTGATTCTGGATTAAGACAGTAAGTATAAAGATCTGAAATGACTGCTTTTTTTATTATGGTTTCACTCTTTCATTCTCTTAGGAAAAGCTTGGACGTTGTCATAATTCTTTCATCAAGGAATCTGCATCTATATTGTTTCTCGAATAAAATCTTGTTGAATTTAGTGAAAAGAATCCCTGTTTTGATGCAAAGTTAAATTTCACTTGGTTCTACATAAAAATTAATCACGTGTGAAAAATTTGTGAAACTAATTCAATTTCATTTCTCAGGACATAATTTCTAGGGACTGTTTCCATGACGTTGATTTCCAACTCAGATGTGGAAGATACCTGTCAATGGCTGGTGCTTCCATATTTCTGCTGGCCTGCCAGACCTGAGGTGTCCTGCATTTTCCAGGTAGTTCAGCTTGAGTTGATATGTCATCTGGTAATTCAAACTTAACCATATAAAAACTTTCCCCTTTTTGAAAAATGCATATACTTGCGCCAGCAGATGAACTTCATTGTATTATTGCATTCCTCCCAAACCCAAGGTTTTGCTATTTTTTTCTTGCAATTTGTTTTTACATATTGAATGACATGGTAGCTGCCTGTCTGGAGCATTCTGGTTACTGCTTTGAAATTCTGAATGAATTGTTCTGCAATAGGTAGGTAGCAATTCGTGTCTACATGTTGTCTTGGTGTTGATTGATGTGTTATATTGTGTTTTGTTTATTTCTTAGCTAGTTTATTTAGAATTTTATGAACTTTCTTATTTATTATAATTCTTGGGAATTCATGATGTTTTCAGGTGTTTGATTACTGAATTAGGTTGAAAATGAGATTATGTGAAGAAGCAGACTATGTGCTGAGTTTTGAACTCCAAATCCTAGATGTCTACTCTAATCAATCCAGGATACTGAGTGGTTTTACAGGTTATAACTGGAAATATAAAACTCAGTTTCATGTGTTCTTCACCTTTTTGAAAAGGTGAGACATTGGGCAACAGTTTCTATGAGAGCTTATAACCCAGTTTTTCTGTTTTCAAGCCTAAAAAGTGAGTTGAAATACGGAGTACGAATCAATTCAGAGTCTATGCAGCCGACACTGTCACAGTTTTTGGTCCACATCTTGAGTTCTAAAAGTCAGAAAATGCAAGACCAGATGTGTTGGAAAGATGATTTGAAGGGCTACAATTTTTCTAGAAATAGAGAATTTGTAATTCACGCGTTGACTTCCTCAAAATCAGCCCGCAACCTAATGAAAAATACCTGGCGGATGAGGAAAATGAATTCTCTGTCTTAGGAGGACACGACCAAGATATAAAACCTCATCATAAAAACTGCTGAACACGAGAACAGAAGGGACATGCTGGACACAGTGCAACAGAGAACAGAGAAGAGGCAGCATCTTGGAGGAAAAAAGAGGAGCAGAATGATTGATGCAAAAGAGCTGCTCTTTGAGAAGTCAATTCCTTCTGCTCTAGAGTGATGTTTGTCGAATCACATATGATTTCTTCTAATTTGATTGAAATAATTTCTTTATTTTGGGGCTTTCAATGTAGTCTAACTATGATTATGTGAATATTTATTTGATTGATCTAATTCAGTAGCTATTGAGTATTTTATTATGAATTTAATACTTGTCTCCTTGATCAAATTTTGCATGCTGTGACTCAATTTAAGATTGAAATGATAATTGTTTCAACTTTTGTTTGAAATAACATCAATAATTTATAGAATAGAGATATCTTTGGACACGTGTAATCTCTAGGGATTTTATTATTTTTAAAGATTTTTGACAAATTTATAATTTTCATAGAGATATAGAAACTTTATTTGTTAAAACAATCAATAATTTATTCATGCTCGAGGTAGAATTTGATTATCCTATAGGATTAATTCAATTAAGATGTCCTAAAAATGGCGAGTAAATATATTAGAATCTTTTTAATCTTGATTTCAATCTATTTATATAACTATTTGTTTGTTTTATTTCGCTTAATAAATTTTCATATTGATTTATCAAATAAATCTTGATTTAATAAATTATAGTATACATTAATAGTTTTTCTTACTTTTTCATGGGATAATACTCGTGAATATGTGATTTCAACCAACAGTGTCCAATGCCATTTCACATTGTGTCCGATATTGCCACACCTATCTATTCTAGAAAACCTATGCCTACGGAATGCATTCTTTCAATTTGATATTTTTGCCTGGCCAACTTGTAAGAAGTAGGATTGTCATCTGATAGTAATGTCATCTGCCAATTGCAAAACTTGGTTTTTGTTAGCATTAGATTGACCAACACTGCAATCATGATCCATTCTTGCATTTCAATGAACTGAATTTCTAAAGCTTCTGTTTTTAGGACAAGGAATCATACAGAAGTAGTTTTCACCCAAAATCATATCCCAATTTCTTTGCTCCCTTTGGACTTGAGCTGATTATATTAATGCTCCAGCTAGCAGTGCCTTAGTGAGGGCCTGTAACTCTTCTCACCCTCCAGGGTTTCCTACTCATGATAGAAGAGAGAGGAAAGAGAATGAGCAGCTGCAGAAAACTAGGTCCGCCCAGATCTGAGATGCAAGTTTAGTTGCTGCATCTTTGCACGTCTTTGTAGTTGCTATTAAGGTACTGTACCCTGCATTATCATATTTTAGTGTATTTTTTGCCTGTAATCTTGCCTCGCCGATCTTTATATTCATGTCTTCGTTTACAGGATAGGTACAATAATCAGAGATGGGCGGGTTGAGCATGGATCATGGAGGGGGTTAGACTTTTCGTCAATGCGCATGCATTTGCATTGATGGAAGAACAAGTTGGATATGAAGTTGGATCAACGACTGGAAGCTTTAGTTTAGGAGTTTAACGTGGTATTGACTTCAAATTCCCTCATGCTCAGGATGAGCTGGAAAACAGTGCTACCTCATTTGCAAATTTTCCTAGAGAGGATTAGGATGCAGAAACATGAGCAGGAAAAAGGCAATCCAGGATTCTGAAATTGCAAGGACAGATATACCAGGCATTGGTAATTGTTCTGCTAAGTTCCTTCCTTTATTTGCAAGGTCTTCCAGTGAATCGTGTGATTAGCAGAATACAAGTCTTCTAGTGTTCGATCTTGGTTGTCTAGAATAAGAGATTCTAACTAGATCATGAGATAGCAAAATATTGTTGTATTACAATTAAGCTTTAACAAGTATTATATTCATTGTTTCCAGACAATCTCCATTCTTCAAATCAGGTTCCAGATATCTTTGGTATTCTTTCTTAGTTATCTTTCAGCTCTATGGTTGAAGTTCTCAAGTGAGAATTAGTTATTTTGGTGGGTTTTGATGGGCATGAAAGTTCTGTTTATGAGATTAACTTCTCTCCCTATTCACTTGTAGATTGCATGTAGGGACCCAATTGAACAGAAACACAGGTTATTGCTAGTTGAGCTGAAAAAGCTTGGCTTAGCAAGTGGTAGAATGCTTGACATGATTCATATATATGCTGGTGACATAAATAAACAAATCCACGGAACAGAAATGATAAACTTATCAGATTTGGTGGTTGTAATAATCTCTTATTATTGTCTTTGTATTACAGCAGACGTGAATATATATATACATAAACTAGGAAACTATTTAGGAATGTCTTCTAATCCTATAATCAGCCTATAATCTTGCAGAATCACATAATTGATTCATACTTACTAGGAATATACAGCTCATTGACAAAACTACCCCCAAGCTGGGATAAGAAGCACCAGAAGGAAAACTGCAGTAATGGCACCGGCAAAGAGGCGGGTGTTGCCGACACGCCTCAGGTACACTGATTCCTGGATCCACGGTGTAACCTCAGCCAACGAAGCCGTGGCGTATACAAACAGAGCGACCAAGAATGCTGACGTGACCATCTTTTGAGTATCGTATGGAGAAGAAGGCGTTGATTGATATTTCACCTGGATTTGTTTGTTCATTGTACCCACGAGCAGAAAGAAAACCCCATGAACGATGCTGTCACCATTAACAAAATTAAAATTGCTTCAGCAAGGTCATTTTACAGAACAGTGTGTATATTTTTTGCTCTGTTGTCGAGGAAGTAAATTGATAAGAAAGAGGAAGTAAATTGATAAGAAAGAGGAAATTAGTACGATCTTGATCAAATAATTAAGTAAAAGAAAAGAAAAACGAAGAACAGAGCTGAAGAGATTTACAATAGCTTCTCTCTCTCCTCAAGATTTGGCTGGTTCGCATCCATTTTCTTCTGCTTTCTTTTGCCACGAAGAAGTTGCCTTGGAGGTCGACTAATTCGCAGATGGATGAAGAGGGGAGGAGGCCTCCTCTTTTATAAGAGTTGAGTGGGGTCCACGAGACGCCCTTCGTCTTTCTAACAACGTTTTTTCAAAACCCGACGTCTTGGGCTAACTAGAAATTAAATAATCTTGCTTTAAAAAAAAGGGGCCCTCGTCACCATACTTGACAGCAGTGCAAGAATGATTAGAAATTCACTCGGTTTTGTTAAAGCGACGTCGGATGGTTTTCCAGATCAATTAATATTCAATTTCACAGTGATTATAATTTAAATTTTAGAGTCAAAGATGTGTTTTTTTAGTTAAAATTCTCTATTTTTCTCCATGCATTTCTATTTTTATTTGACAAAGCCAATAAAGTAGGTAAATAAAAAATGAAGTGTTGAAATAAAATTTATAATGATTTGAATTATTTAGATTTGGGGATGAAAAGGTGTTTATAGAGTGCATCACTGCTCTTCGTTATTCATTTATTTCTTTTTATTTTTATTAAAAAACTATCCTTTTATTAGAAGTCCAGTTTTCTATATAATGATTTATTGTGATCTCTTAACCAATTTTCAACTAGGAGATAAAAAATATATTTCGATTATTTTATGTGATTTATATAACAAGAAAAATCAAGTAATACAATACAGAAAGTTGAAAATAATAAAATATATATTTCATTCTCCTTGAATATTTATGCCATTTGATTTTAAAAATTTATTTGCCGATCTGAGTCCTCCAATCCGCGGTCTATGTAATCGCGCGCGCGCGCGCGCGTGTGTGTGTGAGAGAGAGAGAGAGCGGGGGGGAGAAAAACGCCGGGGACGTCTCAGACTCTCAGGCGTATTGCACTCTGTAAGTCTGTATAGTCAAAGACGAATGACTTCACGTTACGACGTTTAGAGGTCCATGCTTCGCAGACATTATCCAGTATCCACGCGCGACATTCCTCTGTTTCAAGATTGGTTTGTTTACTGCCACGTGGATCCAAACTAGAAATAAAAGAAATTATAAACACTTTCACAGGAAAATAAAAACATCAGTGGCTTCAAAGAATCTAAAACACTATGCAAAAAGCCAATACTAAATTATTCCTAAGCTTAGACCTGATTTATTAGGCATATTTAAACTGAAAAAAACATGTAAGCAAAACTTTTTTCGTGAAACAAATTTTATTAACACCGAGATCGATTATTTTAATGACTGAATTCAATATCAACATTTATTTTCTCTCTTTGATACTAGAATCTAACAAGATCTCTCTCTTTTCTCTCAAAACAAGAATCAAAATATAATAAAATAAATTTTAATACTAAAATTGAATTGCAAATCAATTGAGGGACCATATAGATATAATTTGAAAAGCATCACTAAATTGAACTTTTTATAAGAACTCTGAACCTTCCATCTTTTTCTTGTGTTTTTTTCATATCAATTCCTTTTCAATCTTATCTTTGTTCAATAAATTTAAATTTAGCTATCTTTTAAAGTTAACTTTAAAAAAAAAGATTTTATAGGAAAACTAATTATAAAATCAATTTTAAAACTCAATTTATTTGTTGAAAAAGCATTCCCAAATTTATGTAATCTATTTTAGAGAGCAATTGTAGAGTCTAGCACAGCAGGTCTTGAGTGATGAAAAAGGGACTTAAGATCTGCATACTAGGTCTCGAATTCGAATCAAAGACATGTATCTCATGTAATAGTCTGAAATAACTAGAGTTTTATTTGCTAATCTAAACTCTAGAAAATGACATTTACGAGTAGAAATTTCCTCGAATAAAAAAAAATAGCAATTCATTCACAAAAAAATTGAATTATTTCAACAATCACCGCTACAATCTCATCATCAAAATTGTCATAGACACACCACCTCCATTATTGTTCCATAGCCGTCACTAACTATCATTACTCCTCTTCTACACCACCACAAAAACATTGTCATTAGTGTTATTTTTCAGTTATTGTATTTAAAACTTTTTTACATGTTGAGTATTTTTTTTATAAAAAAAAATGTTATATATTGTGTTCATAATCCCAAAAGGGAAGAGCAACTACAATGGGGCCGTTTTGAAAGAGACACCGGTCCATTGTCAAAAGCAGTCCGGACCAAATTGTTTCCGTGAGGAATGTTGTCTAACTGGAAATCTTGGCCCATGGTCCATAAAGACAAGGTCTAGGTATTTTAGGCTCGGAATGGTTTTGAACTAAAATAAACAACTACACAAAAAATATTATTTTTCGAGTTTTTGAACCAATCCGAACAAAAAAAACTAGTTCAAACCGAACACGAATTGATCTTTCAGTTTGTTTCGGTTTTTTCATTCCAAACCGGTTCAAACCGAGATTATTCCAATTTCTAGCCTTTTTATTTTTATTGCTTCTCAATCTCGAGTTGCAGGTTCTGCTACTGGATACACGCCTGCAATGAGCCAATCTCTGTCTCCCACCACCAAATTATGGAGAGTGCTGCCTAATCTATTCCAGTAGCTCATTAGCAGTCCTAATCTATTCCAGAGGCAGAGAAAGCTTGTGCACGGAGGATTAGGAGAGTCGTCAGATCCACGATTTCTTTCTTGTTGTTCTGCCTTTTAGCATGGATTTTCCCACCACTGGATCCATTTGATTGTTAATCCGGCCGCGAGTTCTTGCTTGCTACGTCCTCAACAGCATCATCGCCACATTATTGTCCCCCAGTTGAAAGCAGATCTAAGAAATACGAGAGACAGATATCTAGCCCCTCGATGAGCTTGCCGGCCACCAAATAAATCTAGCTCAGGTAAATTTTGCAGGTCTCGCACCTCATTCAAGCAAAAAGAAGAAAATGCTCATGAAAAACATGTCATATCTTTCAATTTTCAATTGCCAAGGACATCCCCTCCTCTATCTCATTCTCTTATGCATTACATAAACAATGGATCTTCCCGATACGACTATATACAGAAAGGGGTTAGGGGCAGCAAGTAAATGATTTAACAGTATCTTAATCTATCTCTGCAAGGATCTCCACATTGGGCTGACTTGGTTTTGGAAGGTTTTTGATAAACCAGTAAGTTTGATTTTCTCAACCACACTGGTAATGGTTGTTTGGATTTTATTATATAGGAAGGATTTACAGTAGAGCAAGTAATTGGTACAGGCTATGAAAGGAATTAAATCTATACATTCTATAATTACATTAAGGCGTTGTATCATTAACTGTGATTGCATGATTATCTCCTTGATGTTCTCCTGCATGATTGTTTTCTTGATCTTCTCCTGCATGATCTTTTTCTGGAGGTGAGCTTGTGTTACCGCAGACAGGTTTCTCTCTGGGGCTCCTCGCAATTGCAATCAGCCCTTTCAACATTTCCAGCAACTTCTCAGCTGCTCGGCTTAGCAACTGGCATAGATCCTGGCATGATTCATAGGCTAACTTCACAGATAAGCAGGTCCACAGGACAGAAATGATGCAGGCCAGAACCAGGGCAAGAGTCATTAGAAGCAGAGTTGTCGCAAGGGCGCTAGCAAATAGGCGAATATTGCCGACAAGTCTTTGGTGGACTGATTTCTGTGTCCAGAGTATAACCTCGGCAACTGATGCCGTGGCATATATAAACAGAGCAACAAAAAATGCTGACATGACCCTCTTGTGGGTTTCGAATGGAGAAACTGGCATTGACTGGTATTTCACTTTGATTTGGTTGATTAACGTCTCCACGAGCACAGCAAAAATGGCATGCTGCACCAAGATGCTGTCATCATAACAAGATCAAAATTACTTAGACATGAGAATTGAAGACATCAAAATAAAGGGAAAAAGATATTTCATTTGAATCCCGTATGAACTGGATGAAAAAAACAAAAGGCAAAAGGATTTAGAGTAACCTCTCTTCTTTGAAACCAAGATTATGCGGATGATTTTCTGCCATTTTCTGCAGCTTGTTTTTTGCTAGAGAGATGCTGTTTTTGGAGGTTGGACTCTGATTAGCTCTGGATAAAATAAATAGGTGAGGTGTCTGTACTTCATTGATAACGCCTTTTATAGGAGGGAAAAGGACATAGTTACCCCGCAAATGAGTGGGGTGGTCAAAAGACGTCTTCCTTTTGTTTTAGACGTTTTGGCAATTCGTCAACGCCGTTTTTTCAAAATGCGGTGTCCCGGAATTACTAGGAATTAATTAATCATAGCTTCTCGCTAAAAATATCAACTTCGTAGCTGAAGCGAGTTTAAAAGGAGAAAAAAAATCAGTCCATGCTCCGTGGACATTCCTCAGCCTCGAAAGTGGTTTGGTTACTGCCTCGTGGATTCGGTAAGATTTTCAAAGCCCAGGGCTTTGTGCTATCTAATAGCGATCGACACCTGGTGAGATTTTCAAAAAAAAATTGATACTATGAAATTGTCATTTTTTATTTATTTTTCGTACAGTAAGAGAACTGTTTTTATATTTTTCAGAGCAATTCAGACAATTGCATAACCTGCTATTCAATAAATTTATCTGGAGATTCATGCTAATTTTATATTGAATAATGAGCTGATTTGATTGTGAAGTGGTTTTTATAATATTATAAAATATAAAAACTAATTCAACCTAGTAGAGTTGAATCGGAGTGAACATGATTTATTTTTTAGATTTACTCAATAAATAAATTTGATTTAAAGTTCGATCAAGCAAATAGTTGGACTATCCTTGTACAAAGATTAGTGAATGAGTGGAAACTTCTACGATGTCAGTATACGCGGAAGAGTTTTTCTTTTCTTTTTTAAAACAATTAAGAAAACGGGCGAGACGTCCTCGAGGTGAACAGTTGAATGGGCAAACAAACAAGATGAATGGAGGTGTAAGAGTGATTGAATCGACGGTTTAGAGATTGACACGTCGAATCCTGTAAGGTTTTAATCGTCCATGCAAACACGCGCTCTATCCTTTCGATTGAAGGATTGATAGTTTATTGTAGTTATATTAATCACTTCATTACCTGTAAATTAAACGAGAAGGGGTTTCATTGTAATCTTGTCACGTAATATTATTTACTGTGATAGTTTTTTTTATCTTTCATTTCTTTTTACTCAATTATTCTTTAAAAATATTTAACGAGAAGGAATCGTACAGCAGTAATTTAAAGAAAGCTGTTGTTTTTCGTTAAAACCTTGTCTCATTGTACTATCTGGGCCCATGGTTCTCCTTTAACATGGTTCTCTAGTTTTTTTCGGTTTGTGCAATACGTTGAATCCTTTGGAGGTCTGTCATGTCCCGGGCTGCACAATTAGTGGAAGCTTGTTAGAAATTAGATAGCTTTGTCAGCTCAAACTCGGAGAAATGGCATCAATACATTCATTTCTCACCCTTTTAATAACGGTATTATTGTGGAAAAAATGGTATTAATTTATGATTGTTTGCATCAGAATAACCCTCTTTACAGTAATTAATTTAAGTTTATGCAGAGATGCAAAAGGGTATGTACACGGATTCTTAAAGGGAAGCTTGCGGGTGAATTATCCAAAAAAATGAGAGAGATTTATTCGTACAAGGGTATGTACAAGGATTCTTAATTTATTCGTTATTTAATATCAAGGAACAAACTTGGAGTAATATCCGAAAGCAGAGCTTCCACCTTGGAATACAATTAATTGCTTATACAATCTCCACAGGGTCTTGTGGTTGCTCCTCAATCGACATGCCATCCAATGAGATCGATGAAAACGTCATGATCCTTTCGTAGATCCACAGACATATGAATTGGACAGTGCTACGAGCAACCATGATAGGCAAAATAGCCCACGCAACAAAAACAAGAGGCCCTAGTCGGGCGGGGAGCAGGAACGATACCAACGAGATCGATGAAAACGATCCTGCGAGGAATGCAACATGGCCTGAGAATCGAAAGTACGTGGTGTACTTAAATTTCATGTTGGCAGCAAATGCAAAGCAGTAGAGGAATGTTGCCAACAGAAAAGCCCACATGCTTGGCAAACGTGTCTGAAATGCAGATTGGCTTGTGCCTTGGAATTTAACTTGAATGACACCAATTAGGAAGGGATTGAGAAAGGCAAAGACAGCATGGCATGAGGTTGAGAAAATAAACCCTTGCAAACTGCAAAACAGAGTAACGCAAAATGTTTTACAATCTTAAGTCACCATATTGCCTTATGAAGCCATAAAAGTGGATGAAAGAATAGTAAAGGCGTATACAACCTTTCCTCACAGTGACAGCCGAAGTTTTGCTTGCCTTGTCCTTTGCTTTTACGAGTTCTTCGGAAGGATTTGCCAGGTCTCCCAACTGGATAGCCATAGTTCCGCTGTCTGCTCATCTCAAATGGAGGGCTATGCTGGTGCATGACTCGAGTGAAGAGGGCGTCCTCTGACCGGCTTGTGTTTTTCTTGAGTGAAGCTTCAACACTGAAAAAAAGAAAATTGGAGTGAAGGAAGCATTAATACAAGAAAGAGAGAGTGATGGACTTCAAAAAAAAAGAAATGCAATTTAGACTAGCCTTTCTTTCTCGAATGCAGGATTTGGCCTCTGGTTCTCAGCCATTCTGCTCTGTTTTATCTCTCTGCACAGATAATGAATGCTCAAATGGATGTCTAAGTCTTTGTGCTGAATTTGCTGGTGGAGATGTATTTATATGGAGAGAGGGGGGGGTTCAGGCTTACATCTTCTGTGTGCTTTTCATTTGTGGAACTTTGTCTGTGCCCTTTCTTCGAAGGTGGATAAGTAAAAAAACTACCGGGAAGTCAAAATACGTCCCAAGACGCGATCCCTGCGTCTCACTTAAAAAGCCAGTTTTGCTTGCCTTGTGCTTTGCTTTTATGAGTTCTTCGGGAGGATTTGGCAAGTCTTCCATATAAAAAAAAATTAAAAAAAATATATTTTTTTTTAAAACCAACACATTAAAATAATCCTAAAATATAATAAAATAATATTTTTCAACCTATATATATATATATATATATATATATAATTTACCATTAAGGTCTATTTGATAGTAATTATTTTTCAAAGTGTTTTGTTGTTTAAAGTACATTTAAAATAATATTTTTATATTTTAAAAGAAATATTTTTTGACACAAGTATATCAAAATTATCTAAAAACTTTAAAAAATATTTAATTTAAAAAAATTTATATATTTTTTTAAAATACTTTTGAAGTGTTGTGAAAAACAACCCTATTAGTAAATTAATTTGCTTGCTAAAATAGCAACACTCTACGGTGCTTTCCTCACCACGAGTAGATCATTTGAAAAGAACTCATATCTTATGTCACAACTTAGTATCAACTTGATGGGTTGCTTATTGGTGACTAACTCAATGATTAAGGAGGATCAATGAGTATGTACTGGGGTTATAATTGAGGATGAAAATGAAGATATTTTTGGTTTTTTTAATGGTGTTTGAACAATAAGATATCATAATTAATTTAATTAAGTTGTGGTTTTTTAATTTTTAATAATGGTATTAATTTATGATTGTTTGCATCAGAATAACCCTCCTTCCAGTAATTAATTTAAGTTTATGCAGGGGATGCAAAGGGGTATGAACAAGGATTCTTAAAGGGAACATCAATACAAGTAACCTCGTCGTCAAAATGTCAAAATATAGGGAAGTCAAATACGTTTTTTGGCTTTTTCCCAAAACGCAGGACGCCGATTTTAAAAAAATTAGTTTAATTACTGCCACGTGGATCCAATTTAGATTTTCAAAGCCCAGGGCTCTGTGCTTTCTAGAAGCGATCGAAACCTTGTGAAGGAATGGGCCACATATTAGCGGCTAGTTGCTCCTCCCCATTTTGCATAACGCCTCCACAAAATGTCTTGGGCTCTGGAAGCCCATCATGAATACAGGTGATTAACAAGATTAATTAAAAAAAAGGGAGAGAAAGGTTGTGCTGGGAGGTGATTAATAAAATTAATTCAAATACTGTTTGAGGCAGTTATATACAGTAAAGAAAAAAAAACGAAGGTGAATTGGTTATTGGCAATCACCATTGTCCTCGGTTTTTAATGATGCGCTTGACCTGGACATAAAAAAAAATATTATGATATTTAATTTCTCGTGACATGAATTATTTCTTAGATTATTTTTAATAATTTTATTTATTAAAATTTATTTTTATTTAATTAAATAATAGTAAGAATAAACACACTTAAAATTGAAGGGAAAATTCTTATTAGAAATACTATTTAGAAATATATATTTTTTATTTTTAAAAATAAATTTTATTTATATAAAACATATATATAAATATATACACGAATTAAAAAAAATATATATATATATAAAATATTCAAAAATAAACCGCTATTTAAAAACAAATAAAAGTTTACACTTTTATATATATAGAAAAACTGGAGTTATCCAATTGACTTATTATTCAAATGGTTATATAAAAACTCAATTTGTCATTCTTATAAAAAGATATCATTTTTATTTTTTTTTTATTTTTCAAATAACTATTTCATTAGGTTAATAGCATTCAATTTATAACTTGAGTCTTAAAACTTTGAATAAAAAGAAAAAAATAATGGATTTATTTAAAATAAAACATTGACATAAAACACACGCATATATATAAAGAGGGAGGGCTTAGCATACAAATATA
This sequence comes from Salix viminalis, assembly GCA_029228465.1. Classification (NCBI taxonomy): domain Eukaryota; kingdom Viridiplantae; phylum Streptophyta; class Magnoliopsida; order Malpighiales; family Salicaceae; genus Salix; species Salix viminalis. Next base: position 8,426,169 of record CM055439.1, read on the forward strand.
AATAAATAGTGAAATAGCACGGGATGAAAAAGTTTTGACATAACAAAATAAAATTAAGTAGTTCCCTTCCCTTAAATTCTCAGGTTTACTTAGCTACTTTAAAAAATAAAGAGGAAAAGAAGTTGGTGACAGGGGTGGAGGACAAAAAAAACGTGTTTTGTATTTTGATATATAGGGGCAGGGGTAAAAACGACAGAAAAACTCTGGGGACGTCCTCAGTCCTCATGGACATGAAGCACACGGACGTATTTTATAGTCAAAGACGAATACTTTTCCACCTCATATCACCATGTTTCCAAATCCATGCTCGGTAGGCATTATCCACGCATGAGAGAAAGGGGGGGATCGGTTCAAGACATCGATGGTTTGGTGAGTGCCACGTGGAACCAATTAGATTTTCAAAGCCCAGGGTTCTGTGCTGTAAATCCTCTACTTGTTGGAGACTGGGCCAAATATTAGCAGCAAACTAGTTTGATTTGGATGGGTTAGGTTTAGCAAAAATAGAAGTTAGAATAATATTTTTAAACGTTAAATACATACAAAATATAACTTTGTTTCAAAATAGTTAAATTAACAGGTCAGAAAATAAATGATGAGATATAGTAATCGTAATATAAATTGAAAACCTATTTTAAAAATACATAAATTATCATTGTTTTTTTAGGAAAAAATGGCAAGTTTAGAAAGAAAAAAAAATAAGACAGTGAAAGTCTGAAAGATACCAAGTCGGGCCTCACATGCCCTTATTTTTTTTAAAAAAAAAGTTAATGAAATCCATCCTATTTGTTTTTTATTTTTATTTTTAAAAAAAATAGTTTGTTTTTTTCGTTATAAATTCTAGCTATTGCGGTGATTAGCAAATTGAGGTTCATATTTTTTTATCTAGAAACTTATTTTTCTACTAAATTTTTAATCTAAAATACCTAGAAAAAAATACTTTAATAAAAACACCAATAACCTTAAACAACCTAAAAAACAGCAAAATCCTGAAATCGGTCTAAAACTTAATGTCTATTTTATTTCTCTATCACTGGAATCTTACAAGATCTCTATATCCTCTCCCCGGACCATAAAGTAGAGTATAGTAAAAATAATTTTTTATATCAAAAATTGACTGTAAAAAAATGTAAGTGACCGTATAAGTATATATTTGAAAAGTAAGAGGACTAAATTAATTTTTTTATGAAATCTTTGACTCCTCCACCTTTTTTGGTGTCTTTTCTACAACAGTCCTCCATTTTTCAATATTATCCTTGGTCAATGAGTGTCTATTTTATCTTTAATCCATTTAATCTCTCAAAATTGAATAATATGATTATTATAAACGATAACGAGTTAAATTTTTTAATAAATAGATATTACATGTTGAGTACAAGTGAATTTTTTTTAAAACATTCTCAACCTCATCCAAATTGAATAACCTAAAATATAACTAATCACCTTCGTACTTACAATTAACTCTCATTATTTAATCTCTTTCCCTTCCATCATCTCCTCTAAACTAAATGTTATTAACTAATTATTATTTGTTTTTATCTTTTCCCCATTTAATCGATGCTACTTTACAACCAAATATATTCTATATAAATTTATAATTATATATTAAAACCCGATCAATGAACACCACAACTAATAATCTAAATTGGACTTTTACTTTAGGTGGTGTCTCTTTTATATTCTCTTAATAATAGTTTTTTTTTGGTTTGCATTATAGATCAAGCCCATTCAAAGTTTAACAAAATCAAAATGAGAGCCCCTTCCACAGAATTTACGGGACGTTGAGGGTGAGAAAACAGAGAAAGTAAAGAAAACCCCGGAGAGGACAAGAATCCATCTGCTAGATGGGCAGCAATACATCAGGGGAGGAATGCTTTGAATCGGTGATCTAAGCACAAACTTCATCATATTAAGCCCTCAATTAGCCCCTCAATGAACTTGCTCACCGCCAATCTCAGATAACTTTGCAAATCTCGTACCTCATACAAACAAAAATGTAAGAATTCGAAATGTGATTAATTTCTATATATTCGGTGTATTTCTTCTCTTACAATTGATACACAATTTATAGACAAATTTCTAGATTAAAATAGCTAGAATAAAGGTTATTTTTCTTGTTACTTGACACATTACCTATAACAGATAATTAACGATCATATTTAACAAAAAAGAATCACTATCTTAAACACTGGCTTGGTTTGGCTTCTTTTTGAGATATCCAGGTCATTTGAGTATATTCATCAATAAATACAATAAAATAACGAGCATTGAAAAATGAAGGAACTTTTGTAGGGCCCTAAACATCCGAGTGGATGACTGCGAAAGGTTCTAAACTTTTATGCAGACTTGGTAAATAGGGAATACGGTGGTTTTTGGCCAGTTCATATATTTTACAATGAAAATCCAAATTGCTTAAACCTGAAAATAACTGTGGTTGGAGCTTCTTGAGATACCCAAAAGAGAGATGTCCTAGCCTGCGATGCCACAACCATACAAGAGTGTGAGCTTGATCCGTACTTCTGGTCTGATGTGTATGACCCAGCTTTAACCCTCCTTGTTTTGTTAATTCTAAATAATACAGGTTGCCCCGTCTAACACCTTAACTAAGAAATTTTCGGGTTAGAATGTCCTAAAAAACACAAAACAGAGGCCAAAATGTTACCATGCACTCAAGGGTAGTCGTAATTTGATTAACCGACAGGAGATTTTCCGCAAGAGATGAAACAATAAGGACAGTATCTAGTGTAATAGTGTTAATTAAAATGATAGATCCTTTCACCATAACAGAAGAGGTACTACCGTTAGCAGTGCATATAGTTGACCATGAGGAGGGTTTATGAAAGATTAAATTATCGGAATCACTAGTCATGTGATTAGATACACCTGTATCAATAATCAAAGTTCTATTTTTTGTAATAACAGAGTTTGCAAAAGTTTTACAAATTTTGCCGAGATGAACGACATACACCATAGGTTATACTTGTTCAGTTCTCGTAAAATTTACCATACCTGTGCTAATATTTTTTTCTTGGGTTTTTTTCTTAAAATCCCACCAATCAGGATAATCAATATTTTTTTAGCATTTTTGTTTCAAATGACCTGCTTCACCGCAATAGAAACATACCAGCCCACCCGGGTTTTTATAACCCGAATTAATCACCTGCCTCCATTTTTCATTATCGTGACCCATATGTCTCACACCTCCATTTCTCTCGGTCTCAACTCTCATCGCAGCTCCTTAACCTCCTTCTCATTCTCCTTCTCGTTCTTCTCTCTCACCAAGCCATCAACAAAGCCACCCATTTCAGCCATCTGCGCCTCAATAAAGACATAAAACAAACCATTTTTGATATCCAAACTTACTTTTCCATCACTGATTTTACCGAACTCAGTCTCCAACTTACTCTTTTCGTTACTAGACAGAGCCAACTCAGACTCCAACGCCTCCTTAGCTTTCATCAGAGACTCAACTTGTTCTCGGCGTTTTTTAGCTTCCTTGACAAGCATATCATTGAGAGTTTTCAAAGATTGAAACTTGTTATCAGGGTTTTCCATGAAGGGTGGTTGTTGATTCTCGGTGGTGAAGTTTTGATTTTGATCTTGTGAGTTATCTTGCTTGGGGTCTTGGGTTCTCATCAGGGTTTCTGGGGAAAGTATGGGTTAGCTGGGGTTCGTGATGATGGGTTTCTGAGAGAGAAAAAATTGTTCAAGGAGAAATACGAGAAAGAGAAAAAATTGACTTATCAGTTGGGTCTGTTCCCGGAGCTAGATGGAGCTAGATGGGTTTGTTGCCGAAGATGACGAAGAAGCACGATGAAAAGACTCGCCGCAGATAAACGGGAAAAATATATCCTAAACACTGGGCTGGCTTGGCTTCTCTCTGGGGCTCCTCGCAATTGCAATTAGCTTCCCTCAACATGTCTAGTACCTCATCAGTTGCTTGGCTTTGAGCACCTGGCACAGATCCTGGCATGATTCGTATGCTAATTTCACAAATAAACAGGACCACAAGACGGAAATGATGCAGGCCAAAATCAGGGCAAGAGTCATTAGAAGCAGAATTGTAGCAAGGGCGCTAGCAAAGAGGCGGACATTGCCGACAAGTCTCTGGTGGACTGATTTCTTCGTTCGGAGTGTAACCTCGGCAACTGATGCGGTGGCGTATATAAACAGAGCAGCAAAAAATGCTGACATGACCCTCCTGTGGGTTTCAAATGGAGAAACTGGCATTGACTGGTATTTCGCTTGGATCAGGTTGTTTAAAATGTCCACGAGCAGGGCAAAAACGGCATGCTGCGCCACGATGCTGTCATCATAACAAGATTAAAATTACTTAGACACGAGGATTGAAGACAGGGAAATAAAGGGAAAAAGAAATTTAATTTGAACCCCGATGAACTTGATGAAAAAAAATAAAGGTGAAGGGATTAAGAGTAACCTCTCTCCTTTGAAACCAAGATTATGCGGATGGTTTTCTGCCATTTCCTGCAGCTTTTTTTTGCTAGAGAGATGCCGTCTTTGGAGTTTGGATCGAGGTAGCTCTGGAGAAGCAGGTGAAGTGCCGTTCCTTCACTGATTAAAAGACTTTATAGATGAGGAAAGAGGCTGAAGTCTTGAATCATAGCTGAGCCCACAAATGGGTGGGGTCGTCTAGACGTCTTTCGTTTTGCCAATTTTCCAAAGACGTATTTGCCGGCGTTCTGGGGTTGCTATAAATTAATTCCTAGCTTTCCGCACGAATCCTAAAATAAAATATAAAGTATAAAAGCATGAAAATAGTTAAATTACTTAGGTTTTCTATACACTGTTTCTGGTTTTCTGGAAAAAAATCAGTATTTTCTCAAGACTTAACTAGTTTATATTTTAAAAATAAAATATGTTCATTTAAGAAACATTGAAACTTTCTTCATTTATAATAGAAAATAGAAAAAAACATTATACATTAATTAAATATTACAAGTTTATATGACTTTTCAAGAAACTAGTGTGTGAAATTAAAGACAGTTAATAGATTTATGCTAATAGCACGACTAGTGGATGTTTTAAAAAAAAATTGTTAATAACAATTTAACGTTCCTAAACAATCCTGGTATTTATTTATTTATTTTTTTTGGAATTTATTGCAAATATTTAATAATATCAAAATGCAAAACAGCGCTTATTTGGTATTTTCAGTGAATATATTTTTTTTATTTTTTTCTTGACACGAATCAAAAATAAATAAAATTTCATAAATACACTTATCCAATCCTTTAATGGATATGTACTGAAGAGGGAACCTCTGTTTCATTTATTATTAAGCAGCACAAAAGAGCGAAAATGATTGCGGATGAGTGGAAACTTCTAGATTGGCAGTCAGACGCGGAAGAGGGTTTTTTTTCTTTTTTAAAACGGTTAAGAAAGCAAACGGGCGAGACGTCCTCGAGCTGAACAGTTAATGGGCAAACAAACAAAATGAATGGAGGTGTAAGAGTGATTGAATCGACGGTTTAGAGATTGACACGTCGAATCCTGTAAGGTTTTAATCGTCCATTCAAACACGCGCTCTATCCTTTCGATTGATGGGTTGGTAGCTTATTATTGTAGTTATTTTAATCACTTCATTACATATAAATTAAACGAGAAGGAGTTTCATTGTAATCTTCTCACGTATTATTATTTACTGTGATAGTTTTTTTTTATTTTTCATTTCTTTTTACTCAATTATTTCCTAAAAAATATTTTTGTTTTGTATAGGTTATTACATAAATTGCAGTTTCAGTGGGTTATTTGGATCAGCACAAGTATTTTTAATTAATTTTTCTTTCTCAAAATTGATTAAGATTTAGACTTTATAATTTCTTTTTGTTTATTTTTTATCAAGTTATTATAACATGATGACCAGTGAATATTGTTAACCTGGGTTGACTAAGTTTTTTTTTATCACACAACACTAGTTTGATTAAAAAATGAGCTTCATAATTTGTTTTGATTTAATTTTTTTAATAATATCTTTGTTTTGTGATCAGGTTCAAGAAATTTTTGTATCTTGACCACGATTAAATCAATTTTTTATTTTATTTTTTAGTATGTCGACAAAGTTTCATCATCCAGGTCACATGTCCTTCGATATTACATCTTATTTTTAATGGGTTGACCCCCATTTTATGACTCGAGTTACGAGTTTGTTGGGTGAACACAATTAACTCGATTCTTTTCTTTTTTTAATTGATTTCCACCCCCATTTTCATCGATTATATTGTATTTGTTCGAGAATTGCAAGGCTTCATGATTTATTTTGGTTTGATTTCTTATTAAATTATCATCGACTTCGTGACTTAATAATAATACATATTTGGGTGACCTTACTTTTTTTTTTTGTCACTTTTTTTAATTTGTTTTTCTATAAACTTCATTGTTCAAACTTCAAAGTTGGGTATGCATGTTTAATCGAGAATTGAGCTTTGTAATTTGATTTGTTTTTCTACGTAGTTATCCCACTTTTATGATTAGGATCATGTATTTGATAGGTTAACTCATTTAAATTAGATAGTTTTTTTTTCTTTTTATAGAGTTATTTTTGTATTGTGATCCAGATCATGAATTTAGCATATTGACCTAAGTTGTTCTTTTAATTGATTTCTTTTTTCTTTTTAATCTCATTCTTCAACATTGGACTACTTGATGAGTGAAATTCATTATTTATTTCAATTTTTTTCCACGGTGTTATCTCAAATTTTATTATCCGGATCACGAGTTTGATAAGTTTAACTCAAATAATTTTTTTTTACCATTTTAAATTGTTATTTTAATTCCATCTTATGATATTTGATTGAATGACAATTAAGATTTATAAATTGTTTTTATTTTTTTCTTATAGAGTTATCATAATTTTATAATCAGGTCATAAATTTGATATATCAACCTGGAGTTATCAAAGTAAATTTAATATATTTGTTGTCTTGGTGTTAAAAAAAAATTGTTGTCTTTAACAAAAAATCAGAGTCAAATCATGTTTTATTATTTTTTTAACTAAAAAAACATGTCAAAATATCTATAGATATATTTTTTTGTAAAGAAAAAAAATTACATTCTACAAAACATGAGATAAATAACTAGTACACACACCACGTGATGGCTCAAGTGTCTCTCTTTATACAACCCGGAACAAAGCCTGACAAATCAAAAGCCAGACTCGAAATATTTGCTGTATGCCCCCGGCCACGACCGTACAGGTCACAAGAACTCCGGTCTTGAAATAGGACAAAGAGCCACTAACAAAAAACTGCAAAAAAGTGAAATCATAAAGAATAAAATAGGTCAACATATGTTTAAATTAGTTTAGGCGCACGGGTCTTTCTAGGCCTATATGCTTGGGCGATTTAACAGGCCCAGTCTAGCTGGGGCAAGAATGAGTTTTTTTTTCGTTTTTTTTTATTATTTAAGTATCAGATTGATTATAGAATATATTTGTTCTTATATTTTTTTTATCATATTATAAAATAAAAAATAGGTGGACTGAGATTTTTCAAGTCTAAATACCTGTACAAAGACCAATAACAATATTATTATTTATATATATATAATCTAGATATTATTTTGTAAAATTTTGTTTACATTCCGAAAAAATTAGTGTCAACCCACAACAAAAGGTCATGCTATAAACCGTGCAGGGTCAAGAGTATTTTAACTTGATTGGCTAACCGATCTGTATTTAGCTCCTGACCAAACTTGAAGACACTAACATTTTTGGTAGCGTGTTGACCATAACTGGAGATAAAAAAAGCTCTGCCAGTCCTATTTAATAATAAAAATTATTTCATTTTATTTTTTTTACATGGCAGGTAAATTCCTCGGAATCAACCTCTTCTCAGGTACTCTTCTTTAAACATACAAAGATTTTTTTTTAAAAAAAAAAAAAACATGGAGGGATGGGGGAGGAGAACAGCCAGAAATAGTCACAAACAAGATTTTTCCCATGCCAATTACTCCATCTCAGGACATGTAGTATTGATCTAGACATTTGACTGATCTGGTTCTGCATTACGGCCTCTCACACTCTTCAACATGTCAAGCAACTTACTAGTTGACTGGTTTAGAATGCTGTACAGCTCTAGGCTGGATTCATAAGCGATTCGCATAAATAAACAGGCCCATACGGCGGAAACAACGCACCCCAAAATCATCTACCCAGGGACAGAAAAGTCCAAGAAAACAATGTAGATTGAATATTAGTTTAGGAGTTTAACGCGGTATTCAATTGTAGATTGCATGTAGGGACCCAATTGAACAGAAACACAGGCAGTGTCCTTGAGAGAGCATGTTATTGCTAATTGAACTGAAAAGGCTCGGCTTAATTAGCAACTGGTAGAATGCTTGACATGATTCATTTGCCGGTGACATAAATAAACAAATCCACGGAACAGAAATGATAAACTACCCCCAGGCTGGGATAAGAAGCACCAGAAGGAAAACTGTAGCGAAGGCACCGGCAAAGAGGCGGGTGTTGCCGACAAGACTCAGGTAAACTGATTCCTGGATCCGCGGTGTAACCTCAGCCACCGAAGCTGTGGCGTATATAAACAGAGCGACCATGAATGCTGACGTGGCCATCTTGGGAGTATCGTACGGAGAAGAAGGCGTTGATTGGTATTTCACTTGGATTTGTTTGCTTATTGTATCCACGAGCAGAGCGAAAATTCCATGATGCACAGAAACCCTGTCACCATTAACAAAATTAAAATGCTTCCGTAAGGTAATTTTACAAAACAGTCTGCATATTTTTTGCTCTGTTGTTGAGGAAGTTAATTGAAAAGAAAACGAAATTAGTACGACATTGATTAATAATTAAGTAAAAGAAAAGAAAAACGAAGAACAGAGCAAAGAGACTTTACATTAGACTCTGGTTTAACAAGTATTATGTTCATTGTTTCCAGACAATCTCCACTCTTCAAATCAGGTTTGGTATTCTTTCTTATTTATCTTTCAGCTCTATGGTTTAAGTTCTCAAGTGAGAATTAGTTATTTTGGTGGGTTTTGATGGCCATGACAGTTCTGTTCATGAGTGTAGAAACTTTGAATGTATATTTTTCAATAGTAATTCTTTGTTACAGTAGGGATTTATATAGGAAATATACAATAACAGTTTAACTTAATTACTACCACTAGCTATTCTGTTACAGAAAACAACAAATACAGAAAACAACAAACTAATTCTCTGTAACATAAAATAGCAAAAGAATCCAGGAAATCCACAGAACAGATGATAAACTACCCCCAAGCTGGGATAAGAAGCACCAGAAGGAAAACCGCAGTAATGGCACCGGCAAAGAGGTGGGTGTTGCCGACAAGCCTCCTCAGGTACTCTGATTCCTGGACCCGCGGTGTAACCTCAGCCAACGAAGCCGTGGCGTATACAAACAGAGCGACCAAGAATGCTGACGTGACCATCTTTTGAGTATCGTATGGAGAAGAAGGCGTTGATTGATATTTCACCTGGATTTGTTTGTTCATTGTACCCACGAGCAGAAAGAAAGCCCCATGACGCGCAACGATGCTGTCACCATTAACAAAATTAAAATTGCTTCAGCAAGGTCATTTTACAGAACAGTGTGTGTATTTTTTGTTGAGGCAGTTAATTGATAAGAAAAGGAAATTAGTGCGAACTTGATTAAATAATCAAGTAAAAGAAAAGAAAAACGAAGAACAGAGCTCTTACACTAGACTCTGGTTATCCATTTTCTTCCGCTTTCTTTTACCACGAAGAAGTTGTCTTGGAGGTCGAGTAAATCCCCAGATGGACGAAGATGGGGAGGTGGGAGAGTCGAGTGAGGTCCGAGAGAGAGCGAGAGTTAGAGAGAAGGGAGAGGGAGAGGGAATCCAGATGGACGAAGAGGGAGGGCTGACGAGGACTCTTTTTATAGAGTTGAGTGGTGTCCTCCAGACGGCGTCGTTTTTCTAAAGACGTTTTTTGGAAACCCGACGTCTTGAGCTAAGTAAACGTTTAAATAAGCTAGGCGTATCCCTCAAATATTAACTTGCATAGAAAAAAGGGCTCTCATCACCAAACTTGACAGGACTACAGGAATGATTAGAAATTCACTGCTCGGGTTTTCTTAAGCGACTTCCGATGAATAGGAATTTCACAGTGGTTATGATTTAAATTTTAGAGTCAAAGATGTGTTCTTTTTAGTTAAAAATCTCTATTTTTCTCTATGCATTTCCATTTTTGTATGACAAAGCCAATAAAGTTTCTATCAAGCAATATTGTTTTTTGAATAAAAAATTAAGTGTCGAAATAAATTCCCCCTATCTCTGCTCTTCGTTATTCATTTATTTCCCTTTATTTTTATTAGAAGTCTAGTTTTCTATATATTGATTTATTGTGATCTCTTAACCAATTTTCAACAAGGAGATAAAAAATAATATTTCGATTATTTAATGCGATTTATATAAAAATATCAAGTAGTCAATACAGAAAATTGAAAATAATAAAATATATATTTCATTCTCCTTGATTATTTATGCCATTTGATTTTAAAATTTTTTTTTGCCGATCATGTCCTCCAATCCGCGGTCTATGTAAAAGTGCATTCGTGTGTGTGTAAGAGAGAGGGGGGGAGGGAGAGAGAGAGGAGAAAAACGCGGGGGACGTCTCGGGCGTATTGCACTATGTAAGAAGACGCTCTGCCACGTGGAGATTTCTTATTATAAATTCAAATCATGTTTGACACAGTTATATACAGTAAAGAAAGAAAAAACGAAGATGAATGTGTGATTGGCAATTACCATTGGCCTAGACATAAAAAAAAATATATTATGATATTTAACTTCTCGTGACGTGAATTATTTATTAGATTATGTTTAAAAATTTTATTTATTAAAAATACTTTTTTTATGTCTCGTGACTGAAATAACTCTTGAAAATAACAAAATAGTGTGGAATATACTGGGATAAAGACGTATTTTCCTCACAGGTTTTTTCATGATTATCAACAGGTAAAGGGGTGTGTTGGTAATTACTCAATATTTTGTTTTTTAAATACTCCAGGTGCGTCGTTAGGATGTGCCTGCAGTGTTCACGCGCACGCGCTGATCGGGCGATTAACATAAAATCTTTCATTTTTTTTCATTATTAACACAATAATAATAATAATAATAATAATAATAATAATAATAATAATTTAATTGTTTTTCTTGCTTACTATTTTGTTGATGTTTTTTTCTTGGGATAATTTGATAATTTTTATTGTTTTGACAGTAATAACAATGATAATTTTTATTTTATTTTATTTTTTTGATTGATCTTTTGTTAAAGTTTTTAGAATTTTTTTAGTCTTTCATTTATTTATTTTTTCTTTCATAGTAGTAGTAGTAGTAATAATATTTTAATTGTTTTTCTTTCTTACTATTTTGTTGATGTTTTTTAGTTTTTGTTTATCGGGATAATTTGATAATTTTTATTGTTTTGATAGTAATAAAAATGATAATTTTAGATGTTACGACTCCGATGTTGTTATTGTTATAATAGAGTGTGTTGATTATATTAAAGTTCAAATATATAAATTTTACATTTTAATTTTGATCCAACAAATTTTATAAGAATTGTTTGTTCAGCCCGTATTGTAAGGGCGAACAATTTTTTTAATTTTCAAGTTAAATAAATTTTTTTCAACTAATAATTTTTATTTTTGTTTTATCATCTATTATATTTTTTTATTTGCTCTTTTATTAAAGTTTTTATGTTTTTTGTAGTCTTTGATTTAATTTTGCTTTTTTCATTATTAACGCACTAATAATAATAATATTATTAATAATAATAATTTTATTTTTTGTTCTTATTTTATTTTTTGTTATTTTTTTTGTATTTTTTTCTCAGGGTAATTTAATAATTTTATTATTTTGGTAGTGATATTGATGATAATTTTAGATGTCAAAATTTCGATGTTACTATTGTTATAATAAGGTATGCTCATTTGTTTTATTATATCAAACTTTACATGTATAAATATTCTATATTAATCTCAACAGATATAAAAATTATTTACTTGACCTGCGACGTAGTGCAAACTGACAACATCACAAAGGTTGATTTAAATGTTGGGAAAAAAACTATGTTTTTCCATATTTTTGTGTTGAAAAACTTCCGAGGCAATTACTTATTTCTGTCTCTTTGATGTTGAAGCTTTGATATTGTTATTGTTATAGTGTGTTTTGATGTGTTGTATCATATCAAACTTTGCATGTATAGATATTATATTTATTTTTAAATTAGTAAAATCTATAAATTGCTTCAAATCCAACAATTATAAAAATTATATGTTGACCGCAACGTAGTGCGGGCAATCTAACTAGTATATTAACTAAACAATAAACGGCGTAACGGTTTTATTGCACACACAAACTCAGTTAACTATTCATTGCGATAATATAATTACCATTTTGCCTCTAGGTCTGAAAAATTTTAACCCCCGAACCGGGGGTACTTTAACAATTTTCAGGGGACATGGACGGTATTTCTGAATTTGTTGCACAGTGAAACGACGCTTTTAGCCCTCCTAAACGACAAAACATGGCTGCCGGAACCGGGGGTATTTATGCATTTTTCGAGTTGGTTTTTTCGTAGTTTTTTCCACAAAAAATGCGGACATGACCCTCCTGTGGGTTTCAAATGGTGAAACTTGCATTGACTGGTAGTTCGCTTGGATCTGGTTGTTTAGCGTGTCCACGAGCAGGGCAAAAATGGCATGCTGCACCACGATGCTGTCATCATAACAAGATCACAATTACTTAGACACGAGGATTGAAGACAGGGAAATAAAGGGAAAAAGAAATTTAATTTGAATCCCCATGAACTTGATGAAAAAAATAAAAAGGCAAAAGGATTTAGAGTAACCTCTCTTCTTTGAAACCAAGATTGTGCGGATGGTTTTCTGCCATTTTCTGCAGCTGTTTTTTGCTAGAGAGATGCTGTCTTTGGAGTTTGAAACCAAGATAAGGCTTTTTATTTATAGAAGAGGGAAAAGGCCATAGTGGACCCCACAAATAAGTGGAGTCGGTCAAGAGACGTCTTTCCTTTTGTTTTAGACGTTTTGGCAATTTTGTCAAAGACGTCTTGGCAAAATTCGACGTCCCGGAATTACTAGAAATTAATTAATCATAGCCGAAGCGAATTTAAAAGAAGAAGAAAAAATCAGTCCACGCTCCGTGGACTTTCCTCAGTCTCGAAATTGTTTGGATTTTCAAAGCCCAGGGCTCTGTGCTGTCTAGCCCAATACTAGCCCAAATGTCTTGGTCCCTGGAAGCCCATCATGAATACAGGTGATTAATTTAATTAATTGAGAGAGAGAGAGAGGTTGTGCTGGGAGGTGAGAATAGGCTTTCGTTTTGTTCAAGATGTTTTTTCAAAACCTGTCGTTTTCTCTTATAGATACGATGAGTTAAAAATAAAATAAATAAAAACCTTGCAATTATTCATCATGCCTTTTTTTTACACAAAATGGGTATGTACTCTGTGCTTTATAGATATACTGACCACGGGACAACCAGGTTTTCTAACAGAGCATTGCATAAATAATAAGCCAATTCATTAAAAATAATACACATGATATTTTCTCTGAGATTACTTTTTTTCAAGTATAGATCAAGCCCATGGTGCATAAAGACAAGGTCTGGATATTTTAGGATATGCTAGAGAGGGAACCTTTGTTTAGTGCTTTTAAATTATTTTTATATAATGATATAAATTATTATTATTATTATTATATTGATGTATTATCAAACAAATATCCTTTTAAAAATAGCATATATCAAACTCTCAAACATTCATTCAATCACTCTGAGTGAAATTAAACTATTATTCTAACTTCTTCTTTTTTTGTTAAACCCAACCCATCCAAATCAAACTACTGAATCAAATGTGTTTAATAAGTTTGCTGCTAATGCTTGGCCCATTCTCCTACAAGTAGAGGATTGACAGCACAGTACCCTGGGCTTCGAAAATCTAATTGGATCCACGTGGCACTCACCAGACCATCGATGCCTTGAACCGATCCCCCCTTTCTCTCACGCGTGGATAATGCCTCAAGAGCATGGATTTGGAAACATGGTGATATGAGGTGGAGAAGTATTCGTCTTTGACTATGAAATACGTCCGTGCACTTCCTAGTTCATATCCATGAGGACGTCCCCAGTGTTTTCTGTCGTTTTTACCCCTGCCCCTGTATATCAAAATACAAAACACGTTTTTTTTGTCCTCCGCCCCTGTCAGTGTCACCTACTTCTTTTCCTCTTTGTTTTTAAAACTTTTTTTAAGTGAAAAAGATTTTGGCTATGATTTTTAGATAAAGAAAATTCTATCCAAATTTTAAAAAAATTAACTCTCTAAAATAATGAAGTAGATAAAAATTCATGTTAACAAATACTATGATTTTATGAATGTTTTTAGGCTAAAAACACGAAAATCATCCAAAATTGGACAATAGCTAAAACGACATAACCATTTTGGTTACTGTGATCGTTTTGGCTATTGTACGGTCATTTTATTCATGTCTAGTCATTTTTCAAAATGATTTCCTTGAATATATCGCTGTTCTGAATAAAGATATTATCTGGATGTCATGTTTAAAAAGTATGACATCCTTGAGCAATAATATTATATCAAAACCTTTTCATCCAGTGCTATTTTACTATTTATTCACTTCTATACGTAAATTTCTGGCTTAACCGTTTTCTACCCCGTGTTACTGTCAATGTTTTATTTTTTAATTTAATGTCAATGCTTTATTTTTAATAAATCCATTATTTTTTCTTTTTATTCAAAGTTTCAAAAGGTTTAATTATCTTGCAGATTTATTAAATAATACATTATTTTAACCTTAAATCTATATTTTATTATTTTTAGACACAAAATAAATACGGTCGGACTCTAAAAAATATCTAAAATTTTCAATCTATTTTTTTTCTGCCAACACTGCCCTTTTTATTTTTTATTTTTATTTTATTTTAGATAAATATAAAGGAATAACCTAAAACTGTGCTATTACACCCACAATCTCAAGTTCAACATTACTCCCACACGTTAATTGTCGAGTAATTTTGTTTGTTGTTGATAGAGCAAACCGACGTGATCTTTTCAGAAGAAAAACAATAAACCCATCCAATCACTGCCAAGATAATTCACTAATATGGACGGTTGGATAAGATTTTTTTTTGGGATCGGAGGAAACTTCATCCTCTAGAAAGCATATTTTGTGAGCCCATGTGAGTGAGTAAAACTCCGGTTATCTCAGGCTCTTACAAGAAATGCACGTCCTGACTCGAATTTAAGACTTGTTGTGTAAATTTCAAGCCCCTTACCATCACATCACAACCCCTTCAAAACTAAATAAAGAATTATGCTCTTACCTTAACCCCGTGCCCTAACTAATAAAAACATGATATGATGTTGCTATTAGGAAAGATAAAAAAATATATTAATTTGTTTAATGTTTATATAAATAGCAAATCATCAAAAGGATCCCAGGTTTTTATAGTCTGATCTTTTACCCATTTAATCGATGCTATTTTACAACCATATATTTTCTATATAAATATATAATTATATATTAAAACCCGATCAATGAACACAACAGCTAATAATCACTTTTACTGTAGGTGGTCTCTCTTTTATATTCTCTTAATAAAAAAAATTGATTGCATTATACCACAAACCCATTCAAAGTTTAACAAAATCAAAATGACACCCCCTTCCACAGAACCACGGGGTGTTGAGGGTGAGAAAACAGAGAAAGGAAGAAAAACCCAGAGAGGACAAACAAGACTCCATCTGCTAGGTGGGTAACTATACATCAGGGGAGGAATGCTCTGAATCGGTGATCTAAGCACGAACTTCATCATATTAAGCCCTCACTTAGCCCCTCAATGAAACCAATCTCAGATAACTTTGCAAGTCTCGTACCTCGTACAAACAAAAAGAATCACTATCCTAATCTATTTGGAACTTGCAAGGACCTACACACTGGGCTGGCTTGGTTTCTCTCTGGGGCTCCTCGCAATTGCAATTAGTTTTCCCAGCATGTCAAGTACCCCATCAGTTGTTTGGCTTAGCAACTGGCACAGATCCTGACATGATTCGTGTGCTAATTTCACAAATAAACAGGACCACAAGATGGAGATGATGCAGGCCAAAATCAGGGCAAGAGTCATTAGAAGCAGAACTGTAGCAAGGGCGCTCGCAAGGAGGCGGATATTGCCGACAAGTCTCTGGTGGACTGATTTCTTCGTCCGGAGTGTAACCTCGGCAACTGATGCGGTGGCGTATATAAACAGAGCAGCAAAAAATGCTGACATGACCCTCCTGTGGGTTTCAAATGGAGAAGCTGGCATTGACTGGTATTTCGCTTGGATCTGGTTGTTTAAAATGTCCACGAGCAGGGCAAAAACGGCATGCTGCACCATGATGCTGTCATCAAAACAAGATTAAAATTAATTAGACACGAGAATAGAAGACAGGGAAATAAAGAGAAAAAGAAATTTAATTTGAATCCCTATGAACTTGATGACAAAAATTAAAGGCGAAGGATTAAGAGTAACCTCTCTCCTTTGAAACCAAGATTATGCGGATGGTTTTCTGCCATTTTCTGCAGCTCTTTTTTGCTAGAGAGATACTGTCTTTGGAGTTTGGATCGAGGGAGCTCTGGACAGATAGGTGAAGTGTCGTTCTTTCATTGATAAAAGGCCTTTATAGACGACGAGGAAAGAGGCTGAAGTCTTGAATCATAGCTTCTTAAGTAATCATTTCAAATATGATTTATATTATTTTTTAACATATTTTTTTAAGTGAAAATTCTTTGAGCTTGAAACTTGCACAGGCCCACATCATCTTGTGCTTGATTTTTATCAAATAGAATGAGGATGGTGAGATTCGAACTCGTGACTGCTGGGTCAACAAGGCTCTGATATCATATTAAAAAATCATCTCACCTAAAAGCTTAAGCGTGTAAGTGAAGTCCTATAATATATAATTTATATTATTCTCTAACAAGCTAACCCCGCCTACAAATGGGTGGCGCAGTCAAAAGACTCTTTCGTTTTTGTCAATTTTCCAAAGACGTATTTGCAGGCACTATGGGATTGCTAGAAATTCATTACTAGCTTTCCGCACGAATCCTAAAATAAAATATAAAGTATAAAAAAATGAAAATCGTTAAATTACATCATGTTGTCAAATCTAATTCTATACACTGCTTCTGGTTTTCTGGAAAAAAACTAACAGTATTGAAAAGTCAATATTTTCTCAAGACTTAACTAATTTATATTAAAAAAATATAATATCTTTATTTAAGAAACATTGAGACTTTTTTTCATTTATAAACAATTAATTGGAAAATAGAAAAAAACTATATAGACTGTTAATAACCATGTAACGTTCTTAATCAATCCTGGTATTTATTTATTTAAATTTATTGCAAATATCTGATAATATCGACATGCGAAACAGCGCTTATTTGGTATTTTCAGTGAATAATATTTTTTTCCTTGGCACGAGTCAACTATAAATGAAATTTCATAAATAGACTCCTCCAATCCTTGATGGATATACGCTGAAGAGGGAACCTCTGCTTTATTTATTGTTAAGCAGCACAAAAGAACGAAAATGATTGTGAATGAGTGGAAACTTCTAGAATGGCAGTAGACGCGGAAGAGTTTTTTTTTTCTTTTTAAAACAATTAAGAAAGCAAATGGGCGAGACGTCCTCGGGCTGAACTGTAAATGGGCGAGCAAACAAAATGAATGGAGGTGAAAGAGTGATTCAATCGACGATTGAGAGATTGACACGTCGAATCCTGTAAGGTTTTAGTCGTCCATTCAAACACGTGCTCTATCCTTTCGATTAATGGATTGATGGTTTATTGTAGTTATCTTAATCACTTCATTACCTATAAATTAAACGAGAAGGAGCTTCATTGCAATCTTGTCACGTAATATTATTTATTGTAATGGTTTTTTTTATCTTTCATTTCTTTTTACTAGATTATTTTTTATAATTTTTTTTTTATATATATAATTTATTCTATTTTCAAGACATAAATTGCAGGGTTAATGAGTTGATTTGGTTAGACCCAGTATTTTTTTTTTCTCATTTTTATTCTAAATTGGTTAAGATTTAGATTTTAGATTTTTTTTTTACTTTTTATCAAGTTATTATAACCTGATGACTAGTGAATATTGATGGCGGGATAACCCAGGGTGACTCGTTTTTTTTTTTTTATCATGCATTAATAGTTTGGTTAAAAAATAAGATTCATAATCCGAGGCATAATTTAAAACCACAGGGCTTTCGACATTAGATCTTATTTTTAATGGGTTGACCCTATTTTATGACCTCGGGTTACAAGTTTGGCAGGTTAACCCAATTAATTAAATTCTTTTCCTAGTTAGCTTCCACGAGTATTAGTGTATTGGTCTGAGAATTACTAGGCTTCATGGTTTATTCTTGTTTGATTTCTTACCGGATTATCCCGACTTCATGACTCAATAGCAACACTTAATTGGGTAACCTTGCTTATGTTTTTGTTATTTTTTTAAAAATTGTTTTCTACAAATTTCATTGTTTGATGTTGAGCCTACATGGTTAATCAAGAAATTGGTAGTTTGATTTGTTTTGTATTTTACATGGTTATTCAGTCTTATGACTATAATTATGTATTTGACAGGTAAGTCAGGTAAATTATATTGTTTTTTTTCTTTTTATAAAGTTAATACAATAATGTGATCTGAATTGTGAGTTTAGCATATTGACTTAAGTTATTCTTTTAATTGATTCAATTTTTTTAATCTTATTCTTTAACATTGGACTATTTGATAATTAAACTTCATTGTTATTTTTTTATTTATTTACGGGGTTATCTTAATTTTATGATCCAGATAACGGGGTTGATAAGTTAACTGAAATTGTTATTTTGTCCATTTTAAATTGTTTTTTTAATCCATCTTATGATATTTGATTGAATGATAATTAATTTTGATTTATAAGTTATTATAATCTCATAACCCGAATCTTGGATTTGATATATTAACCAGAGTCAATTAAAGTCAATTTAATATTTTGTTATCTTGGTGTTAAAAAAATTTGTTTTTTTTTAAAAAACATCAAAGTCAAAACATGTTTTATTATTATTATTATTATTATTATTATTTTTGAATAAAAATGACAAAAAATCTATACATATAGTTTTTTGTAAAGAAAAAAATATATTACATTCAACAAAACACAAGATAAATAACTAGTATATATATACACACCACTTGATGGCTCTGGTGTCTATCTTTATACCACCAGGAACAAAGCCTAACAAATCAAAAGCCAAACTCGAAATGTTTGCTGTTTGCCCACGGTCACGACCATACAGGTCATAAGACTCCCGGTCCTGAAATAGGACAGAGAACCAAGGATCCAATAAAAAAACTACAAAAAATCAGGTCAACATAATTTTAATTAAGTTTATTGTCATGTTTTAATACTTAATGCGCGGGAGTCATGCTCCGATCGCGGGTTTGATATTCGGGAGGTGCAATATTTTAAAAAATAATAATAATAGATGACTTGTTAAAAAGGCAAAACAAAAATATACAAGTTTAGGCTCACGGTTCTTTCTTGGCAATATGCTTGGGCTTTTTAATAGGCCCAGTCTAGCTCAGGCAACAATGAGTTTTGTTTTTATTTTTTTTAACATTGCGTTTTTAGTTAATATTATTATTCAAGTATCAGATTGATTATAAAATATTTTTTCTTATATTTTTTTTATCATATTATAAAATAAAAAAATAGCTGGACAGAGATTTTTCAAGTCTAAATAGTTGTGTAAAGATCAATAACAATATTATTTTTTATATATAATCTAGATATTATTTTGTAAAATTTTGTTTACATTCCGAAAAAAATAGTGTCAACCCACAACAAAAGGTCATCATATAAACCGTGCAGGGTCAAGAGTATTTTAACTTTATTGGCTAACCGGTCTGTATTTTGCTCCTAACCAAACTTGAATGCAAATATTTTTGTTAGCGTGTTGACCATAACTGGAGATAAAAAAAACTCAGAATCATTTTATTTTTTTTACATGGCAGGTAAATTCCTCAGAATCAACCTCTTCTCAGGGACTCTTCTTTAAACATACAAAGATGTTTTTTAAAAAAGAAAAAAACATGGAGGGTGGGGGGAGGAGAACAGCCAGAAATAGTCACAAACAAGATTTTTCCGATGCCAATTACTCCATCTCAGGACATGTAGTATTGATCTAGACATTTGGCTGATCTGGTTCTGCATTACGGCCTCTCACACTCTTCAACATGTCAAGTAATTTACCAGTTGACTGGTTTAGAATGCTGTACAGCTCTAGGCTGGATTCATAAGCGATTCCCAGAAATAAACAGGCCCATACGGCGGAAACAACGCACCCCAAAATCGGAGCAAGAATTGATAGAAGAAGTATTGCAGCAAGGGCGCTCGCAAAGAGTCGCAGATTGCCAACTAGTGTGCTGTAAAGGGATTCTCGAGCTCGGAGCATAACCTCGGCCACCGATGCCGTTGCATAGACAAAAAGAGCAAGAAGGAAGGCTGACATGGTAACGTCGTGGCTGTCAAACGGAGAGGCTTTTATCGACTGATACTTCACTTGGATTTGATTGTTTAGAGTCCCCACCAAGAGGGCAAATATTCCATGCTGCATAATTATGCTGTCATCACAATAGAAATAAAAATCGCTAAGTAAGCAGAAACTGAGGACAATTTAAGAGGCTAATTTCTTGAGTGAAGCTTCAGCACTGGAAAAGAAGAAGATAGGAGTGAAGGAAGTATTAATACAAGAAAGAGAGAGTGATGGACTTCAAAAAAAGAAAAGAAATGTAATTTAGACTAACCTTTCTTTCTCGAATGCAGGATTTGGCCTCTGGTTCTCAGCCATTCTGCTCTGTTTTATCTCTCTGCACAGATAATGAATGCTCAAAGGATGTCCGAGTGTTTATGCTCAAATGGAGCTTTTATTTATATGCTGACATTTTCCGTGTGTTTTCATTGGTGGAACTTTGTGTGGGCCCTCTCTTCGAAGGATAGATGACTAATAAAATACCGGGAAGTCAAAATTCGTCTTCGATTTTGTACCAGGACGCAAATTCAGATCCCTGTGTCTCACTGGACGATCCAACTCAGTCCCTGAAATAAGAAGACTTGCAATCATGCATAAAAAAATAGCAGGCCAGTCAAAGTCTTCAACTTTTGCAATTGAAGGCTTCCTTTTTCAAGAAAAACAAAATTACTTTCTACTCTGCTTGCGATCAAAACCATACAGTTAAAAGTTAAAACACGTCTTGTTTCTTCTTCTTATAAGCTCGTCAATTATCTTTAACCATGCATTTGTTTAAAGATAATTGACTGATAAGGTCTATGATAATAAGTTTCGTGTCTTCTTATATTTTCCTCAAAGATTTTATAGTACATTTAAAACTCTGTAATTTATCGTTTTTATTACAAAATACTTTATAATGAGTTTTGCAGAGTAACCTTTTTAATATTATGTGTTTTGCCTGGGATTCTTTTAGATTTTTTTTTAATCAAAGACTTCTTATCATTCAGATTTAATCTTGTTGATTGTTATAATTATTAAAACATAATCCAAGACTTATGATAACGAGCATTATATTTTATAGTTTTTAAAATATATGATTTAAAAACATAAATAATATTTTTCTCTATTTTACTATAATAATTTGATTATAGAATCAAGATTCACAAACAATGATAATATAAAACAATATTACAGCTATAAACTTTTTACAAGTAGAGAAATGTGATAATAAAAAAAAAAATTATGAATGGTTTTTTTTAATAAGGATAGAAAAATAAATAATAAGGTAATTGATTATTTTTTAAAAAACATTTTGATACCAGCACATTCAAACAATCATTATATATATATATACACACACTAACAAAAAAAAACATGTTGAATAGCCTAGCCAGCATACCCTTCATCCGTTTCCTCTAACACTTTGTATAATCTTGTCTAAATAAAATCAATAAAGGAAGTTTTACCTCTACTTTTTATTTGTTAGCAACTATTTTAAAAAATATATTTTGTTTAAAAATACATTTAAAATAATATTTTGTTATTTAAAATAATTATTTTTAATATCAAAATGATTTAAAAACATAAAAAAATTAATTTAAAACAAAAACAAATATTAAAAAACAAAACGCTTTTGAAGTGATGTGAGAAACAACCCTATGAGTAGATTAATTTGATTGCTGAAATAGCAACACTCTGCAGTTATTTCCTTATCACGAGTAGATCTTTTGGGAAGAACCTAAATCTTATTCCTCAACTTAGTATCAACTTGATGAGTTGTTTATTGGTGACTGACTCAATGATTAAGAATAATTAATGAGTGTGTGTTTGGGTCATAATTGAGGATAAAAGCGAAGATGTTTTCGGCTTTTTTAATGTTGTCTTAACAAGAAAACACCACAATTAATTTAATTAAGGTGTGACATTTTTCGATCTATTTTTCAGTACTTTTAAATTAATTTTTATTTGAAAAAATATTATATTAATCATTGTAGATATAATTTTTTTTTAATAATTTTGATATTCTAATAAAAGTATCATTTAAGTTATTAGAAATACTTTTACAAAAGTATGATATTGCTTGTAAAACACCCACTAAAACTGAGTAGCTATAACAATAAATAAAGATAATTTATCGGTATTAACTCCATCACTTAATAATATATACTCAATAATATAGGCATGTTATAATTTGTTTAGCCAAGTTCGACAATAAGAAACATCAGAGTTCAGACGTCAATCTTCAGACAAACGAGGCGTTTTGTTTTTTTAACTCAAGAAAAACAGATAAAGGAAAAAACAAAATTCGAGTGAGACGTCCTTACTCGTGAAGCGCACGCGCGCACTGCAGTCTGCATCGTTACTGTTTAAAACAATATCAGGCACCCCCCTATCCATTGCCAGGTTTTGTCTTCAGACAAACGAGACGTTTTTTTGATTAATTTTAATTGAAGAAAAACAGAAAAAGGGAAGAATTAAACCACGCGCGAGCCGTCTTTACTCGTGAAGCGCACGGGCGTACTGCTGTCTCCTTCGCCAGTTTTTTTCTCAACGGCATCTGTCTGTTTGTGCTGTATACTCAATTACATGCTCTGTCAAATCACTCGTAGACTGTATAAAACACATTAACATGTGACATAAGTGATCTTCCACGGTCAATTTACATTTTACATGTAATGTTTTATTATTAAATTGGTCCATGTGAAATGATAGAGGAATTTACCACACTTTTTTCCCGTTATTTTTTTTACGCTAATATGAAGGAATCGTTCCTATACTTGGAATTGTTATTTTTTCTTTTATAAAAAATGAAATTTATAAAAAATATTTTATAATAGTTTATATATTTAATGAAATATAAAGGTATAATTAAAGATATATTTAATAATTCCTCTTGTAATATAAGATCCAGGGCTGGCTTTGAATTTAATTATCCGGCTATCATCTATAATTTATGGCTCCAATTTTGAAGTAGGCCATGAGAAAAATACCGAGTCCCAGAAATTGAGTGGAGTGGTGAGAAAGTGGTAAGAGCCAAGGAAGCTAGCCCATTCAAAGAATGCACCGTACATTGATCCATTGATAGCCTGGAAGCCCATTCATTATAACATGTAAATATGTATAATTAGAGGCAGTAGAAACTAGTACACGGTCATGATGAGCCTGGGGGCATAAACTCGGTTCTTCAACAGACAAAAAGATATCCGTTTTGAAATTCTTTTTGATGGCATATTATTTTATGCCTGAATATTGCAAATTCCCTAAATATAAAAAATGAAATCGATTGTCGGATCGTAACAGGTTTTAAGGTGGGGCCTTAATCGAACGGCCTGCACGAAGACGTGGTTAAGGCCCAATACAACAAAAAGGAGCAGGGGGTTTTCTAGTTCGGAGATCAAATATTCGCTTGTTTGTTTCCTTCCAAAAACATGTCCGAGCTCACGTTTTCCTTTTCTAGTAATATACAATCTCCGTCCCAGCAGCAGATTCTATAAGAGCATCCGCAGCGAGAAGAGCAATTTTGGAGGGACAAATTTTTAAAATAATTTTTTAAATAGTGTATATATAGTTTTTTTATTGATTTGTATTTTAATGGTAAAAACCATTTTGGATAGCTATTTATTTTTATATTATTTTAAATATCATGTAATTATTTTGTATGTAGTTTAATTATGCAATTAATAAGAGTAAGTTATATAATTAAATAAATGCTTTTAAAAAACCCTCCAACAATATAATTATTAATTTTATATATATATTTTTTACTCTTTTGTTAAAGTATTTTTAAGTAAAAAATAAAAAGTAAATATTTTTATATAATTACATTATTTTTTAATATATATATATATATATATATATATATATATATATATATATATATATATATATATATATATATATATATATATATATATAGGTATATCTAAAGGTGAGGGCCACGATTTTAGCTTTCTCTCTTTGTATTTTTACCTTCGTTTTTACCTTCTCCACTGTTAAAATCCAGTTGTAAAGAGAGAATGGAGCTGTTATAACTGATCTTGTCCCTTAGTATTAGGAAATATTTGTGTGTTTTGTTATGTAGTATGAGTAGTCTTTATAAATATATATTCCTGCACTGTAAAGAAAAAAAATGAAAATAAAATTGAAGAAATATACACTTAAGTTTTAACATGGTATCAGAGCAAGTTTTTCAAATTATTTTTGTTCTCGGAAGCTACAGTGTTCTCGACACTGTTCATTGAACAATTAATGTTCAAATCGAAGCTCTCATTCTGCGTATTCATCGGAAAAAAAAAGGAAAAAAGGGAAGGGGATCGCTACAGTAACTGTTTGTAGAAACCCAGCCGAACAACCCAGAAAACACCCATCAACCCAAACACCATGAAACCCAGAAATCAACACCCATTCAGCATCCATCAAACCCATAAATCAACACCCACAGAAATCCCAGAAAACAATTTCTCTCGAATTTTTTTTTTTTCCTGTTTCGAATCGAATTTATTTTTTATCCCGGAGGCTACAGTGCCAGTACTACTGTTCGTAGAGCGAATTTACTCAATCCCTGTTATGACCGTGGGTTGAGTGATTAAGTGGGAAGTTATGCAGAACGTGTCTGCATGGTAATGTTAGTGGGAGTAGTGAAGCTATTATCTAGTGGGTTATTGTGTGGGTTATGTAGGGAGTAGTGCAGTGGGTTATGTAAGGAGTGTGCAGTTATTATCCAGTGGGTTATTATGTGGGTTATGCATTGGGAGTAGTGGGAGTAGTACAGTTATTATCCAGAAGTTGTCATTTGTAATGTCTATTTATAGTTTCATTTATTTTAATGAAAGGAATCAGAAAAGTATTATCAAGAATCTTATATTGGAGGCTTAGCCCCCTCGAAGTGGCTAAATAATTAGTTTTCCTGGTTAGGCACATTACAAGTGGTATCAGAGCCGTGTTCCATGGCTGATGGTCAGGGTCACAATACTCGTTTCTCTCAATTGGCAGAATCAGTGGCATCATTACGTGCCACTCAAGAGACTCAAAACCAGCATCAACAGGCATTACAACAAGTAGTGGATGGATTAGCACAACAGCTACAACTAGTTGTGGCTAATATGGAGACATTGATCCATGTACAACAGAAATCAAGAGAAGATTCAACAACGAGTTCGACTTCACATGGAAATCCATTGTTTGGGGAACATGGAGGCATTCAAATGAGGACAATTCATCTGGAATTCCCTAAGTTTAATGGAGAAGATCCAAATGGATGGATCTATCGAGCACAACAATTTTTTACGTACCATCAAACCAACCCTCACCATAGGGTATTGATGGCCTCTTTTCATATGGAGGGTAAGGCACTTAATTGGTTTCAAGACTTGGAATCATTTGGCAGAATCACAGGTTGGGAAGGATTCACTGCAACTCTCCGCACAAGGTTTGGACCTACTTTATTTGATGATCCTATGGAGGCTCTAACTCGATTACGACAGACTGCAACTGTGGAGGCTTATAAAACAGAATTTGAGGAGGAAAATGTGGCTGCATTTCGTCGAAACAATCATCCCAGTTCTGTTCCTACGTGGCCTATTGTCACCTTGCCTTCAAACCAGGAGAAACAAATGATTGTTCCAGTTCAGCGATTGTCTCAAGTACAGATGAAGGAGAGAAGGGAGCGAGGACTTTGTTATAATTGTGATGAAAAATGGGGTCCAGGTCACAAATGCAAATATGCTCGCCTCTTTATTATGGAATGAACTGAATCAGGCGAAGATGAGGAACTTCAGTCCAATAATGAATCTTTTTCTGTGGGTGGAGCGCCTGACACCGAGAAGGCTGAACAACAACCAGAAATCTCAATCCATGCACTATCAGGGTCTCCTAGTTCCAGAACTATGCGCATTTTGGGACAGATTGGTGGTTGTCCAGTGGTAATTCTCATAGACACCGACAATACTCATGGCTTTATGAATTCATCCATTCAACAACGAGCTCGCCTACAGTCAAAATCAACCGAAGGACTTCAAGTTAAGGTAGCTAACGGTGACATATTATTAAGTGAAGGGAAGTGCTCACATATACCTTTCATTATGCAAGGTCATACTTATCACACTGATTTTTATATCATAACATTAGGAGGTTGTGATGTTGTGTTAAGTGTCCAATGGCTGAGTACCTTGGGGCCTATATTATGGGATTTTGACAAATTACGAATGGAATTTTCTATGTTTGGGCGAGTGAATGTTTTACAGGGCATCAAACCCACTGACGAATCGCTAATGGAGGGAGAGGAGTTCGGTCGGGCTCTGAAACAAAACAAAAAGGGTTTGGTGTTACAGCTTCTTGAAACTAATGATAATTCCAGTTCTGGTTTAGATACTAACTCTTCAAGATTTTGGAATGGATGGGTAATGTGGCTTATCGCCTGGCTCTTCCTGTCCTGTTTAACAAAGAGGCTCGGAAATCAGAATGTGCTGCACACTACCCTTTCTCCTTGCGATGACAATGGAGCCTTCAAAGCAGCACCCGATGAGATTCTACAGCGTAGGATTTGCAAAAAAGGTCGTAGAGCAGCCAACGAGTTGCTTGTCAAATGGCAAGGGCTTGGAGTTGAGGAAGCGTCGTGGGTGGAATACGGACAACTGTCCAAAGAGTTTTCAGACCTTGTGGGCAAGGTCTTTTGATGGGGAGGAATTGTTATGGACCGTGGGTTGAGTGATTAAGTGGGAAGTTATGCAGAACGTGTCTGCATGGTAATGTTAGTGGGAGTAGTGAAGCTATTATCTAGTGGGTTATTGTGTGGGTTATGTAGGGAGAGTGCAGTGGGTTATGTAAGGAGTGTGCAGTTATTATCCAGTGGGTTATTATGTGGGTTATGCATTGGGAGTAGTGGGAGTAGTACAGTTATTATCCAGAAGTTGTCATTTGTAATGTCTATTTATAGTTTCATTTATTTTAATGAAAGGAATCAGAAAAGTATTATCAAGAATCTTATATTGGAGGCTTAGCCCCCTCGAAGTGGCTAAATAATTAGTTTTCCTGGTTAGGCACATTACAGTCCCGAACCCAGAAATCCCAGAAATTCAAAGAACGGAAAGGATCATACCTCTTCATTCACAAACCCATTTTTTAGACACAAACACATACACAAACCCCAGAAAGCCCGGGATCTTGAGGGTCACTGTGAGAAAGAACAAGCGAGGGTTGTGTCTCGTATTTTTTTTTCTTTGAAATCGAATTACTGTGTTTTTCTTCTACTGGTTCGAAACCCAGAACAACCCCAGTTCAATAAACACCAAACCCAGTTCATCCGAAATCATCATCCCAGAAACGTGATTGCTACAGTAGTGGTTTGTTACTGTAGCCACAAGTACTGTAGAAATCATCATCCCGAAAACAAACCCAGTTTTTTCCCGAGGAAACAAAACCATATTGAGCATTTCTGAATTTTTTTTCTGTATACGAAATTATTTTTTTTCGAATTGAAGAGAAACCCATCGTCTTGTATTGAAAGACACCCACCGAAGAACACCCACCAAATTGCTGTGTTCTCTACCCATGTAATGAAGCGTATTCAGAAGGGACCAGTTCGTGGAATCTCACTGAAACTACAAGAGGAAGAGTGTGAGCGTCGCATGGACTTTGTGCCAGAGTGGATGATGCTAAAGAAGAGAAATGAAGAGCTGGAGAAAACCTTAAAATCAAGCACTGAACTCTTGATCAGGAAGTTACCTTTCCAACGTCTTGTCCGTGAAATTGCACAAGATTTCAAGACGGATTTGAGGTTTCAAAGCCATGCTGTTCTTGCGCTTCAGGAGGCTGCAGAGGCCTATCTTGTTGGTTTGTTTGAGGATACTAATCTTTGTGCTATCCATGCCAAGAGGAAGGAAAAGATGAAATTAGAGCTACAAACGGCATGGGAGAGGCTCAGAGTGGCAGAGGAGGCTGGCCGAAGGCTTGAAAATGAAGGGAAAGACAGAGGACACGAGGGGGCTGACCGAGAAAGAGAGGAACAGTGTTTAGGGCGACATTTAAAGGCTAACCGGGCTGCTGACCGATACAGTAGAGTTGACCGAAGTTGGACTGACCAAAAATACAAAAATGCGGGTGGTTGATGTGTTCTCACTGCGGGGAAATAAGGCACTCAAAACAATGATGTGTTTTTTAAGATTGTAACCTTCTCTTCATATTTTATTCTGAGACTCCACACCCTGTTAATCAGGGGGAGTTCCCGGGCCTTCTCTTTAGGGGAGAGTAATAATGAAAAGAACGAAGATATTCTGAGACTCCACACTCTATTAATCAGGGGGAGTTCCCGGGCCTTCTTTTTCAGGGGGAGAGTAACAATAAAGAAAGAAGGAATCATTCCGAGACACCACACCCTGTTAATCAGGGAGAGATCCCGTGCCTTCTCTTGTATCATTCCGTGACTCCACACCCTGTTAATCAGGGGGAGATCACTATTAAGATATTCTGAGTCTCCCCTGTTAATCAGGGAGAGATCACCATCAAAATATTCTGAGTCTCCACACCCTGTTAATCAGGGGGAGATCCCGAAGATATTCCGTGACTCCACACCCTGTTAATCAAGGGGAGTTCACCATCAGGAAATTTACATTCGATAAAGAAGAACCTTGTCACTTGGAGAAGTAAGAAGCAGAAAGTAGTCGGAAGGTCAAGTACAGAAGCAGAATACCGGTTATGGCTCATGGTGTGTGTGAATTGTTATGGATTAAACAAGTACTACAAGACCTGAGAATGGAGTATGGGACATCTATGAGTCTACACTGTGATAATAAGTCAGCTATCGAGATTGCGCATAATCATGTTCAACATGATCGTACCAAACATGTTGAAGTTGACCGAAATTTTATTAAAGAAAACTTGATCGGAAAATTATACAATTTCCGTTTGTAAGGTCAGAAGATCAGCTGACTGATGTACTCACAAAAGCGGTTTCAGGAAGAGTGCTTCACGATGCAATTAATAAGTTGGGCATGATAAACATCTACGCTCCAACTTGAGGGGGAGTGTTAAAATCCAGCTGCAAAGAGAGAATGGAGTTGTTATAACAGAGTTTGTTATAACTGATCTTGTCCCTTAGTATTAGGAAATATTTGTGTGTGTTTTGTTATGTAGTATGAGTAGTCTCTATAAATATATATTCCTGCACTGTAAAGAAAAAAAATGAAAGTGAAATTGAAGAAATATACACTTAAGTTTTAACATCCACTGGAGTGCTCAAAGTTGCTAAAACAAGCTAAAGAATTCATTTTTAATTTATAGCTCTCCAAATGCCTCTACCACTACAGTTGCTCTAAGGATTCCCTGGAATCACCCTCTCCCCATATCCTCTTCTATAATGTTAGAGTGACTGGCATTCACTCACCCACTCATGAAGACACCAATAGATAGGATACAAGACGCCTTCATGATTTGTACGGGAACCAACTCCAAATTGGAGGCTGTGAGACTAGAGAACCCCTAAGGCTGTTTGTCCCACTTGCTAATATTTAATTATAACATAAACTAAAAGAGGACAGGAATTCACTGTGCATTGTGAGTGAAAAAACTTTGGATTTCAATAGTGTTTTTTTTTCATTTTTAAACAGTGATCACTGTGGACTGTCGGTTTGATTCGCTTTTTTTATGATATTTATATATTGTTTCACAGGGAGTAAAAAAGAGAGGCCAGTGGCTTACTGGAAAACAGGCGCGTCTGTGCAAAGAGGGGGCAGGGTTCGATCCCTGCCTTTGATTTACTTTTTGCTTTTAATTTTCTTTTCATTTTTTGTTTGCTTTTTTTATTTTTATTTTCACCTATGATTTTTTTTTTCATTTTTATTTCTTTTGATTGTTTTTTATTATTTTTATTTATTTATTTTGACGTCAAATTATTTTTTTTCTTATATTTGTTTTTTATTTTTTTGGTTGGTTTTTTTTGTTAAAGTTATTGATTTTTTTTCTTTGATTGAATTTTTGTTTTTGTTTTTTGAACAATGTTTTAACAATTTTAACCCTGATAATAGGACAAAAAAAGGTTCCGGCTGAGGGTCACGGATGTAATTGCGCGCGTACGACCAGTCCGGTTCGGTCCGGTCCGCCACAACTTCTTTTTTTTTAATATTTTTTAAAATGGCTAAATACGGTTATAGCCCCTAATAATTTTTTTCATCTAATAATTTTTATTTTTGTTTTATCATCTATTATATTTTTTTATTTGCTCTGTCTTTTAGTTTTTTATTGGTTTTTTTTTTATATATTTTCAAGTTAGATTAATTTTTTTGCCTAATAATTTTGATTTTATTTTTTTGTCTCATCTTTTGTTAAAGTTATTACAATTTTTTTGTCTTTCATTTATTTTTGGTTTTTTATTCTTTATTAACACAATAATAATAATAATAATAATAATAATAATAATAATTATTATTATTATTATTATTATTATTTAATTATTTTTCTTACTTTCTCTTTTGTGAATGTTTTTGAATGTTTTTTCTCTCAGAATAATTTGATAATTTTAATTGTTTTGACAATAATGACAATGATAATTTTAGATGTTAAAACTTTGATTTTGCTATTTTTATGATAGGACGTGGTAATTTGTTTTATTATATTATATTTCGTATATATAGATATTATATTTTAATTTAAGACCAACAAATCCTATTAATTTCTTTAATCCAGCAATCATAATTTTTTTTTGCTCAGACCGCAACATAGAGCAGTCTTTTTTTTTTAATTTTCAAGTGAAATGATTTTTTTTCAGGTAATAATTTTTATTTTTGTTTTATTATTTATTTTATTTTTTTATTTGTTCTTTTGTTAATGTTTTTAGACTTCTTTTAGTCTTTGATCTAATTTTGTTTTTTTGGTTATTATGGAATAATAATATTAATATTAAGAATAATAATAATAATTTAAGTTTTTGTTCTCACTTGTTTTTTTTTCTCTCTCGAGGTATTTTGATAATTGTTATTGTTTTGACAGTAAGAGTGATGATAATTTTAGAAGTTAACACTTCAATGTTACTGTTGTTATAACATGATATTTTGATTTGTTTCATTATATCAAACTTTTTATGTAAAAATATTATATTTTAATCTGAACAGTTGTAAAAATTATTTGCTCTGCCCGCAACGAAGTGCAAACCATTAAACTAGTATAAAACTAAACCATAAAGTCATTTTTCATAAATTCGGTGCATGGTATGATGAGAGTAACCGAATATGCTTAAGAATTCTCCTACTTCTCTTATAGCTTTTCTAACTGCCACTTCATCACGCCAAGCATATGCCCTCTAATATTCTACTAACCTTTTCCCCATAAATCCCCCCATTCATTCATTTCTTTCCCACATTTCACCGTCTTTACAATTCCAATTTTCCTGGTCTTGCTTTTTTGTAACTTTAGTAGGAAAATATCACGAGCTGATTTTTTAGAGAAACATAGTTTTCAGACATAGCAATGAAGTTTGGTAAGAGACTGAAGCAACAAGTTCAAGAAACCTTGCCAGATTGGCGTGACAAGTATTTGTCTTACAAGGAATTGAAGAAGCTTGTTCGTCTAATTTCATCGGCTCCACCTTTCTCGTACGGATCAGTTGAGCATGGAATGGCAGAGGCTGAGTTTGTGCGTCTGCTGAACAGTGAAATCGACAAGTTCAATACTTTTTTCATGGAATGTAGAAAACATTGGTGTCTGTGGGATTGAATTCTTCAATGTATTCTTCTCCTTGTTGGAGGAAAAATTATATACAGAGTCTTAGATCCTATTCTAGGAAAGTGCAATAAATCTGTACAGGAATTTGATACAATTGCTATAATTGGAGCAGATTCTCACAATCACTGCAAATTCTTATGATTACTGCCTTTATAAGATTAGGTAGTAATCATATTACAAGATCATGATTTATTTCCTATACTTGCATGGATTGCCGAGTTTCCTTATATATGCCAACACTCCCCCTCAAGTTGGAGCATAAATATCTGTCATGCCCAACTTGGCAATAGTGCTATGAAATGCAGGTCCCGAAACTGCTTTAGTTAGAATGTCAGCTAACTGATTTGCAGACTGGATAAAGGGAAATCGGATGAGCTTCCGAGCCAATTTTTCTTTGATGAAGTGACGATCAATTTCAACATGCTTCGTGCGGTCATATTGGACATGATTATGCGCAATGGAAATCGTTGCCTTATTATCGCAATGTAGAGTCATGGGATCGGGACACTGAATCCCTAACTCTGTCAAGACTCTATGAATCCATAATAATTAACATACCCCATGAGCCATGCCTCGAAATTCGGCCTCTGCACTCGATCTTGCTACCATGTTTTGTTTTTTACTGCACCATGTAACCAGGTTCCCATTGACAAAGGTGAAGTAGCCAGATGTTGATTTTCACGTTGTTTGATCCCCGGCCCAGTCAGCATCCGTAGAACCCACAATGCTAGAGACACCATGTTTTGAGAATAGCAAACCTTTTCCTAGAGAACCTTTCAAGTATCGTAAGATTCTATGAACGACATGTAGATGGTCTTCACTGGGTGCATGCATAAATTGGCTGACAACGCTAACAGCGTGGGCAATATCCGGTCTCGTATGGGACAAATAAATCAAGCGTCCAACCAATCGCTGATAACGACCCGTATCTGTGGGAACTTGGTTTGGAAAAATACCAAGCTTATGATTGATGTCCATAGGAGTTGACGTTGGTTTACATGCAAGCATGCCTGTTTCAGTTAATAAATCCAGCACATACTTGCGTTGTGACATCGATATTCCATGGGCTGATCGAGCAACTTCAATGCCCAAGAAGTATTTCAGATGGCCAAGGCTCTTCATCTCGAATTCAGCTGCTAAATGTTGTTGGAGTAGGGTCATCTCCTCTGGATCATCACCAGTCAGTACCATGTCGTCCACGTAAATAATAAGGGCTGTGATTTTTCCATTCTGATGCTTTATAAATAGAGTATGGTCTGATCCACTCTGTTTATAATTGAATGCCTTCATTGCAGCAAAGAACCTCCCAAACCAAGCCCTAGGGGATTGTTTTAGCCCGTATAGAGATTTCTTTAATCGGCAGACTTTACTTTGATTTTCAGAGTTGCATTGTACCCCCGGAGGCATATCCATATATACTTCTTCTTCTAAGTCCCCGTTAAGAAATGCGTTCTTCACATCGAACTGTTTCAACTCGGCTAGCTGCTATGGATATCAGGATGCGAATGGTATCTAGTTTGGTAACCGGTGCGAAAGTGTCTTGATAATCAACTCCGTATTTTTGGGTGTATCCCTTTGCCACCAATCGGGCTTTATACCTGTCAACACTGCCATCCTGTTAAGTTTTACGGTGAAGACCCATCGACATCCAATGGTCTTCTTGCCTGTTGGTAAACATACAAGTTCCCACGTGGAATTTTGTTGAAGTGCTTGCAGTTCTTCATTTACAGCCTTAGCCCATGCTGGATCTGTCAAAGCTTCCTGCACATTACTTGGAATAGATATATGGGATAATTGATTTACTGTGAGTGCATATGAATCAGACAGCCTATGGTTAGAGACATAGTTATTGATGGGATATTGCACATTGGCTCTATGATCGGGTTCATACAATTTCTTGGGGACACCTTTATTTGATCTTTGAGAGCATCTCGGGACTATATTTGTAGGAGGAATATCTTGAGAAATGTTATTAACTTCATTTAAAGCATGAGACAAAGGGTGTAGGGATACCTGATCAGATTCATTGTTCTGCGGAGGTTCATTTGCTAAAGGTGTTATCAGAGGCAACTCTATATTTAGTGGTGGCTCTGCATCAATATTCCGTGACCCTTCTTCTGTATTTTTGCTCCTAAGGTGTTCAGTCATTGTTTCAAGTTCAACAAATTCATGTGTGTCATGCTGCAAATCATTAGTACCGGGATTATCTCCGGTGATATCTTCTAGCATCAGATTTTCATAACCAGATTGCTCCCCCTGGGAAGAAATGTTATGACATGGTGATGATGAATAAAACGGTTCAGTCTCCCGGAAAAAGACATCTAAGGTGACATGTAGTTTATGGGTGTTAGGGTCATAACATCTGTAGCCTTTCTGCAGGTCAGAATATCCAACAAAAACACAGCGGGTGGCACATGGATCAAGTTTTGTTCGTAATACCTTCGGAATATGCATGTAAGCAGTGCACCCAAATACCCTTGGCTCAAGATTAGGCAGATGCAGGGTGGATAATGAGGCCTGCATACGTTGCTGTGGGGTATGAAAATCTATTACCCGAGAGGGTATTCTATTTATGAGATACACAGCTGACTTTGCAGCTTCTCCCCAGTAGTGCCGAGGCATGTGCATGCCAAATAGAGAGGCGCGGACCACTTCTAATATTTGTCTATTTTTTCGTTCGGCCAATCCGTTTTGTTGGGGAGTATAAGTACATGAGGTTTGATGCCAAATTCCATGTTGGTGTATATACTGTACCGAGGAATCTAAGAATTCCTTAGCATTATCGGTATGCCAACTTCGAATCTGTTTCTAATATTGAGTACCCACCATACTATGAAAATCCTGAAAAGCTTTAAAAACATCACTCTTTTTGTGCAGCAAAGACAACTAGGTCATTCTAGTGCATTCGTCTATAAATGTGACGAAATATCGAGCTTTTGATATTGTAGGTATTTTCGCAGGACCCCACACATCTGAATATATAACAGCAAAAGGTCCAGAGCTTTTATTTATACTCGGTAAATAAGTAGTACGATGGCTTTTAGCCATTTCACAAATATTGCACTGAAATTCAGAATCATGAACTGTATTAAATAAATGTGGTTGTATTTTTCTGAGGTACCCAAAAGAAAGATGTCCCAAACATCAGTGCCATAACCATATTGTTGCTCGATCTGTTTCTGCACTTCTAGTTTGATAAGCTCTGCCAAATTTCTGTTCTCCCCCTTCGGTCAGTTCTAAATAATAGAGTTTGCCTCGTTTAACACCATAGCCAAGAATCCTCCGCATCACAATGTCCTGAAATACACAGAATAAAGGCCAAAAGGTTACTGAACAATTAAGGGCAGAAGTGATTTGACCTACTGATAACAAGTTATGTTCAAGGGATGGGACAACAAGGACTGAGTTTAAGGTAAGATTCTGATATAAGATTACTGTGCCCTCGCCAATAGTTGGGGATGTGCTGCCATTGGCTGTGGAAATCAGGGAATGTGCTGTCGAGTTTATGGTTTGTAAATGATCTGTGTCTCTAACCATGTGGTCTGTAGCACCTCTATCAATAATCCATTTATCATCCATAGTAATTGCAGAAGATGTATTTTCCTTACCATTACCCTTTGCATGAGCAATATGTGCAGCAGGCTGTGGAGTATCAACAGCAGCAGTTTGATCATCTTTAGTGGTTGTCATCATGGCTTTTCCTGCGAATTTCTTCCTTGGTTTCTTTGAGAAATCCCACCATGTAGGGTAACCAATGATCTCATAGCACCTCTGCTTTGAGTGTCCTGATTCACCACAGTGTCCACAAATCAGGCCTGCATATTTTCCAGTAGCTGTGTGATGTCTGTTTTTCATTGTTCCAGGTGTCAGTCCTTGACGGGGTTGATTTGAGTAACCCATTAATTGATTCATAGATACTGTTGAATGTCCAGAATTCAACTGTTGGTTTGTGGATATGGCAGCAAGAGCAGAGTACTCACTAACCGATCGATAGCTTCCCATTGTTTGTCTCTGCTGAAATTCCCTCCTTACACGGGCATATGTGCTTTCCATATCCAATTTTGGCTCTTTGCGTAATATTTCTCCACGAACTTGATCAAATTTAGAATCAAGGCCACTTAAAAATATATACACCCTAAGTCGGTGCAAAACTGAATGTACCTGGACAATATGTGCAACTGTTTCTCCTTGAGAGACAGTTCTGTGATCAATTTCTTGAAATAGGGCTACCAGTTCATTGTAATAAGTGGACACAGATCTACCACCTTGTTTGATAGAGAAGCATTTCTGATTCAACTCATAGACGAGTTTCATCTGAACCATCATAGAAGGTTTTCGACACAGCCTCCCAAATCTCCTTTGCAGTGGGTAGTCGAATAAATCGTTGCATCAGTAGTGGACTCATTGAATCAATAAGCCAACTTTTCACTTTCTGGCTTTCAGTGGTCCATGTAGAGAACATGGGGTCTTCAGGTGCAGGTTTTTTTGTTTCTCCAGTGAGATAACCTATTTTGTTACGGGCTGAAATTCGCATCTCTATTAATTGAGACCATAGGGGATAGTTGTTCTCGTCCAGTATGATACTAGTAGGGAATGAAGAAGTATCATGGTGAATAACAACAGATGATGTTTGGCTATTTGGTAGTGCTGGGACAATGGTGTTGGGATTCATCATGAATTGTGGTTCTGGGATAATGGAATTAGGATTCATGATGGAATACGGGATGTGTTTGGTGTTTATACGGAATGATAAAATATGATATTATGCTCTGATACCATGTAGAAAACAATGGTGTCTGT
Source organism: Salix viminalis (assembly GCA_029228465.1). Classification (NCBI taxonomy): domain Eukaryota; kingdom Viridiplantae; phylum Streptophyta; class Magnoliopsida; order Malpighiales; family Salicaceae; genus Salix; species Salix viminalis. Next base: position 8,463,284 of record CM055439.1, read on the forward strand.
GGGATTGAATTCTTCAATGTATTCTTCTCTTTGTTGGAGGAAAAATTATATACAAAATCTTAGATCTTATTCTAGGAAAGTGCAATAAATTTGTACAGGAATTTGATACAATTGTTGTAATTGGAGCAGATTCTCACAATCACTGCAGATTCTTATGATTACTGCCTTTATAAGATTAGGCAGTAATCATATTACAAGATCATGATTTATTTCCTATACTTGCATGGATTGCTGAGTTTCCTTATATATGCCAACATGGAACAAGAAGAGGATTACATTATTTGGCATGAGGTAATTAATCTTTCTTTTTTTGTCTTGCATTTCTTCCTCCTTTTTGCCTGCTAGACTGAGTGAACTTCGATGGAGAGCATCATGCTAGTCTTGGTGGGTAATCAATGCCTTAATGGAGGCAAAGCAAAATAATAGTTTCGCAAGCAATGCTAGTGAAAATGTGGTCTTATATTAAAGACTTCATGTGATTTTTATACTTAATTATCAGATCTCATTCACTCAAGATTGGTATATATGATTTGCACTTCTTTTATTTTCGGATCTTAATTATTCTTTAGACTTTTCCATCTTTGATGACCGAAAACAACCTTATATGATGGAATTCAGAATTATTATTATTATTATTATTATTATTATTATTATTATTATTATTATTATTATTATTTTCTTACATAAGTGATGACATTATCGGTAATACTAGTGAAATACGAAGCATTTCTTTGAAAACTCACAAAGATATATTTTATATATTAATTCTCAATGCAACCATCACTATCTAATTGAATAATATTTTTACAGAATCAGTATTTTTGTACTTTGATTTCCAAATCTTAGCTACTCTTTTTAACTTCAACAATGCCATTGGTTTTTCCACATCTTACCTTGTTATTTTTGAGCTTTTATAAAAAAAATATTTTTAATATTTATCAGGAAATAAAACTAAAAAATTATATGATTTGAATATTTTTACATGAAAACACGTTAGCATGTATGCATAGATGCGTGCACCACGCATGCACATGAAGTTTTGAAACTGGCATATCTGTCTTTCATTTTATAGGATGCAATTACAAAACTACTTGTTGTCTCGAATTTTGTTTCTCTTTAAAATTTAGATGGAAGAGAGAAATTAAAGATATAAATAAAAACTAAAGTAAGGTACTGTAATAACATAAATTAGTCTTATACATTTCATAGCAAAGAAGGTAACTCTGAAGTAGCCAAGCTGATGCACATATTGACAATGTCCTTAAAACTATCTAACAAAGAAGGTAAGACTGAGGTCTCTGCAGAATGCCCATGGGGTGTAAGAGTGAAGTTTGCTTCAGTTAAATAAACTATTCAAAAGGCAACTCGTAAATTCAGTTCCCAGCAAAATTATAACATATAATCTTTATATATGTGCAGGAATTAAAGTAGAGGATTCAGAAAGTGATTGATACTTTGGGGCCAAGTGGAAGTCAGCCTTGGCCCCTAAAACGAAATTAGATGCAAGAAATTAGAAGAGGCAGCTCCCTAAAACGACAAAAGGCAACTGGAATCTTAGCGATTTTCAGGGGATTTGAATGGTATTTCTGAATTTGTTGCACAATATAGCAACAAAATTAGCCCTTAAAATAACAAAAAATAAGCCCCGGACCCGGGGGTAATGATGTATTTTCCACGGTTATTTTTTCGTAGTTATCGGCTGCTCTATGGGTGTATAGATATTTGTGCATTATTTTATTATTATTATTTCTCAAAGACACTGCAGGCGCGTCGTATGGACGCGTCTGCAGTGTTCCCCGTGCACACGCCATTCTGGAGGCGCCTGCGCATCACTTCGGTGGTCAAAAACAGGCACCCGCCATGTCACATGGTTCATCGCCATGTAATCTTCCTCCCGGTGCAGTGCGTGTCTGGTGAAGCTCCGGTGGAGGAGTTTAAGTTTTTTCTCACTTTTCTCTCTCTTGCCGCCCGGAAATACACTTAGGTCCTCACGTTTTGTGAATGTTTTATTTTAGTCCTTGGTCTTTTGATTTCTATTTCATTACTGTTGTTTTCAATATAGTTTTTGATTTGTTGCAATTGTGCCCTTCAATTGAAACTAATTATATATGTTGGGTTTCAATTTAGTCCTTATTCTTTTGATTTTTGGTTTGCTTTTGGTTATTTTAATTATTTCGATATGCAAGTTTTAATTGCTTCTAATTGGGTTCTCCAATTGAAACTTGTCATATATTTTATCTTTCATTGTGGTCCTTATTCTTTTAATTGTTTAAAAACATTACACAACAATTTTTTTTTATTTGCTATTAATTTCTTTGGTTTTTTTCTATCATTCTTGGGCAATGTTTATTTTTTATCCGTATTTATGCATCTATGCTTTTAGTTTTTGTTTTTAGTTTTTGTCTTTTTTTATTGATGTTTTATTTTTAATTGGTTTAATCCTGAAATTTTAATTTATGTTGGTGATCATTTTAAAATTAATATTGCTCTCTTTTTTCCTTTGTTCTTTTTTTGTGTTTTTTTTTATTTTTATCTGTTCTTCGGATCAGATGATTTTATAATTTTATTGTTTGCGCCATAATAATGATAATTTTAGTGATTATTTTTTTGTAAAAATGTTTTGCTTTTTTATTTTATTTTTCAAGGCAATTTAATGATTTTAGTTGTGTGGGCAATAATGTTGATAATAATTTTAACTGTTATAACAATGATAATGATGGTAGCGTAGAAATGAATTTTTAATTTATGTTTTCTTTTTTTTTAGATAGAAAATTAACTACTTATTTTTGTTATTTGATTATTGTAGGTGTTTTCACAATATATATTTTGTTTTTATGTTGAATTTAAATTGAATTATAAAATGAACCAATCTTAATACAGTGAATTCAATAATTCAGATATCTCAATCTTCTTATTTTTTTAATGACAGTGATAGTTTTATGCTGGTTATTTTATTGAAATCTACTAAATAGATAAATTTATAACAATTTAAAATTTATATATTTTATAGAAAACCTGTACTTAACAAAAAATTTACATAAATTTATTATTTTATTTAAAATTATATTATAATAAAACAAAACTCACATAATTAATTTTTTTTACGTTCAAAAAAAATATTGTACCGCACGTTGTAAATCTCTCAGTGGTGCATCCTCAGGAAAAGGTGTAAGTGAAGGAGTTGCCCGATCCCGAAGAAATTCACACTCTCTTTATCCTCAGAGTTCTTAATGGCTTTAATAAGGAAAGTCTTAAAACCAGCCTGCCGTTTGGTCTTGTTCTTCCCTCTATGCCAAGATAAATCGAAAGGAGAATTCTTGAGATCCCCGGTAGCGGGAGGACCCTTTAGAGCTGCAAGACGCGGCGGACGGGGGTAAAGAGTTTCACAATTGTGAATAATATTCAGCATGATTTCTTATTGAATTCACTTGCAATTTATACAAGAGAGTATACAATTAGAAACCTGATTTGTAGATGTTCTAACGTTAACATACTAACAGTATTATTACATTTACTGTCAAAAATATATAGAAAAGGAAACTGCCATATAGAATTTATTGACAGTTGTGGTTTTGATTTTGGTTCGGGTATTTCCTTAATAGGGGTAGAACTGCAAGATGCAGACGGGGGGATGCGGACGGGGACCCATTACCCATTAGAACTGCAAGATGCGGACGGGGGGATGCTGACGGGAGGACCCATTAGACGATCCTACTTTAATTCTACTTTACAAAGGACCAAATTAAGCTACTGTTTTTCGTCAAATCCTTGTCTCTGTGTACTATATGGGCCCATGATTCTCTAGTTTTTGGGGGTTTGTACAAAACGCTGACTTCATTGGAGGACTGTCATGTCCCGGGCTACATAATTAGTGGAAGCTTGTTAGAAATTAGATAGCTTTGTTAGCTCAACTCGGAGAAATGGCATCAATACAGTTCCATTCCTCACCCTTTTAATAATGGTATTAATATAGGATTGATTGTGGAAAAAATGGTATTAATTTATGATTGTTTGCATTAGAATAATCCTCTTTCCACTAATTAATTTAAGTTTATGCATAGCTGCAAAGGGGGTATGAACAAGGATTCTTAAAGGGAAGCTTGCGGATGAATTATCCAAAAGGAAATTGTATAATTTGATTATCGGGTAAACTCCATTTCTTCCCCTAAAGAGTAAAGATGCCACCCTTCTTGTGTTTTGACCGAGAGGTTGGACAGAAGGTAACGCCTTGACACCTGGGCATACTTTCTAACGTGGGACAGATTCATCAATGTTTAACTTCTAATTAACATATCCCTAATCATTGGATAAGCTACCTTGTTTTGTTAAATTCTTCTAAGTTTTTGCATTTTATTGTCAGATGTGATGGATGACATATATGGGGATTTGAGAAGAAACCGTGAGAGAATGTAAAAAAAACTAAGATATTAAAAATATGAAAAGAAAAAAAAGTTAGCCTTTTATTCATTATTTAATATCAAGAAACAAACTTGGAGTAATATCCGAAAGCAGAGCTTCCATCTTGAATACAATTAATTGGTAATATGAATCTCCACAGGGTCTTGTGGTTGTTCCTCAATCGACATGTCATCCAGGATCCAATACCAAAAGCCAAGTATTTTGAATATTAACGCCATGATCCTTTGGTAGATCCACAGACCTATGAATTGGACGGTGCTACGAGCAACCATGATAGGCAAAATAGCCCACACAACAAAAACAAGAGGCCCTAGTCGGGCGGGGAGCAAGAACGATACCAATGAGATGGATGAAAACGATCCTGCAAGGAAAGCAACATGGCCTGAGAATCGAAAGTACGTGGTGTACTTAAATTTCATGTTGGCAGCAAATGCAAAGCAGTAGAGGAATGTTGCCAACAGAAAAGCCCACATGCTTGGCAAACGTGTCTGAAATGGAGATTGGCTTGTGCCTTGGAATTTAACTTGAATGACACCAATTAGGAAGGGATTGAGAAAGGCGAAGACAGCATGGCATGAGGTTGAGAAAATAAACCCTTGCAAACTGCAAAACACAGTAACCTCGTCGTCAAAATGTTTTACAATCTTAAGTCACCATATTGCCTTATGAAGCCATAAAAGTGGATGAAAGATTAGCAAAGGTGTATATAACCTTTCCTCACAGTGACAGCCGAAGTTTTGCTTGCCTTGTCCTTTGCTTTTACGAGTTCTTCGGAAGGATTTGCCAAGTCTCCCAACTGGATAGCCAGAGTTCCGCTGTTTGCTCATCTCAAATTGAGGGCTATGCTGGTGTATGACTTGAGTGAGGAGGGCGTCCTGTGATCGACTTGTGGTTTTCTTGAGTGAAGCTTCAGCGCTGAAAAAGAAGAAGATAGGAGTGAAGGAAGCATTAATACAAGAAAGAGAGAGTGATGGACTTCAAAAAAGAAAAGAAATGTAATTTAGACTAACCTTTCTTTCTCGAATGCAAGATTTGGCCTCTGGTTCTCAGCCATTCTTCTCTTCTTTATTTCTCTGCACGGATAATGAAGCTCCAATGGGTTTCTAAGTGTTTGTGCTGAATTCTCTGCAAAATCTAATATTTACGGAGGAATTGACGTTTACCTTGTTTTTTTGGGAACTTTCTTCGATGCTATCGAATCGCCCTGACAGCAAAATGAACCTGGGCCCATATAAATCGCCCCGACTGCAAAATGAACACTGTGTATGGGGTTGAAATCTTTTAGGAATTGAGATTGTGAGCTTGTTGCATTGAGAAATGAAGGAAAAAATATTATAAGTTTTGCAGAGTAACCTTTTTAATATTATGTGTTTTGCCTGACATTCTTTTAGATTTTTTTTTTAATCAAAGACTTGTTATCATCCACGATTATTCTTGTTAATTGTTATAATTATTAAAAAAAAAATCCAAGACTTATGATAATGAGCATTATATTTTATAGTTTTTAATATATATGATTTAAATACATAAATAATATTTTTTTTCTCTATTTTACTATCATAATTTGATTTTAGTATAATCAAGATTCATAAATAATGATAATATAAAAAATATTACATCTATATACTATTTTACAAGTAGAGAAATGTGATATCAAAAAAATATTATTAAAGGTTATTTTAATAAGGATAAAAATAATAATAAGCTAATTGATTTTTAAAAAAAATATTTTTGATACCAGCACATCCAAATAATTTTAAAATATAATAAAAATATTTTTTTAAAACAAATACACACATATATGTGTGTGTATTAACAAAAAAAAAAAAAAAAAAAACATGTTGAATAGCCTAGCCAACATACCCTCCATCCGTTTCCTATAACCTTGTCTAAATAAAATCAATAAAGTAAGTTTTACCTCTAGACTGTTTGAAAAAGTGGATGAAAGATTAGCAAAGGCGTACATAACCTTTCCTCACAGCGACTAAGATTAGCAAATTCACACACATATAGAACTCTAGATATCCGTTGGTAATTGTTTAATTTATGACCTAATATTTACAATAAATGTATATATACTAGCCAATGTCCTCGCGTCTCGTCGCGGGCTGCATCATATTTTTTTGTTATAATATAGATTTAATTAAAATAATAGATTTGTACAGAATTCTTGTGAAATGCAAGTTTTCTATAAAATATATGAATTTTAAATCGATATAAATATATTTGTTTAGTGGGTTTTAACGAAATAATAACATAAAATTATCATCATCATCATTAAAAAAGCAAGAATATTCGGATATTTGAACTATTGAATTCATTGTATTCAGATTAGTTCATTTTATAATTCAATTTAAATCACATTTAAAAACATATATAAATTGTGAAAAGACCTGCAATAATCAAATAACAAATAAGTAGTTAATTTTCTATCCACAAAAGATGAAAACATAAATTGAAAATTCATCCCTATGTTACCGTCATTTTCATTACTATAACAATTCAAATTATTATCAACATTATTGTCCAAACAATTAAAATCATTAAATTACCCTGGAAAAAAAAATCAAAACATTCTAACAATAATAATAATAAAAATAATCACTAAAATTATTATTATTATTGTGCAAACAATAAAATCATAAAATTATCTAATCTGAAAAACAAAAAAAAATAACAAAAAACACAAAAAAAAAGAACAAAGAGAAAAAAGGAGCAATATTAATTTTAAAATTATCACCAACATAAATTAAAATTTCAGAAAGGAATCAAATAAAAATAAAAACCCGATAAAAAATGAATTGAAAAAAATAATAATTTAAAAGCATAAATGAATAAATATAAACAGAAAAAAAACATTGTCCAAACATTGTACTTTTTAATGATCTTTTAATGTTTTTAGATCATTTTCATGTACTGATGCTAAAAATAATTTTAAAAAAATAATTATCATTTTAATATATTTCTAAATAATTTTTAAAAAAAAAAAAATCAATCACATTTCCATGCAAAATAAAAATTATTTTAAAGCAAAATCAGAAGTGCCGAGAGTTGGATTCGAACCCGCCCTTTCTATTAATCTCGCGCGCCTTAGCCGTGTCTGCTACCTGAACATTTTGTTCATTGTTAACGACAATATATATTAATAGTATTTTTTTAATGTAAATGCAAAATCAAAAACTGCTGAGAGTGGTATTCGTACTCACGCCCTTTCAATCAATCTCGCGCGCCTTAGCCAACTCGGCTACCTGAACATCTCGTTCATTGTTAACAACATTACATATTAATAGTGAGTGTTATATATTACTGTCGCAATGAACAATAATATGTGTCTATGTGAACAGTATCATTATCTGCAGTAAAAATGGCACACAGTTTATCTTTTAGTTAATTAATATATATATATATATATTATAAAAATAGCAAAGTATTAACATACTTGGATTAAGTCTTTAATAAAACAAAATAGGATTGTTTATGGCTCGTAGGAACTATGCTGGCGCGTGAGTTGAGCGAGAAGGGCGTTCTGTGACCGCCTTGAGTTTTTCGTAGAGATTTTCTTAACACTGAAAAATTGTTTGTTTTTAACATTCTCCCGCTATCTAGCATTAGTGCTGTTGCGCATAGAATAAACTTGACTTTGGCTAAAGTCACTTTACGTCATCAACCATAATTTATTAGAACACCAATCCACGATTCATCCTCTGACGTTACAGTGACTTTTTTTTTTAATTTTAAGTCTGTAATTTTTAATATTTTACACTTTAGTCATTGGACTTTATTTTTTTTCAATTTAATCACCTCAAGTTATGTTAGGATTATTTCATATGTTGCAATTTGTTCTAATTTGCATGCATTTGCATATTTGATATGTCATGTAATGTTCTGAATTAAGAATATATATTACAAAATATAATTTTATACTATTGTTAGAAATAAAACTAAAAGTTTATAAGTCAAAATTAATATTTAAATAAAAACATAGCCTTTTTTTACAAGAGGTGTTAGAAAATACATACTTGGCTCATCGAGTTTTCAATTTTGCATATTTAATCCCTATTATTTTAGGTTACCATTATTTAATCCTAAATTTTAATATATATTTTTCTTGTTTCAGTTCTTGGATTTTGCGTGAGAATAGAAAAGGTTACGAAAAAGTTAGAGAAAAGATAAAGCTCTTAAAAGTCCAATTTTCAACCATTAATGTTGTTTTAGGATCAAAGTATCAATATAACCTAAGAGGTATAAGTTAGGTGTTCCACTAATATATAACAAATAATGCAATTTAAAACAATTAAACATTATAAGCATAATAAATACAATAATCAACAATGTAATTAAATTGTTTAAACTAAACAGAAAAGGGAAAAGGGGTTGTAAATTTGTTTTTTATCTGGTCCGACAAGCCTACATTCATATCTCTAGTATCATTCATACTTCAGTATTGTATTATTTTACTAGTTAATGTCAATGCAATGTCCTTGGTAAATCATCACCAAACTATTTTTCACCACTTGAATAAATATTTTTTAAAAAAATTTCATCTTGGTGATGTACGTCGACCAACAATTTATCTTTCAAACTCTTAAAGGTTTTACGATTGTAAGTGTGAGAATTATAATTGTATGTTTGATTATGAAAGTTCAATTTAACACGATCTTATATATGTTAGGATTAATGATTTCTATCTAGTTTTTCTCTTGAAATAGTCTTTATATATAATATGTTAAGAATCATTTTCTATTTTTGCAATAATAAAAGCTATTTATAAGTTTTTTTAAAAAACTAATTGTTTATAGCCGTTGAAACCTCCTAATGGCTTAAATAGTCAATCATTTCAAATTGATTGAGTTAATCATTTAGCTGGTTCTTAGAAATTCTCAGCTGTTTATTTCTAATGCACAAGTCCTTGACCAGTTCACTTGGTATAATCAAGCAATCAATAAGCTCAACTTAAAATCTAGATTTGATAGTTTTAAACTGATGAATCTTGAATTGTCCAAGTGCATATCAATCATACAAGGCAAGAATGTGAAATATATGAGTTCATTTTAATTTGTGATATCAAGTAATATATATAGATTTATATAATTAGCACTAAAATGAATATTTAAAAATCATTTTTCACTTGCATTGCGTCCTTAACTTGCTGATAAATCTTTTCATGTTTGTTAATGTAAACTTCATATAAAATTTATTTTCAAATAAATATATTACTGGTTATCAAACTTTTCATTTCGCTGTCAATATGTGAAATTACTTAAATATATATATATATATATACTTTAAAGTAATTTCACACACACACACACACATATATATATATATATATATATATATATATATATTGTAGATTTAATAATCATAACAATAAAATATAAAATACTCCCTCGGAATCCCCTTGTAAAATACTCCCCACCCCCCCTAATACTCCCTCTCTGAACCCCCCCACTAAAAATACTCCATCTCTCTCTCTCGGAACCCCCACAGCGAGCATGACCTCAATCTCATTCTTTTAAGCATGTTTGTGAGCTCATTTTTTTGGACAGGTTTGTGAGAAAGAAGCTGGGCATGCTTCTCCTTTTTCTCCTTGGGATTTTTGGGGTTTTGCTTGTCTGTGCCTGTGGTGTGTGAAGGAGAAGAAATGAGGGTTTGATTTGGAATTAAATTCCAACAACAATTTTTGTGGTGACAATTGCTTTTTATGAATCGGTGGTGCGAGAGGTTTTAGTGATGAGCCCCATACAAATATGTTGATGTTTTTATAGATAACCAAACAACAATTCAGTAGTTTTTTTTCAAACGTGGTTCAAACTACAATACCAAACAACCACTAAGCATTCTTTTAGGGCCAACGCTTGGACTTGATTCTTCAGGCTTTCCTTTTCTTTTTCTTCTAAAGTGGTTACATCTTGAAATAAAATTGTTATTTAAATAATTAATAAATATTCTTAAAAACTCTAATGATTTTACTTATATATACAAATGTACTTATCCTATCAGAATCTTTTTCTTTTTATCTTTTTTCCTTTTTAATTCTGGTAGAATAATGAATCTTGTTGTTTAAAGTTTGGTTATTCGAGCAAAAACTGGTGCATTACGTTCCCATACTCTCAGTTTTGCTATAATTTAGTCCCCTAGCTATCGCAATCCATAAACATCCCTCTACTTTTTAATCATTGTTCTTTAAATCCCACAGGTTTTAAAGAATATGGAGCGCTTTGTCTAGGGTCAGTAATTATTTTTTTTTGATAAAACCCGAGTGGAAGGATAGTAAAAATGAGTTGTGAGATGGGATTCATAAAAAAAATAAAAATGAGAGAGGATGGGAGGTGAGGGACCGAATACATCATTAATAAAAAATGATAAACTCCTCATTGTTTTCCACGTTTATAAAGCTTGTGTTATTTCTCTCTGCAAACGTCATCACCTGTAAGTCCGTGTTTATGCTGGAGCTGGCAAGAAATAATGAAAAGCAACCCGAGCATATGGCCAAGATGTAATTTCCCGAAGGATTCCTAAAAAGGCTAGGGGATCAACCACAAGATATCCATCCGTACAATCGAAGACATTCCAAGCAAAGTCCAAGGTACAAGAAATGAACTTAGCTTTATGTTCCAGAATTGCCAAGAGGCATCCCTAAACAATAATATAAAAAAATAACATATTTAGAAGAAAATTAATAAAAATTGATTCAGGTGATTAAAGTCGGCATATCGAATACAGGGATGAATGTGAAAAGGGGTAAGCTTATTTATTTTTTATTTCCAAGGTCTATCTTATTTAAGATTCAGGTGAGGGTCAAGTGGGTTGACCAACATATTATTTTTATTTTTTAAAAAAGAAAAATCTGAAATTACATAATCTTGGTAAAACAAAACCCGGAAATTTTCATTTACCCTGTTTCGGCCTAGCCGTGAATCAATGGATCACCAGCCGGCTTGTCGAACCGCGTCTCAGGGGCGAAAATGTGGTCTCAAACAATTAGGAAGATTTTTTTTTTGTTACCCACTGAACCCACCCGAGCCCATACGATCCAGTGCTGTGAACTAGAAATTAGCCGGGATAGGCTTTACGTGTTTTGGGTCCTCTTGGACTTGCAGGTTTCATTTCACGAAAAAAATCGGTCCTTCAGAGATTTGAGCTCAAAAAAAATAAAATCTACAGCACCTCTCTTTACATAATCAACGCATCAAGATTTCTCTTCCTTCCTCTCAGAAGGTAAACCTCAATTTCAAGTTTCTTTTCCTTTTCTTTATCCTGATTACATGTTTTTTACTTTTTAGATGTTTCCTTTTCAACGATTGCTTATTATTTGATAAAATCTGTTTCTTTCTAGTTTTTAGAGGGATTATTATGGTAGTTGTATTGTAGAGTGTAGTTGAAGCTGGCGAGTTGAAATACGGAAGCTGGTTTCTTATTGGGCTTTCAATTCTCTAACTTTTATGGTGGATATTGTTGAATTTTGTCATTAATTTATGATTTTGAAGTTTATTAACCCAAGTTGTGAGGAGCTTGATGGTGCTACTGTTTTGTAAATTTTGGCAATGTTCTATTTTCAAATGATTCTATATTAACTCACTGTAATCTGCCATTGTATTGTAAAATTCTCAAGAGTCAATTGTCGTGGTGCCTGGAGTTTATGGTTGCTGTGTGATTCAGCTGCTTGGAGTTGTTAAAAGAATTTGTTAGCTGTGAAGAAATTGTGGTGGCTGTATAGGAAATTATTTTAAACAAATATGCAGTTTGTTTAAACCATAGAGAACTCACTGGTCTGTGAATTTTGATCTTCTTTGATTTGGCAAATGTTCTTATGGCCTTTGTTTTTATGTTTCAGAGAGTGAAACCATATCTTTTATATGCAAACCTGGTAAAGCTTCGATTGCAGATAAAGCGATGGCATCGCTAGTTAAAGCTCCTCCTACAATGTCTACTATTAATGTTCACCAAGTCCATCTCAGGAAACAAAAATTGCTAAGCAACCTAAACATACATCATGGTCTCAGATTTCCTAAAATTCATGTTAACCACACCACTGTTTGCTGCACTAAGTTGACTCCATGGGAACCTACACCTGCCACATATGCTCCTACCATTGACGCTGGTGGTAACTTATTGAAGAAAACCAGCAACATATTTGAAACCTTGAAGTCTGAAGACACAGATGAAGCACCAGCAACCAACAGTGAAGAGCTTTCAGATACAAAGAATCCGCCATTGATGCAATTTCAGTTTCTTAAATGGCCGATGTGGCTTCTGGGCCCTTCTCTTCTTCTGACTACTGGCATGGTACCGACATTATGGCTGCCTCTATCTTCCGTATTCCTTGGTCCCAATATAGCCAGCCTTCTTTCCTTGATTGGACTGGATTGCATCTTCAATCTCGGTGCTACCCTTTTTCTTCTAATGGCTGATTCTTGTTCTCGGCCCCAAAACCAGGCACAAACCTGCAATAGCAAGCCTCCTTTGAGCTACAAATTTTGGAACATGGTTGCAACTATATCTGGTTTTGTGATTCCTTTGATGATGTTGCTGGGATCTCAAAAGGGCATCCTCCAACCCCAGCTGCCTCTTATCCCATTTGCAGTCCTTACATGCTGCTTTTATCTGTACAGATTCTGACCGGCTTGCTGACCTGGCATTGGCAGTCACCGGTATGGCTGGTAACCCCAGTTGTGTACGAGTCAAATCGGCTGTTACAGTTGATGAGGGGATTGAAGCTTGGGGCCAAGCTCAGTGCTCCAACATGGATGTTGCATATGATCAGGGGGCTGGTATCCTGGTGGATTCTAATCCTTGGTGTTCAGCTCATGAGTGTTGCTTGGTTTGCCGGTTTCGCTGCGCGATCTCAGCAGCAACACTCTTCTGCTGCTTCTGGTGGTTAGCACCATTCACTGTCACCGAAGACTCCACCAAGAGTCGTGGCTTCAGTTCAAATATGGATTTGGGAGTATACATGACCAAATAATTCCTGGTATAATAGCACCGTTTTCTTCTCTGTTCACAGTAAATGTGTGCTCTTATCTGTAGCGAGCTATATACATTTGAGCTCCCAGCCCTGGCAGCTTAATATGGGCTGCTAGTTTTATACACGACTTATAATTGAAACGTTCACGTGTTAACTGTTGCATTTGATTAAATTTTGTTGAAATCTAAAAGTGTGAAGTTAATGTAGGATTGGCCAAGATATTGAAGAAGTATGACAAGCGAACAGGTGGATTATTGCGCCTTCCGTTCATTCAAAAGGTGCTGGAGCAACCCTTTTTTATTACTGATCTGGTATCAAAGCTTGTCAAGCAATGCGAGTACATGATAGATACAGTATTCCCTGTAGAGGAAGAAGAAATAATGAAAGAAAGAAGAGAATCAATAACGGTTGCAGGAGAAGGGATTTTCAGGAACACAATTGCAGCTCTAATGACCATGCAAGAAATTAGAAGAGGCAGCTCCACTCACAGCCATTTCTCTCTGCCTCTTGCCAGTTTCTGATCCTATTCAATCATTCCAGCTCAATTCTCCTATACGAATTGTCTAATAAGATTGGATTTTATGAAGTGCTTAATACTGTCATAGCTACACAACAATATGATGGTTGATTAAGATTTTTTTTTTTTTTTTATGTTTTCTTATACAAGTGTGATAGTCGACGGTATCAATGCAGTTCCTCATGATGGTTAACGGATTCAGATTCATCATGAGCCTGTAGGTACATTAAAATGAGGAAATTTGGACCATATATTTTGTACAGGAAATATATTTTGTTGTAAGAATTTGTACTGCAAATATAAGATAAACTAAGTCCTCTTGACAATCCTACTTGACAAAGGACCAAAGAAAGCTACTGTTTTTCGTTAAAACCTTGTCTCTGTGTACTATTTGGGGACATATATGGGGATTTGAGAAGAAACCGTGAGAGAAAGTAAAAAAAAAAAACTAAGATACTAAAAATATGTAAAGAGAAAAGTTGGCTTTTTATTCGTTATTTAATATCAAGGAACAAACTGCACTTGAGATATCGGACTAGCAGAGGTAGGGACCTGTTTCTTTTTCTGCGCTTGGGTTCGAGCCTCTATGTGCATGCCTGTCATCCTCGTGGTGCCTTATCTATTTAGTGGGTTTACAGGATGTTCAGTGGATGCGTGTAAGCTGATCCAGAAACCCCGATTATAAAAAAAAATATCAAGGAACAAACTTGAAGTAATATCCGAAAGCAGAGCTTCCACTTTGGAATACAATTAATTGGTAATATGAATCTCCACAGGGTCTGCTGGCTCTTCCTCAATCGACATGTCATCCAGGATCCAATACCAAAAGCCAAGTATTTTGAATATTAACGCCATGATCCTTTGGTAGATCCACAGACATATGAATTGGACGGTGCTACGAGCAACCATGATAGGCAAAATAGCCCACGCAACAAAAACAAGAGGCCCTAGTCGGGCGGGGAGCAGGAACGATACCAACGAGATCGATGAAAACGATCCTGCGAGGAATGCAACATGGCCTGAGAATCGAAAGTACGTGGTGTACTTAAATTTCATGTTGGCAGCAAATGCAAAGCAGTAGAGGAATGTTGCCAACAGAAAAGCCCACATGCTTGGCAAACGTGTCTGAAATGCAGATTGGCTTGTGCCTTGGAATTTAACTTGAATGACACCAATTAGGAAGGGATTGAGAAAGGCAAAGACAGCATGGCATGAGGTTGAGAAAATAAACCCTTGCAAACTGCAAAACAGAGTAACGCAAAATGTTTTACAATCTTAAGTCACCATATTGCCTTATGAAGCCATAAAAGTGGATGAAAGAATAGTAAAGGCGTATATAACCTTTCCTCACAGTGACAGCCGAAGTTTTGCTTGCCTTGTCCTTTGCTTTTACGAGTTCTTCGGAAGGATTTGCCAGGTCTCCCAACTGGATAGCCAGAGTTCCGCTGTTTGCTCATCTCAAATTGAGGGCTATGCTGGTGCATGTCTTGAGTGAAGAGGGCGTCCTGTGATCGGCTTGTGTTTTTCTTGAGTGAAGCTTCAACACTGAAAAAAAAGTTGCCACGTTCATTACCAAAAAAAAAAACACTGAAAAAAAAGAAGATTGGAGTGAAGGGAGCATTAATACAAGAAAGAGAAAGTGATGGACTTCAAACAAAGAAAAACAAAAGGGAAAGAAAGCAAAGAAATGTAATTTAGAGTAACCTTTCTTTCTCGAATGCAGGATTTGGCCTTTGGTTCTCAGACATTCAGCTCTGCTTTATTTCTCTACACAGACAATGAAGCTCCAATGGGTTTCTAAGTGTCTATAATATATACGTAGAGATTGACGTCTTTTGGGAACTTTCTTCGATGCTTGAATTTCGATGCGTGGGCCCATGAAAACGATGGGGGTGCATGAAAACTTGTCATGATGAGCATTATATTTTATATATGATTGAAATACATAAATAATATTTTTCCCTATTTTACTATCGTAATTTGATTTTAATATAATCAAGATTCACAAATAATGATAATATAAAATCTATAAACTATTTTACAAGTATAGAAATGTGATATTAAAAAATTATTATTAAAGTTATTTTAATAAGGATAAAAATAATAATAAGCTAACTGATTATTTTAAAAAAATGATATCAGTACATTAAAATAATCTTAAAATATATTAAAAATATTTTTTTTAAATACACATATATATATATATATATATATATATATATATATATATATATGTATGTATGTAAGATAATTTTTTTAAATAAATACATACATACATATATACAAAAAAAAAACATGTTGAATAGCCTAGCCAACATACCAGAGTTATTAATCCCGTTCCGTTCCAGTGCAAAATCCGGGACAAAACGGCGACGTTTTTGTCCCAGTAAAAATCCCGCCCCGATCCGGCAAATTCGGCCGAATTCGGTCCGAGCATGATTCAGCTGCAGGGCGTTCCGTTCAGGAGAGAGCTGAAGTCAGGTGCAGAGAGAGAGCTTTGTTTCTGTTGGAGATAAAGCCCTTCTTGGTTTAGAGAAAGGGAAGAGGAAGAAAAGGAGAGGATGGAAAGAAAAAGGAAGAGAAGCATGATCTTCTTCTTCTTCTTCTTCTTCTTCTCGTGGACGGTGGCCTCTGTAAGGAGGTGGTGGTGGAGTTCGGTTGAAGATGGGTGTTCGTTTTGGTGCGAGATATAAAAGGTGTTGAGACTTGACAGTGAGAGGTGTGTTTGAGTGAGTTTTCCGGTGAAGGGAGGTGGGATAGCATGAGAGTGGGCTTATTGCTGTGAGATGAGTTTAAATTTCCTTTTGAAATTTTTATTTTTTCTTTTAAATTATTATTTTTTATGTTTTTAAATAATTCTGACGTGATAAGTTAAAAATAACTTTAAAAAAATAAAAATATTATTTTAATATACTTATCAATAAAATCATTTTAAAAAATAAAATTAGTTATATTTTCTAGGCATTAAGAGATGTTCTTAAAAAATATTTTAGAAATTTTTTTATTATTATTAGGAATATGAGCAGAACAAGAGATGTTTTAGATCCCATTAGCCTTGACAACATTGATCTATTGAATGAATGGATTTGTGAAGAACCCGGTCTTCTTGATGAAGATCACATAAGTTGGGAGAGTATCGAAACACCTTTCGCTACTTTAAATTTAGATGATGAAGAGACATGTGTAAATGAGGAGAATGAGCTTGGTGGAAATGACCAGCTATTGGAATGTCTTGTTGACGACTTTCCTTATGTTCCACAGCAAGATCAAGATCCTTATTTTTATATTAATGATATGGAAGATGTTTGATGTATTTTTTTTTTATTTTAGAACATTTTACTTTCATAATATTTTGGAATTTTAAAGATGTTTCTAATTTTGAGATTATGTTTGTATTGTATAATTTAAATTTCATTTATCTCGAATTTAAATTATACTTGTTAAATTAATATTTTATTTTTTTCATATATATAATTAAATAAATATGAACTGTACAAAACCGAAAGGGAACGCCGGAATGCACCGAAACTGGAACGTTCCGTTCCAAACAAAAAACCGGAACGATACCCGGAACGGATTTTACAACTATGCAACATACCCTTCATCCGTTAAGACGTTGTATAAACTTGTCAAAATAAAATCAGTAAGGAAAATTTTACTTCGAGGGTGTATTTGGTATTAAAACTTTAAAAGTGGATGAAAAGTTAGTAAAGGTCTAATAGAAGCTTTCCTCGCAGCGACAAGGAGTAGCATGACAGTGACAGCCGAAGTTTAGCTGCTTGCCTTGACCTCTGCTTTTATGAGTTCTTCGGGAGGATTTGGCACGTCTTGCAACTGGATAGCCAGAGACGCTAAATAAAAGGAAAATAGGAGCTATGCTGCCGCATGATCCTGTGATCATCTCGTGTTTTTCGTATAAATTTTCTAACACTTAAAAATTGTTTGCTTATTATTCTCCGCTGTTCTTATAGTTATAGATCCCGGGGCTAAAACACTTTGGCTAAAGTCACTTGACTGTTATCAACCACAATTTATTAGAACAGCGATTTGCTTCTTCTTTTTCTTTTTTAATTTAGTTTTTTTATCACCTGAAAAGGACTATTTTTTTTTATTTCATCATTTTTATTTGAAAATTAGATATTATATTTTTTAAAATTATATTTTTTAAAATTTATTTTACATGAGATTATGAATTTCATTTTTTCCTTTCCATTTTAACCTTCAATATTAAATTTTGTAGAATTGAGTTTTCTATAAAGTTATAGCAGTCTCATGACTCAATTCTCAAATTTGACAAAACAACACAACTTGGCTAAAGTAGTTTTTTGTGTTTTGTTAATATATCACATTTTTAGTATTTAATAAGCGTTAGATTTTGAGTTCATAATTATTAATTTTTTTCTTCTAAAAAGTATATTAGCAATGTCTGAACAATTTTTTTACCTTCACAAAAATATTTGAAAAAAATATCTGACTTTACCCGTAGGAAAGCACTACCTGATGATCTAGGGCCTGTTTGGTGTTGCGGTTGCGGTTGTGGTTGAAAAAAAGCAGTTTCAAAAAAAGCGCTTTTACTGTGGTTCAAAATAAGCAGTGAAGTGTTTGGTTAAAACTGTGGTTGAGTTGGAGGTTGAAAAAAAAGCAGTTTTGGGTGTTTGGTTACCAAATTTTTCATATTGCTTTTAACTTGTGAAATTACTTTAAAGGGTATATATTTATATGTATATATTTTTTTTAAATATTGTAAATTTAATAATTATAATAATATAATGTAATTAATAATTCATGAAAAAACAAATATTATTTTTTATTCTCCCATCAAACTACTTGCAATTTCATCACGAACATATATTTCCCTTCCATTAGAACTGATTTGTATCTACATATTTTTTTTTAAATATATATTTTAAAAAATGGCTGGGCCAAGGGCAGCCCAACTAAATTGGGCCTAAGCCCAACTTTGGTGGACTTGGGCTGGGCCGAGTGCAGCCTAGCCCAAGCCCAAGCCCAAGCCCAACTAATCAAACGGTGCGCTGCACTGTGCGTCTTCTTCGCGATAGTGCAGCGCACATAATTCACGTGAATATTGCCTTCCGACCGACCACGACGAGAGCTTCAACGGAGGATACCTACAGGTAGAGGAGTCCGAGGTGGTTCTTCCTGTGGTGGTGGCGTCTGAAATGGTGGCCTGTGGTGGCCGGAAACAGACCTTGGAAGGTGGCGGTGCTTGTTCACCCGAACCACGGCGAGAGCTTAAAATGAGGATACCGACGGGTAGAGGAGGCCGAGGTGGTTCTTCCTGTGGTGGTTTCATCGTAAATGGTGGCCTGTGCTGGCCGGAGGAAGCGTTGGAAGCTCTCGGCTTCCATGGCTGTTCGCAGGCAGAGAGAGAGAGAGAGAGAGAGGCGAAAAAATGGCTGTGATCAGATTACAATTTTTCCTTCATTTTTCATTTTTCTTCATCAGACATGCAGACATGGCGAGGAGGCACTAAGGGATGCTCTGTGAATATTCGATGCTTGAGATGTTGAAAAGAGATGTCTGAGATGTTAAACAGGCCCGAAAAGAGATGCCTGAAAAGAGAGGGTTGAAAAAAGTTGAAAAAGAGAGGGTTGAAAAAAAGTAGAAAAAACCTGCTGCTTTAAAACCACGGTTAGAAACGCAAATTTAGTGGGGCCCAGTCACTGTTCATGCGGTTTAAACATATTACCAAACACTGAAAACACGTTTGGCACTGGCTTTTTTTTGAAACGTGGGCACAGCCACAAAACCAAACGGGCACCTAGTACTTTGTACTAAAAATTATGGGTGTTTTGCTATATACCTATCCACGATTCATCCTCTCATGTTACTTTGTTCACTCCATTGCAAGTGACTATTTTTTTTTTTTTAGTCTGTATTTTTAATATTTTACACTTTAGTCATTGGACTTTATTTTTTTCAATTCAATCACCTCAGGTTATGTCAGGATTAATTTATATGTTGCAACTTGTTTCAATTTGCATATTTGATAAGTCAAAATTAATATTTAAATAAAAACATAGCCTTTTTCTATAACTGGTGTTAGAAAATACATACTTGGCTCATCGAGTTTAAAATTTTACATATTTAATCCATTCTCTTAGGTTACCATTATTTGATCCTAAATTTTAATATATTTTTTCTTGTTTCAGTTCTTGGATTTTACGGGAGAAGCCAAAAGCTTATTGAAAAAGGTACAGAAAAGAGAAAGCTCTTAAAAGGCTAATAAGTTCAACATAAGATCTAGACTTGATAGTTTTAAAACCGATGAATCTTGAATTGTCTAAGTGCATATCAATTATATAGGGCATGAATGTGAAGTATGGGAGTTCATTTTAATTTGTGATAACAAATAATATATATATAGATAGACAGATAGATAGATATAGATAGATTTATATAATTAGCACTAAAATGAATACTTGAAAATTAAGTCCACTTGCTTTGTGTCCTAAACTTGTTGATAATTTTTTTCATTCAATTTTTCATGTTTGTTGATGTAACTTCATATAAAATTTATTCTCAACTAAACATATTATTAGTTTATTTTTATTAAATTATTATCATAAGAAAAAATATGGGATCTAAAAGTTAAAAATTAATGACTATGTTTTCGTTGCATTTGGATTCGGGTTTTTAGAAAGAAATTTAACGAGCATGTTTCCACCAGAAATAGGTGGACTGAGATTTTTCAAGTCTAAATAGTTGTACAAAGATTAATAACAATATTATTTTTTATATATAATCTAGATATTATTTTGTAAAATTTTGCTTACATTCCGAAAAAAATAGTGTCAACCCACAACAAAAGGTCATGCTATAAACCGTGCAGGGTCAAGAATATTTTAACTTGATTGGCTAACCGATCTGTATTTTGCTCCTAACCAAACTTGAAGACACTAACATTTTTGCTAGCGTGTTGACCATAACTGGAGATAAAAAAAAAAAAACTCTGCCAGTCCTATTTAATAATAAAAATTATTTCATTTTATTTTTTTTACATGGCAGGTAAATTCCTCAGAATCAACCTCTTCTCAGGTACTCCTCTTCAAACATACATAGATGTTTTTTTTAAAAAAAGAAAAAACATGGAGGGTGGGGGAGGAGAACAGGCAGAAATAGTCACAAACAAGATTTTTCCTATGCCAATTACTCCATCTCAGCACATGTAGTATTGATCTAAACATTTGGCTGATCTGGTTCCGCATTGCGGCGTCTCACGCTGTTCAACATGTCAAGTAATTTACTAGTTGACTGGTTTAGAATGCTGTACAGCTCTAGGCTGGATTCATAAGCGATTCGCATAAATAAACAGGCCCATACGGCGGAAACAACGCACCCCAAAATCTTTATAAATCATCTACCCAGGGACAGAAAAGTCCAAGAAAACAAAAACAAATGGGATGAGGTCATGAATGAGTCGTCACGCAGTAGTCATCACTATCTCTCGTCATCCTGCATCAACAGACAACAGCTGCCAATTTGGAATCCTAGAGTAGCTTTATACCGTTCTATATTTTTTTATTCTAACGGAAGGAGTAGCCTTTTACGTTTCTATTTTTTATTTTAATGGAAGGAGTTTTTATTTATTTTTATAGTGCTCGTGTTTTAAATAATATTTTCTATTTTTAAAATTTATTTTAAAATCAATATTTAAAAACAATTTTAAAAACATGGTACAACGTGTAAATAAAGAAAAAAACCATTTATAATTTAAAATTTATCATATTTTATTATTGTAACATTATCCAATTTTATTTAATACTAAAAAAACTAACAAATTTTTTAAATAAACAAGAGTCGAGGAGATATAACATATAACAAGGTTCAAAAGAATAATTTATTCAGTGTTTGTTTAAAAATACAGTTGAGATTAAAATAAATGTTTTCTGTTTATAATTCAGACAAACGAGACGTTTTTTGATTAATTTTAATTGAAGAAAAACAGAAAAAGGGAAAAATTAAAACACGCGGGAGCCGTCTTTACTCGTGAAGCGCACGGGCGTACTGCTGTCTCCTTCGCCAGTTTTTTTCTCAACGGCATATCTAGTCATCTGTCTGTTTGTGTTGTATACTCAATTACATGCTCTGTCAAATCACTCGTAGACTGTATAAAACACATTAACATGTGACATAAGTGATCTTCCACGGTCAATTTACATTTTACATGTAATGTTTTATTATTAAATTGGTCCATGTGAAATGATAGAGGAATTTACCACACTTTTTTCCCGTTATTTTTTTTACGCTAATATGAAGGAATCGTTCCTATACTTGGAATTGTTATTTTTTCTTTTATAAAAAATGAAATTTATAAAAAATATTTTATAATAGTTTATATATTTAATGAAATATAAAGGTATAATTAAAGATATATTTAATAATTCCTCCTGTAATATAAGATGCAGGGCTGGCTTTGAATTTAATTATCCGGCTATCATCTATAATTTATGGCTCAAATTTTAAAGTAGGCCATGAGAAAAATACCGAGTCTCAGAAATTGAGTGGAGTGGTGAGAAAGTGGTAAGAGTCAAGGAAACCCAACATAGAAAATGGAGCTAGCCCATTCAAAGAATGCACCGTACATTGATCCATTGATAGCCTGGAAGCCCATTCATTATAACATGTAAATATGTATAATTAGAGGCAGTAGAAACTAGTACACGGTCATGATGAGCCTGGGGGCATAAACTCGGTTCTTCAACAGACAAAAAAATATCCGTTTTGAAATTCTTTTTGATGGCATATTATTTTATGCCTGAATATTGCAAATTCCCTAAATATAAAAAATGAAATCGATTGTCGGATCGTAACAGGTTTTAAGGTGGGGCCTTAATCGAACGGCCTGCACGGAGACGTGGTTAAGGCCCAATACAACAAAAAGGAGCAGGGGGTTTTCTAGTTCGGAGATCAAATATTCGCTTGTTTGTTTATTTCCAAAAACATGTCCGAGCTCACGTTTTCCTTTTCTAGTAATGTACAATCTCCGTCCCAGCAGCAGATTCTATAAGGATTCCCTGGAATCACCCTCTCCCCATATCCTCTCCTATAATGTTAGAGTAACTGGCATTCACTCACCCACTCATGAAGACACCAATAGATAGGATACAGGAGGTAACAGGACCCCTTCATGATTTGTACGGTAACCAACTCCAAATTGGAGGCTGTGAGACTAGAGAACCCCGAGGCCTGTTTGCCCACTTGCTAATATTTAATATAAAACTAAACCATAAAGTCATTTTTCATAAATTCGGTGCATGGTAAGACGAGAGTAACCGAATATGCTTAGGAATTCTCCTGCTTCTCTTATAGCTTTTCTAACTGCCACTTCATCACGCCAAGCATATGCCCTCTAATATTCTACTAACCTTTTCCCCATAAATCCCCCCATTAATTCATCTCTTTCCCTCATTTCACCATCTTTACAATTCCAATTTTCCTGGTCTTGCTTTTTTGTAACTTGAGTAGGAAAATATTAAGAGCTGTTTATTTAGAGAAGCATAGTATTCGGACATAGCAATGAAGTTTGGTAAGAGACTGAAGCAACAAGTTCAAGAAACCTTGCCAGATTGGCGTGACAAGTATTTGTCTTACAAGGAATTGAAGAAGCTTGTTCGTCTAATTTCATCGGCTCCGACTTTCTCGTACGGATCAGTTAAGCATGGAATGGCAGAGGCTGAGTTTGTGCGTCTGCTGAACAGTGAAATCGACAAGTTCAATACTTTTTTCATGGAACAAGAAGAGGATTACATTATTCGGCATGAGGTAATCTTTCTTTTTTTGTCTTGCATTTCTTCCTCTTTTTGCCTGCTAGCCTTGGTGGGTAATTAATGCCTTAATGGAGGCAAAGCAAAATAATAGTTTCGCAAGCAATGCTAGTGAAAATGTGGTCTTATATTAAAGACTTCATGTGATTTCTATAATTAATTATCAGATCTCATTCACGCAAGATTGGTATATATGATTTGTACTTCTTTTATATTCGGATCTTAATTATTCTCTAGACTTTTCCATGTTTGATGACCGAAAACAACCTTATATGATGGAATTCAAAATTATTATTATTATTTTCTTACATAAATACTGGGCACAGCAAATGCATATATTTACATAAATAATACGTCACATGTGATGACATTATCAGTAATATTAGTGAAATAGGAAGCATTTCTTTGAAAACTCACAACGATAGATTTTATATTTAATTCTCAATGCAACCATCACACAGTCTAATTGCATAGTATTTTTGTACTTGGATTTCCAAATCTTAGCTATTCTTTTTAACTTCAACAATGCCATTGGTTTTTCCAAATCGTACTTGTTATTTTTTAAAATTTATAAAAAAAATAATTTTAATATTTATCAGGAAACAAAACTAAAAAATTATTTAATTTTAATATTTTTACACGAAAACACGTTAGCATGTATGCACAGGTGCGCGCGCCACGCATTCACATAAGGTTTTGAAACTGGCATGCATGCCTTTCGTTTTATAGGATGTAATTATAAAGCTGGTTGTTGTCCCAAATTTTACTTCTCTTTACACTTTAGATGGAAGAGAAATTACAGATATGGCAAAAAAAACTACCGTAAGGTACTGTAATAACATAAATTTACGAGTTGCCTTTTGAATAGTTTATTCCCACCAAAATTATAACCAATAATCTTTATATATATATGCAGGAATTAAAGCAGAGGATTCAGAAAGTGATTGATATTTCAGGGCCATGTGGAAGTCAACCTTCAGAGGCAGCGTACAGAGAGGAGATGAGAAAGATTAGAAAAAACATTGTCAATTTCCACGGTGAAATGGTGCTTTTAGAGAATTACAGCAATATCAATTATACAGGTACGTCAATTGGCCGGACAAAGCTATGCAGTAAGCACCCCCTGACTCGATCAATTATATTCCAGAAAACAACCAAACAACATATGATTTCATGAACAATCGTGATAAATTAATTATACCAACAGAATCCGTTCTTGTAAGCTAATGTCGAAAGGGCTGCCCGACTTTATCTTTACGATCTCCTAACCTTTGAGCCCGGGCTTAGAGTTACTTTTACAGATGTAAAATGGATGATATTTCAATTTTGAGTCTCACTTCTAAGTAAAAGATAACAAAAAAAAAAAAACAGAGAGAGAAGAAATTTTGAGTCCCTGAGCTGCATGCACGGCCCCTTTAAACATTAAGGATTGAAACTTTCTTGTGTTAACTGTTGCATTTGATTGAATTTTGTTGAAATCTAAAACTGTCAAGTTATGTAGGATTGGCCAAGATATTGAAGAAGTATGACAAGCGAACAGGTGGATTATTGCGCCTTCCATTCATTCAAAAGGTGCTGGAGCAACCCTTTTTTTTTATTACTGATCTGGTATCAAAGCTTGTCAAGCAATGCGAGTACATGATAGATACAGTATTCCCTGTAGAGGAAGAAGAAATAATGAAAGAAAGAAGAGAATCAATAACGGTTGCAGGAGAAGGGATTTTCAGGAACACAATTGCAGCTCTAATGACCATGCAAGAAATTAGAAGAGGCAGCTCCACTCACAGCCATTTCTCTCTGCCTCCTCTGAACTTGCCAGATTCTGATCTTATTCAGTCATTCCAGCTCAATTCTCCTATACCAATTGTCTAATAAGATTGGATTTCTTAATACTGTCATAGCTACACAACAATATGATGGTTGATTAAGAATTTCTTTCTTTTTTTATGTTTTTTTTATACAAGTGTGATAGTCAACAGTATCAATGCAGTTCCTCATGATGGTCAACAAATTCAGATTCATCATGAGCTTGTAGGTACATTAAGTTGAGGAAATTTGGACCATATGCGTATTTTATACGGGAAATATGTTTTGTTGTAAGAATTTGTACCGCAAATATACGATAAACTAAGTCCTCTTGACAATCCTACTTAACAAAAGACAAAAGAAAGCTACTGTTTTTCGTTAAAATCTTGCCTCACTATACTATTTGGGCCCATGGTTCTCCTTTAACATGATTCTCTAGTTTTTTCGGTTTGTGCAATACGCTGAATCCATTGGAGGCCTGTTATGTCCCGGGGTACACAATTAGTGGAAGCTTGTTAGAAATTAGATAGCTTTGGCAGCTCAACACTCGGAGAAATGACATCAATACAGTTCCATTCCTCACCCTTTAAATAATGGTATTATTGTGGAAAAAATGGTATTAATTTATGATTGTTTGCATTAGAATAATCCTCTTTCCAGTAATTAATTTAAGTTTATGCAGAGATGCAAAAGGGTATACAAGGATTCTTAAAGGGAAGCTTGCGGATGAATTATCCAAAAAATGAGAGAGATATTCATTCGTACAAGGGTATGTACAAGGATTCTTAATTTATTCGTTATTTTATATCAAGGAACAAACTTGGAGTCATATCCGAAAGCAGAGCTTCCACCTTGGAATACAATTAATTGCTTATAACAATCTCCACAGGGTCTTCTGGTTGCTCCTCAATCGACATGCCATCCAATGAGATCGATGAAAACATCATGATCCTTTGGTAGATCCACAGACACATGAATTGGACGGTGCTACGAGCAACCATGATAGGCAAAATAGCCCACGCAACAAAAACAAGAGGCCCTAGTCGGGCGGGGAGCAGGAACGATACCAACGAGATCGATGAAAAAGATCCGGCGAGGAATGCAACATGGCCTGAGAATCTTAAGTACGTGGTGCGCTTAAATTTCATGCTGGCAGAAAATGCAAAGCAGTAGACGAATGTTGCCAACAGAAAAACCCACATGTTTGGCAAACGTGTCTGAAATGGGGACTGGGTTGTGCCTTGGAATTTAACTTGAATGACACCAAGTAGGAAGGGATTGAGAAAGGCAAAGACAGCATGGCATGCGGTTGAGAAAATAAACCCTTGCAAACTGCAAAACAGAGTAACATCGTCGTCAAAATGTTTTACAATCTTAAGTCACCATATGAAGCGATAAAAGTGGATGAAAGATTAGTAAAGGCGTATATAACCTTTCCTCACAGCGACTGAGATTAGCATCACAGTGACAGCCGAAATTTTGCTTGCCTTGTCCTTTGATTTTATGAGTTCTTCGGGAGGATTTGACTAGTCTTCCAACTGGATAGCCAGAGTCCCGCTGTTTCCTCATCTCAAAGTATTATGCCTCTTCTCCGACCAAACGCTATATAAAAGGAAAATTGGAACTACGCTGGCGCAGGAGTTGAGTTAAAAGGGAAAGAGGAACTATGCTGCAGCATGAGTACTTGAATGAAGAGGGCGTCCTGTGATCGGCTTGAGTTTTTCGTAGAAATTTTCAAACACTTCAAAATTGTTTGCTTTTAATATTCTCCCGGGATTGCTTTTGACACATAAAAGTGGATTAAAAAAATTAACTTGACTTTGCTAACGTCACATAAAAGTGGATTAAAAAAATTAACTTGACTTCGCTAACGTCACATAAAAGTGGATTAAAAAAATTAACTTGACTTCGCTAACGTCACATAAAAGTGGATTAAAAAAATTAACTTGACTTCGCTAACGTCAGTTTAAGTCATTCTCAGAAATTTTTTGATTCCTACAGTGCTGTCCACAAATTAGGTAGGGAGAGAAGGAGTGTTAGAGAATAATATAAATCATAGGGTTTCACTTATAAGCTTAAGTTTTTAGGTGACATGGTTCCTTAACATGGTATCAGAGCCTTGTTGACCCAGTGGTCACAAGTTCGAATCTCATCATCCCTATTCTATTTGATAAAAATCAAGCACAAGGTGATGTGGGTTTGTGCAAGTTTCAAACCCAAAAGGCTTTCACTTGAAGGGGGGTGTTAGAGAATAATATAAATCATATTATAGGATTTCACTTATAAGTTTAAGCTTTTAGATGAGATGGTTTCTTAACGAGAAGAAATGTGGTGCCATTTTTCTTTTTCACAGGTGTGTTTCCTTTGTGAATTAGGAGTTGACTCCATTCTGATTAGGATTGAATGCTTCCCTGGAACCAGATGGGAAGTATGTGCAATGACGACTGCTACTTTGTCAAGTTCTTTTGCCTTTTTCCTTTTCTACATGGAAGAAGAAAAAGATTTTAAAATTGATATTTTTTTTCCTTTTTTCTCTCTTTTTTTGCTCTTTGATTTCTTTTTTCATCTTGATTTCTGCTATAAAAATTTTGATTTGTTTCAATTTTATCTTTTTATTGAAATTTATCATATATTTTGTTTTTTTTTATTTCGGCCCTTATTTCTTTTGATTTTTGGTTTGGTTTTAATTTCTTTATGTTTTTTAGTATGAAAGTTTTGTTTGTTTTAATTTTGTCCTTAAATTAAAATTGATCATATATTTTATTTTTTATTTCAACCCTTATTCTTTTAATATTTTATTTAGTTTTAATTCCTTTAATTTTTTCGATCTTTTTGCAGCAATCCCTATTTTTTGTTCATATTTATGTGTCTAAACTCTTTGTTTTGGTTTTTAATTTTTATTATTTTCTCTTTTGTTGAGGTTTTATTTTTATTCAATTTAGTCCTCAAATTTTAATTAATGTTGATGATCATTTTAAAATTAATATTTTTTCTACTTTCCCTTTGTTCTTTTATTATTATTATTATTATTATTTGTTATTTAAATCAAATGATTTTTTCATGCTAATAATATTTATTTTGGTTTTCTCATTTTTTAAGTTTAAAATAACATTAAGAATATCCATAATAACAAATTTTATTATAATCCAAATGATTATATTAATTATATTCATAATGATAATAATATTGATTTTGTTTTTGTCCTTTAATTATTTCATTTGTTCTTCAAATCATATAATATTTTTTATGCTAATAATATTTATTTTTGTTTTGCCTTCAATAATAATAATAATAATAATAATAATAACAATGAGAATAATAATTCAAATAATTTATCATTCAATATTGTATTTATTAAGAGTTAAATTTTGCTACTTCTCTATATATAATGTTTCAAATATAATATTCCAGATTATTGTTTGAAAAACTTTTGTGGTTCAATATTCTCTTTAATTTTTTATCTTAATTTTTTAAAATTGTATTACTTAACATTAATATTAAATACAAAAAAATATATAAGTGTTTGTTTTTTTAAACATTGTTTAACAAAAAATTTTGTTTAGATTGATTATTTTACTCAAAAGTATAACATTATAAAAAATTATCATATTATTAATATGTTTTTTTTATATTTTAAAAAAAAATATTTCTAACTGCGACTAAGTACACGGCAAGTGTCTAGTTTATTAGAAAGTGAATATAGTGCACTTCGTCTAGGGATCTGACACTGTCAGTAATTAAATAAAAATGATAAAACCTGAGTGGTAGGATAGTAAAAATGAGTTATGAGAATTGAGAAGGGATTCATAAAAAAAAATGAGAGGGGATGGGAGGTGAGGGGCCGAATACATCATTAATTCCCACTGGCCAACAAATTACCAGCCCTTGAGTCTTGAGACACCCACTTCCTTTTTTGGTATATAATATAAATACCATTTATTGATTATTGAAAACATTATGTCGAGTTACGTAAAACGCGGATTTTTCTTTATGTTAGCTCAGTTAATTAAAAAATTTATAGAATAATATCATTTAAAAAATAGTAAAATAACATCAATAACTTAATATTCATTAAATATTTTTATTTGAAAACTTAATATTCATTAATATTTTTATTTCTGAGAGCGACAAGATAATCATACTACTTCAGGATAATAATAACCTTACATGTACCTCGTTGATCTAGCTATATGAACATGTCAATCGCTTCATGCATAAACCCTAATTTTATTTTATTTTTTCTTTCAACCACTAAGCATTCTTTAAGGGCCAATTTGATTCTTTAGGTTTTCCTTTCCTTTTTCTTCTATAGTGGTTACATCTTGAAATAAAATTGTTGTCTAACTAATTAATAAATATTCTTAAGAACTCTAATGAATTTAATTATATATAAAAATGTATTTATCCTACCAGAATCTTTATCTTTTTTCTTTTTAATTCTGGTAGAATAATGAATTTTGTTGTTTAAAGTATGGTTATTTGAGCAAAAACTGGTGCATTACGTTCCCATACTCTCGGTTTTGTTATAATTTAGTCCCCTAGCTATCGTAATCCATAACCATCCCTCTACTTTTTAATCATTGTTCTTTTAATCCCACAGGTTTTAAAGAATATGGAGCGCTTTGTCTAGGGTCAGTAATTAAAAAAAATTGATAAAACCTGAGTGGCGGGATAGTAAAAATGAGCTGTGAGGCCAGCAAGGCCTTGGTCTAGTGGTCAAGAAAGGGTTTATCCTTTCTCTCATCTCAGGTTCAAACCTTGTCAGGCACGCATGTCATCCCTGTAATGTCTTATATGCTTATTGAACTTGTAGGGTGGTCAGTGGACTCGAAGATTAGTTGTGATGCGCGCAAGCTGGCATGGACACCCTAATTATATATATAAAAAATGAGTTGTGAGATGGGATTCATAAAAAAAAAGGAGGGGATGAAAGGTGAGGGACCGAAACCGAATACATCATCATTAATAAAAAAATGATAAACTCGATGTCTTCCACGTAAAGCTTGTGTTATTTCTCACTGCAAACGTCATCACCTGTAAATGCGTGTTTATGCTGAGCTGGCAAGAAATAATGAAAAACAATCCCGAGCATATGGCCAAGATGTAATTTCCCGAAGGGATTCCTAGAAAGGCTAGGGGATCAACGGCCAGATATCCATCCGTACAATCGAAGACATCCCAAGCCAAGTCTCAAGGTACAAGAAATGAACTTAGCTTTATGTTCCAGGATTGCCAAGAGGCATCCCTAAAAAATAACATATTTAGAAGAAAATTAATAAAAATTGATTCAGTCTTAATTTTTTTTAAAAAAAAATAAGTTATTTTTTCAAAACTTTTTGTTCTTGCGTTAATTTACTGTGTGCTAATTTCCTAATTTGTATGCAAAAAACAGAAACAAGTTAGATGTGCGGTGTAAAAAACAATGTGGACTAGTACTTGTGGCATTGTAAATTGTTACGGTGATATTTTTTTCCATCCTAATTTTTATTTTTTAACCTGACCTCATGCTACCAAATTAAAAGGAAAATTAATTAATTTTGTTGAGTAAAGGAAGGATTGAGAGGCAAACTATTAAAGTAAAAAAATCAATGGAAATGGATGGCAATTTTAAGAGTAGAGAAAATTTCATTTTCATCCTTTTGATTTTCAAGTTATAAACAAACTCGTTTCCTTAAATTTTCAAAAATTTATTTTCATTCAAAAACTTTTTTATTTTCAAGTTTATGATTTAAGAGAGGTGATAAGAAATTTTTAGATTCCGATGATAGAAAAAAAGAAAAGAAAAAGAAGTCATGATTGACATAATTACATCCACAAAAAAAAGTTAATTCTGATGTTTATGAATTTCACTTAACTAAAAAAGTTTCACTCGAGCTCAAAGAAAGTTTATGAATTCAAGTTAATTTTAATTTTTTATTGATTGTTTGAGATTATAAACATGTTTATCTATATCTCTAAAATAACTTTCATGTTTTTTTTAACTAAAAAAGGCTGTTAATTAGATTTTATACATCAAATACTTTTACCATGATTTTTCAGCAACTATCTGGTTGTCGGAAGTTAGGTTTACAAAAGATGTTATGCGCGTGTCATTTGAAAAATATTTGGCTGGAAAACAAAAAATTAAAATGAGCAGGTTCGCGAGTTTGCCCTTGAATCTGGGCCCAGCAACAAGTCCACTAGGTCCAAGTCCTAGCTCCTTCTTAAAAGGGCTTTTCTTTCATTATTTTTCTATTTTTATTTAAATAGAATTAAGGATTTTAAAAAAAAATCATACACCAGTAAAATTAGTTATTTTAGATTATTTGGTATATATTCTTTTTTATTTTTTCATCACTTAGCTCTATTTTTTTTTTTGCTTTCTATTCAGCCTGTATTGAATTATTATGATCTTATAACTTGAGTTATGAGTTTAACGAGTTCATCTATGTTAATCCAAATATTTTAAGTATTTTTTTTAGTATTATTGTTTAAAATTAAATTTGTTATTTTATTTCAATTTATATCTTATAAGATTACTATGATTCCATAACTCGAGTTAGAAATTTGACTAGTTAATAAGTGTTAGCCTTGATATTCACAATAATTAAAAATGCGTTGTCCAGTGCATCAAATTTTAATTTTTTTGGAGGAGAATGTTGGATTAAAGAAGAGGAAAAACTGTACAGTGGGCCTGCTAGCTCGGTTACAGTGGGCCCGAGCTTATACAGGAGGCGACCTTCCGCTCAAAAAAAGAAAGAAGAAAGACAAGTCTGGCCCGTCAGGGCCTGGAAAATGTGGCCTTTCGAGGCATTACAAAAACCAAACGGGCCTAATAGGTACGGGTCCGTGCAGCAAAGAAGGAAAACCGAAAGGAAAAGAGAAACCGAACGACTACAGGCCTGCTGCCGACTTCTGCATGGGCGCTGATCAAATTATTCCCCATTTCAGCTGCTGGTTCTG
Source organism: Salix viminalis (assembly GCA_029228465.1). Classification (NCBI taxonomy): domain Eukaryota; kingdom Viridiplantae; phylum Streptophyta; class Magnoliopsida; order Malpighiales; family Salicaceae; genus Salix; species Salix viminalis. The sequence continues at coordinate 8,495,724 of CM055439.1, forward strand.
CGAGATGTCATATTTCCTGTTTAAATTATTCACACTCTGCTGAATGAGCTGCAGGATGTTCTCGGCAGTGATGTGATGGTGGCGGCTAACATTTTGGAAAGTTCGATTATTCCTCTCGTGTCAAATGTAATAGCAGGTCGAGGTAAGCACTAGTCTTGCTACTAGATGACGGAAAACTGTCCTGCGCTTCCATTTTTGGGAGGCCCACTGTAGGAGTAAGAGTTGGCCACGGCAGGCCTGCCTTTTGATTGACGTGATGCCACACCGTCCTGGAGTAGGTGCACTCGAAGAACAGATGGTTATGGGTTTCAAGGTGGTGCCGCAGAGGGTGCACAGCCCTTGTAATCCTTCCCTGGATCGAGGTAGACTGGCGGGGGACGTGATCCGGAAACCAAAGAAGGTGGTGGATTTGAGGAACTGGTTTCTTGTCCCTGAGAAGCTCCCATTCGCTGGCAATTGTGAATTTACCTGATGGGTGGACAGGCCACACGTGCGAGTCAGCATGAGATGGAGAAGGTTGAGACCGGATTATGTCCCATGTGCTTTGAAGCAATGTGGGTAGTCGGGAAATTCCAGTTGCCACCTGTGATGATAGCACTAACTTTTGCATTCTATCATCAAATTTTATGCTTCCCAGCATCATTATATTTTTATATAGTTATAAAACAATTATCCTACTTAGCATAGCAGGTGTTCAATTTCATTTTAGATTATTTAAAATATATTAATTAAATGCATGGATTAATTTTTTTTATTAGTAATTTATACTAAAAAAACATTGTGATCGCTTGCACGTTTATTTTTTCATGGAAGCACGGGCCATCTAAACGTATAAATTTTCATGAAACAGACCGAAGCCATGCAATTAAAGTCAGCATATAGAACACATGGATGAATGTGAAAAGGGGTAAGCTTATTTATTTTTTATTTCCAAGGTCTATCTCAATTAAGATTCAGGTGAGGGTCAAGTGGGTTGACCAACATATTATTTTTATTTTTTAAAAAAGAAAAATCTGAAATTACATAATCTTGGTAAAACAAAACCCGGAAATTTTCATTTACCCTGTTTCGGCCTAGCCTTGAATCAATGGATCACCAGGCGGCTTGTCAAACCGCGTCTCAGGGGCGAAAATGTGGTCTCGAACAATTAGGAAGATTTTTTTTGTTACCCACTGAACCCACCCGAGCCCATACGATCCAGTGCAATGAACTAGAAATTAGCCGGGATAGGCTTTACGTGTTTTGGGTCCTCTTGGACTTGCAGGTTTCATTTCACGAAAAAAATCGGTCCTTCAGAGATTTGAGCTCAAAAAAAATAAAATCTACAGCACCTCTCTTTACATAATCAACGCATCAAGATTTCTCTTCCTTTCTCTCAGAAGGTGAACCTCAATTTCAAGTTTCTTTATCCTGATTACATGTTTTTACTTTTTAGATGTTTCCTTTTCAACGATTGCTTATTATTTGATAAAATCTGTTTCTTTCTAGTTTTTGGAGGGTATTATTATGGTAGTTGTATTGTAGAGTGTAGTTGAAGTTGGCGAGTTGAAATACGGAAGCTGGTTTCTTATTGGGCTTTCAATTCTCTAACTTTTATGGTGGATATTGTTGAATTTTGTCATTAATTTCTGATTTTGAAGTTTATTAACTCAAGTTGCGAGGAGCTCGATGGTGCTACTGTTTTGTAAATTTTGGCAATGTTTTATTTTCAAATAATTCTATATTAACTCCTGTAATCTGCTATTTGTCTTGTAAAATTCTCAAGAGTTAATTGTCGCGGTGCCTGGAGTTTATGGTTGCTGTGTGATTCAGCTGCTTGGAGTTGTTAAAAGAATTTGTTAGCTGTGAAGAAATTGTGGTGGCTGTATAGGAAATTATTTTAAACAAATATGCAGTTTGTTTAAACCATAGAGAACTCACTGGTCTGTGAATTTTGATCTTCTTTGATTTGGCAAATGTTCTTATGGCCTTTGTTTTTATGTTTCAGAGAGTGAAACCATATCTTTTATATGCAAACTTGGTAAAGCTTCGATTGCAGATCAAGCGATGGCAACGCTAGTTAAAGCTCCTCCTACAATGTCTACTATTAATGTTCACCAAGTCCATCCCAGGAAACTAAAATTACTAAGCAACCTAAACATACATCATGGTCTCAGATTTCCTAAAATTCATGTTAACCACACCACTGTTTGCTGCACTAAGTTGACTCCATGGGAACCTACACCTGCCACATATGCTCCTACCATTGACGCTGGTGGTAACTTATTGAAGAAAACCAGCAACATATTTGAAACCTTGAAGTCTGAAGACACAGATGAAGCACCAGCAACCAACAGTGAAGAGCTTTCAGATACAAAGAATCCGCCATTGATGCAATTTCAGTTTCTTAAATGGCCGATGTGGCTTCTGGGCCCTTCTCTTCTTCTGACTACTGGCATGGTACCGACATTATGGCTGCCTCTATCTTCCGTATTCCTTGGTCCCAATATAGCCAGCCTTCTTTCCTTGATTGGACTGGATTGCATCTTCAATCTCGGTGCTACCCTTTTTCTTCTAATGGCCGATTCTTGTTCTCGGCCCCAAAACCAGGCACAAACCTGCAATAGCAAGCCTCCTTTGAGCTACAAATTTTGGAACATGGTTGCAACTATATCTGGTTTTGTGATTCCTTTGATGATGTTACTGGGATCTCAAAAGGGCATCCTCCAACCCCAGCTGCCTTTTATCCCATTTGCAGTTCTGCTGGGTCCTTACATGCTGCTTCTATCTGTACAGATGCTGACCGAGTTGCTGACCTGGCATTGGCAGTCACCAGTATGGCTGGTAACCCCAGTTGTGTACGAGTCTTATCGGCTGCTACAGCTGATGAGGGGATTGAAGCTTGGGGCCGAGCTCAGTGCTCCAACATGGATGTTGCATATGATCAGGGGGCTGGTATCCTGGTGGATTCTAATCCTTGGTGTTCAGCTCATGAGTGTTGCTTGGTTTGCCGGTTTCGCTGCGCGAACTCGGCAGCAACATTCTTCTGCTGCTTCTGGTGGTTAGCACCATTCACGGTCACCGAAGACTCCACCAAGAGTCGTGGCTTCAAATATGGATTTGGGAGTATACATGACCAAATAATTCCTGGTATAATGGCACCGTTTTCTTCTCTGTTCACAGTAAATGTGTGCTCTTATCTGTAGCGAGCTCTGTACATTTGAGCTCCCAGCCCTGGCAGCTTAATATGGGCTGCTAGTTTTATACACGACTTATAATTGCTTGCCAAATATGTGAATATATCAGTTGTAAGATGTCAATCATTCGGAATCATATGAATACAGGGGGATATCTCTCATTTCTAAATTAAGGTATCAAGAATCATGGATAAAGAAAAACCTGTATCACTGAAGAGTTATGATGGCTCGCTATCAAGGCGATGCTCCACTTTCTAGACGCTTGAAATGATTAGTAATTAGATACTGACATAGATTGGGAGATTTGGATTTTTTGGAGTGATGGACTCGGGACAGACAAGTTCAGCAGTAAATAGGAATTCTAGATGTTGGAGCAGTGAACTTGGGCTGGGACAAGCAATTCTCAGCAGGACAATGTTTTCCATCCCAGCAGGTTCTTGTTATTCATTCCATGTTGATGCATGAAAACATTCTACAGATGCTCCACGCTTGTTTTTTACCCTTGGAGCCCAAGTTTCGAGGATTCTTATGCTTGTTGGCATCATCCCTCTACTCCAATCTGCATCGCCAACTAGTAACCATTAGGTGGAGTAACGTTTACATAATTGGCCATCTTCTTTCAAGAATATAGCCGCGTTTTCCTCCTAAATGCTGGGCTTGATTTCAGTTTTCTAGACGAGTCAATTTCGTAATTTCTATTCCTCTCTTACGAGAAGGGTTTATGAAAATATTATTTATAATTTCCCAAGTTCATATCCTTTTTAAAAAAAATAATATTTATAAACGATGCCTCTACATGTTTTTCAGTGACGGTCAACTTAAACTTTTTGTTTGATATTGCATTGCATAAATATTTTTGAAAAAAATTGAAATTTTTTTATTTTTATTTTTAATTATTTTTTTAGTTATTTTCATATTTGATATTAAAAATGGTTTTAAAAAATAAAATAAAATATATTTTAATATATTTTTAAACAAAATATATTCTTAAAAATAACTTAAAACAAAAAACATGAACTAGATTCCTTCGTCCGGTTGAAACTATCGTACAAGGTTAAAGATATATGTGTGTGGGTCCCGTATATTCTCAGGATCCACATGCCTGTGATATGACTATCTAGAATAGTGGTATAAATTGTTGTTTATTTATAAATATATTAAAATAGAATTTTATTTGTTTTTTCTAATTTATTTTTTAATATCAAATTTATCAGAAACCAAAAAAATATATAAAATCCTTAGAAAACAATAGCTGCACCGCTACGGCACACTAATACCATCATCGTAGTCAATGATTCTCAACATTTATTTATCATTATCCTAGCAATGATTCTCAAAATTTATTTATTTTTTAATTGTGATGATTCTCTTTCTCTTTTTTTTTCCACTGTGCTGATAGAGATGATTCTCAACTTTATACTATTGTCTTTATTGTTTCAGTTTGAGCGAGCTCCGGAATAAAAATAAAATAAAACTGGAAAGACAACGATGCCTGTATTATTGAATAACTTACCATTCTTTTACGTCCACATCCACGATCAACTTGAATACTTAGCTAGAGGGTAGACCAACACGACGCTCTCTTCAAGGCAACAAAACTAAATTTACCTCATTTATTTATTCCAATTATTATTAAAAAATATTTATCTATAATCATGTATTTTTAATTTGATTAATTAATAATGTGTTTTTTAAAATCTGTTTATTTAATCAAGTAGTTAACTTTTAATCTTGATAGTAATTATGCATGCTAAAGTGGCATTATTAATTATCTTTTTTTTATTTAAGAGATGGCCTTTAATGTTTATACAGGGTTTATACCATCAAATAAACTATCTTATAACATTAAAAATATATAAATCAAGCCGACATAACTTGTATATGTTTTTTTGTATTTTTTTTAAAAGCCAAACTTAAAATAATGACAAATATCAGACACAAAAATAATAATATTTATTTTTTAAAAAAATATTATCATAATATATTTATAATTGAAAGACATTTTTAACAAGTATAATGCACCTAAATACCAGACACTCAAATAATTTTATTAAAAAACCAAAACATTGATTTTTAATCATAAACAGCCAATCAAATTACATTTTACTTGAATATAGAACATAACTGTTAAACTTATCTTGGTTTTAATAGTTTCACTTGAAATATTGAGATATTAAATCTAATATATAACAAGTTTTTAGCTGAATCAAATAATATATTAATCAAATAATTTTTTTAGTAATTTAATTAGCTCAATCAGAACCTAATTAGTTAATATTAAAAAATATTATTTTAATAAAAATAATTATAAGTTAGTTGATGCATAACATGGTCATTTACAGATGAAGTGACTGTTTGAGAGTGTGATTAAAATTTGTTTGAAAATATTTTTTGTTCAAAAATATATTATTATTTTTTAAATATTTTTTACATTAACACATAAAAATAATATAAACATATTATTTTTTAATTTAAAATAAAAAATAAAAATAAAAATTTTAATTTTTTTCTAAAAATATTTTTAAAAATGACCGTAAAACACCCCGAAATTCGAATCAGCCATTACAATAATGATATGCAATGCAGAGTGGCAGACGCTTTAGAAATGGACGCATCGGCAGCAATAACCTCACAAAAATTAAGGCAGCGTTTGGTTTGGTGTTTTTCAAAGTACACGTAAGTTAAAAAAACACCTCATGTATTCCCGATACACAGGCGTTACCAAACAGCCACCCGGCTGTATGCAACAGAAAATAAAAAAAAACACCGACGTGACATCACTGACCTACGCAAGTAACGTTGTTACTTTACTATTTCTTCTTCTTTTCTACTAATCTCTTTCTCGCTCCCATTTGTTCTCTGCCCTCTCTCTCTCTCATCGTAAAACCAAACTATCCCCTCCCTTGTCACGGCAAACCACTACCTCTCGCTTCTAACTCCGGTGACTCTCTCTCCGATCCCATCAAAATGACTACCGAAGAACTTCTCAGCATCGAGCCTCAAGAGCTCCAATTTCCTTGTACGTACCGTTTTGTAAAGAAATTATATTTCTTTCCTTTTCTTTGAAGATCTTTTTTCATCTTTTAATTTTTATGATTCTTGCAGTTGAATTAAAGAAGCAGATCTCGTGTTCTCTACTGTTGCTAAATAAAAGTGACAATTATGTTGCTTTTAAGGTAATGATTAGTTAGTTAATCTCATTTTTTTTTTTATATAATAATAACTGGATTTGTTTGATAAAATTGATTTGCATGTTTAATTATTTTAGGTCAAGACAACAAATCCAAAGAAATATTGTGTTAGGCCTAACACAGGAGTTGTGTTGCCAAGGTCTACCTGTGATGTTATAGGTTTCTCTCTTCATTTTAGTTCTTTAATTATTATTACTTTTACTATTCGTATCTATTATTAATTTTACTAATCGTATCTTGCTAAATTTGTGTGTGTTCGTGTTAGTCACAATGCAAGCACAAAAGGAGATGCCACTTGATATGCAATGCAAGGACAAGTTTTTACTTCAGAGTGTAATAACAAGTCCTGGAGCTACAGCAAAGGATATTACTCCAGAGATGGTAGTGATATAATTTTGCTGAGTGTTTCTGTTTTTTGGTTTAATTGGATACGCAAATGGATTTTTAATGCACTGTGTTTTGCAGTTCAACAAGGAGGCGGGGCATGAAGTTGAAGAGTGCAAATTGAGGGTTCTTTATGTTGCTCGTCCTGGACCACCGTCACCGGTGCGTGAAGAATCAGAGGAAGGTTCTTCGCCTAGAGCTTCTGTGTCAGATAATGGGAATTATAGCGTCTCTGAACAGTCAGCTGTGAGTGTCTGATGCCCTGGTCTTTGAATTGAATTATTGTCAGGTTTTGTCTTTATGTTTGCCCACTTAGGTTTAATAGATTGTTTCCCTATCATGTGAATCATTTTTGTAGGTTTCAAGGTCTCATGTTCAGAGACCACAGCCTGAAGAAAACTCATATGAGGTATGCCGTTCTTTTTCTTCTGTCAATTATTTTTGAACCCAAATTGTTGGAAAAACTTAGCGATGAATGGTTGGACATATACTAAATGTGCGATTCCTGGTTTCAGCTGTTTATCTAGTAACTGCTAGTTTAATAAGGTCAATTTTCTTATTTTGCTGTTTGACGAGTGTCATCATATTAAAAAAAAAATCCTTTATTTATGGAGCAGCTATTTTTGACAGCATTCCAACCCTGTAGGTGTCTTGGGGGAACTTTCTCTTTCCTATTTAATCCCAATTCTTGATATTTTCGTTGTTTTGTTTTTCAATTGCATCAACTTTCAAGCATCTCTCGATCGGGGGTGAAAGTGTTACGATGTAAAAATGTTGCTGTTATTAGAAGGGGTCTCTACTTCCTTTTGATTGGAGAGAAACCTCTTATTTTGGCTGATTGGTGAATCCTTGTGAATGATGGAGTCACTCAGATTCACCATCTATCCTGTAATTCGAATCAGTTTTGATAATGAGTCTGTCCTGCCTAATTAGATTCTAAAAGCACGACATTAGATGTTCAGCCAGTTCAAACCTTTTTAATAATTATGTAGTCCTGCCTCAAATTAGATTCTAAAACAACTCGCCATCATATGTTCAGCCAAGCTATTTACAAAAGCCAACTTTTCAGCTTCTTATGTTCCCCATTCATTGACAATTATGTAACTAGGATTTGGCCTCTATTCTTTATTTTTTACACAACCTCTGGATGACTTTGGTGAGTTTGCACCCTTAAGATTCATCACATTATGGGATATATCGCAAACACCCTCTTCTTGGGTGTTATTTCAGCATCACTTGCACAAAAATCAAAATTTTATACAAGTTTGCGATGTTTTTTCTTGGACATTGACTAGACTTTAGAGTTTCTTGTTACGATATTTGGTTGGGAAACTTGGCCATATGCTTGAAGTGATAATTGTGATTTCAGGCAAAGGCTCTGATTTCCAAGCTGACCGAGGAGAAAAATTCTGCTATTCAGCAAAATAAGCAACTTCAGCAAGAACTGGTAAGGCACTCAGTATGTGAATATATCATGTAAGCGTATGTGCTGAAATGCTTTTAGAGCTACCCTTCACTTTTAGATCAGTTCCCACTGCAAGAAATATTAGGTGCTGAGAAAAAAATATCTGGCTGATGCTACAAACTATGCAATAATAAAAAATAGTTTCATGACCCTTATCACTTGATTACCTGAGCTGCTATTTGCTAGCTTTTAAAGGATACTGTGAATATGATGTTTAATCATGCCTGGCTATTAATGCCAATAAATTCTTTACATGCGAATAAATGTGTTTATTCAAGTGGTTATCAGCAGAGCCCGTGTTAAAAATGAATGTGTGCAATTGTATGCAGGAGCTGTTGAGGCATCATTCTAGCAGAAGTCGAGTAGGCATCCCTTTCCTGTACATCATTCTAGTTGGCATGATAGGCATCGTTTTGGGGTACCTCATGAAAAAGACATGACCAGTGGATCTGCCTGCCAATCCTCCCGACTCACATCCCTGGGTTGAAATGTAGAATATTGAAGACATTAGATGTGTGATTGCTAGGATGTAACTCCTTTTTATTGTACTGGTCTGTATCAACCCTAGGGAGCACGTGTCAAATGTGACTGGTAAGAGGGAGCTGCTGTTCCTTTAATTGCCCTCTTCAGAAACTGACATTAAGGAATTGATTGTAATTGCCAACTCCAAGATTGCTCGATTGTGTGACCAGCTTCTGTCCCGAGGAACCTCATGGGCAACTCTCTCCTATACTACAATCATCGGTGCATAAAAAAACAAAGAATTAGAGGTAAATGTTAAGGTTTTAAAAAACATGAGTAAAGACTGCTCCAAAACAGCCTGGCCAACCGATGAGCGGTGCTGTCGGTACTGACAATCAGCTCCTTGGACGCACCGTCTCATGATCTCAGCGACCACTAGTCGCTGAGATTGAAAACCATCAAGATTAATTGTGTCTGGCAATGGGTTTTTGAAAAATTTATTTCTTTTTAATGTTTTTAGATTACTTAATGTGTAATTTTTTAAAAAAATATTATTTTGATATGTTTTTAAATTAAAAGTATTTTGTCACTCTTCTAAACAAGTACTAAAACTCTTCTAAACAAGTACTAAAACTAAAAGCTATGGGAGAATTAAAGCTGGAGATATAATTGTTTTTTCATATGCCCGATCAAAACTGCCCAGAGAGAAATAAAGTTGGGTATGGAGTTCTGAACAACTTGAATAAGCAAATTTTTGGTATGTTAACTCGGTTTTTTTTCCTGTGTATCATGCTTAATCGTGTTCGACGGTCAAGAACATTGTGATTAAGGTTGGAGAATAACCATCTACATATTATATGCAATTTACCAGACAAGGAGAGAGATACTAATAGGACAGGTAGAGGTTTCATACAGTTTGGGTATACAAGTGATACAATAAGCAAACTGAAGTAGGCATCAAATGAAATTTGATTTATGTTATATGAAAGAGCTCTCTGCAGGCAAAATGTGAAACTGTTTCGTACACAGAAAGAAGAGTTTACTGGAACACAACTTCGCTACCTTAGAATCAAGGATCACCCATCACAACCTTCCAAAGAAACATCTCTACAATTGTCCTACCATGACAATCCCATCTTTTGCCGTCTTAGCTTTGCAATCGATTTATGGTTTCTTGTCTCTGACAGAAAAATTGGGGTTCAGTGACATTTCAATCTCTTCAAGAGAGCGTCCTTTAGTTTCAACTAAGAAATACTTGGCATATATTGCTGCTAACAAGGACACACTGCCAAAACAGGTATAAACGGGTGCAACTCCAAAAATCTCCACTAAGTGAAGAAATAATAGACCCACCAGGAAATTGCAAACCTGAAAGAAAGTACATCAAATGTACAAGGTGAATTCACATGGGTCATGAAGCTGAAATTATATGACTCGAGGATCAAATATATATAAGAATGGAAACAGCAATGATGCTATATCTTTCCCATTTTCTCTTCCAAATCCAATTGGAAACATGGGATAAGGCCAGACTATAAATGCTAGATATTTGACTTAAACATCAACAAGACTTGGCAGAACCTCCCTTTTCCTTTCCCCAGGGAATAAATTATGTAAAATAATTTCAGTACCTACCCAATGAACAGAAAAACTGAACCCCATAATCTTCCCACGCATCTTGGCACTGCTCAGTTCTGGTATGATGAGACCAGTTACAGGGCCAGCTCCAATGGAAAATGTGAAAATGTACCTATATGCAAGAGCCAAAAGAGTTATCAATGAAGACATCATTAATGCATAATACTCCTATATTCCAGATTAGTAGGAAAGGATTTGGACATTGTACAACACTCTAGTGTCTAGCAATATCAGGAACATGCTATACGTTATGATTTGACATTTTGGCGTAGCAATTCATTTCTAATTCCTAAGAGAAAAGGGCTTTGCATGAAAAAAAGCAATCAATGCAAGATTCATTTCAAGTTTTCACTCACTATTGCAAAAATCCACCCAGAATTGAATGCAGCAAACCCTGAAGATAGAGTAGTATTCTGGAGGACAACAGATTCACTTGGGATGTCTGTTAAAAGGGAATACAAAGTAGATATTTTATGTATGAATTATTACATATGCATATCCATACTATATGATGCTACGAAGCAAAGCATCCAGAACAATTGCACTTCGAAAAAAGATATTGCTGTACTGGAAAAGGTTATGACATGTTCCAAATGCTTATATGTATGGACAAGATAACCATGACATGCCCTAATTAATATAACATTCACTTATTGACAGGTTGATAGTTATGCAAACAATATAGGGCTCTTCATCACAGTTCTCTATGTCTCACTTGTAGCTCAGCTTTTATTTTGATCACAATATCATGTTGAGCAGGCATGCAAACAAAATGCAAAGTTTCAAATATGCGGTTGGTTTAGTTTCATTAAGGGTAGAAAAATGAGCTTTTGAAATAAGAAAATTGCTAAATAAATGTCACACTGAATAACCAGCAATCAGGTGGAATCTCTCTCATCAGGTCATATTTGTAATCCACAAAAGTGCCTTTTCTTGTCATATCAATCTAGCATTGCTGGTCATAGGTGGCCCAAGTTCACTTCATATGCCAAACTTATTAACTAATTTAGAAAGTGACAAATAAACGAAGCAAAGGTTACTTTCAAACATCTCAATTTATCTATGTATTAAAGAAAAAGGAATAGAAGTAAATCTCCAATTAATTGGGTAGTGCTAAGTAATAATTGCAATGACTTTCAAAACCCAGAGCCTGTTGAGCAACAAGATGAAACTGCTAAATACTGAGAAGCAGCAAAAGTAAATAGCAAGGCAGCTCTCTATGTTGCTCCATCCAAAGAACTTTAAACTAATTGGAGTCAGTTAAATGAGGGGATTCTAGGGAAGAACTGCTTACATCAGAGTTCCTAGTATTGACAAGTTGTGACTGAGTTCTTCATCTACTGGAAAACTGATAGCACAAGCAATAAGAAACATTGAAACTGCCTGCATATAGAAAAAGAGTTCATAACTTAGATAATCCACGCTGTTATCTTTTTTTTGCAAGTTTTGATTGTACACGGTGCATCAGTTGACCAACAAACTAATAATACCATAATATAGCTGAAATCTCAAACCTCAAAGAAGACAGAACAATGATCATGATGATATTATATTTTCCATTCACTAGCTTTTGTACAGGCATATATGATTCACACTCACCATTCCCAAGTAACTGCCAATCAGGAGCTTTTGTCTCCCTTCCTTATCCATTAGGTATAAAGCAATGAGTGCACCTGAAGATGACCATCAACTCCAAAACTTGACTCAAATGAGAAACACAACTCAATATACAAAAGACAGACACACAGCCTTAGATTTCAAACCTGCAAAGTTGGCAAGTCCAACAAATAAGCTTGCTAAACTGCCACTTGTTACACCAACATCTCTAAAAGTCAACGATGAGAAATAAAGGACTCCATTTATCCCAGCAAACTGTTGTAGTAAAAAAAGGGCACCTCCGATAAATGCAGCTGCAACAATACAACTACATGAATGTCAACAGACTGAATTTTGTCACAGACTCAAAATTGAAATATGAGATGATCTAGCTATTTAATAATGCGGATGAGAGAATGCATGAATTATCACACAAACTGTAACACTAACACAACAAGTCTTATGACCCATGCTGTATTTCACTATAAATAAAATTGAATCAGATATCCAAGAACAACCTTCATAGTCATACAACCTCTAGAATGTGGTTCCTCCAGGAGTTCCAACCATCCACTACCCACATTAACGTCATTATTCTCGAGGACTGATTGAAAATCTTGGATTGCCGTTTCAACTTCAGATGATCCCCAAAGATTACGGATAACTGTTTTAGCATCATCTAGCCTTCCTACCTACACAAACAAATCATAAAAGCTCCAGGAATGAAATGCCAAGAAACAACATCTAAAGATGTTTGCTCAGAAAAGAAAGAGATCCCTACTTTATATAGCCAGCGGGGGCTTTCCACAGCAAACTGCATACCAAGTGCAAGAAAAAATCCAGGAGCACTTGCAATGTAGAGTATTGTCCTCCACCTGAAAAAAAAGATTTTGTTTAGCAAGAAAAATCAAAACCTCCTTCATATCAAGTAAGAGAATAATAATGCCTCCTTTGAAAATCTATGAGACAAGCAGATGCCTAGGAATTGAAAGCTAAAAAGCAAACTGCAGATGCCAAGTTCTGCCAAATCATGCAAAACTTACTTCCATTGGCTTCCTACTTTATATCATAAAACTTAATTCTAAAGAATGATGTCCGCTAAAAGAAAACCTGAATGTGAAATTTAGAGAGAGAGCAAGCAGATGAAAAGTAGATCATCAATCAAAACCAGGCTGGGAACCTACAAGGACCAAAAAGGAAAAGAAACTCACCAGTGTGGATCAGTTTCAGAAGGAATATCCAGGAACAATGATGCAATAATTCCAAGACATGTCCCAATCTGACACAAGGTTCCCAATGAACCTCTGTATTTTGTTGGCGCAACCTATAACATATATAATGAAGAATTAGATGAGCAAAAATGATTGGGAGTTACTGTCAACACCAATAACATATCTTCTTGCCACATCCTACAAACCAATAAAGAAAAACTCAATATATTACAGGCTTCAATGAATAATTTTTTTTGAAAGAACATTGTTCTCATGTTCTCAAGAATGGATAAAGAGAGAAATCCCAAGTCCTTCCTCTCACTTATTCGACACCTTTGAATTGACCAACCCTTGTAACTAACATAAAAATCTAGGAGTTAAACAAATGGAATCAGTAAATGTAGGGCATTGAAAGTAAAGTACCTCCGAAATATAAATTGGAACAAGAACAGTGTTCACACCAATCCCAAGCCCAACAAGAAATCTTCCCCAGAGTATTTCATCCAAAGAGTGCGCTTGCGCACTGTCACAACATGCAAAGTATCATAGATTAGACTAAGCTTTAGAATTATGTACTTCATAAGATTAGAAAATCTACAACCTTCGAGCACGACATAATCTAAAGATGGTAGTAGGCATATCTTCATTATCAAATTATTTGCACATACGAATTATTACCTTATAAGTGCACCCAGGATTAATGGTATTGTGTCAAGCTGAAACGTGCGACGACATCCAAGTTTATCAACTACTGAACCTGATGCTACGCTTCCAAGAAATGCACCAACAATAAATATGCTGACCACAAGACCCTCAAGAATTGAATTTCCTTCAAAACCCAACTCTTTCGCTACAGAAACAATAGGACCATTCATTACCCTGCATTTAATCAACAACAATCAAGACCGTTGATCATATATAATGCAAATTATCACAAAAAGAGAGATTAAGATAACATTTGGCACACAGGACTAGACTGGAACAATTTCATTCTTTGTATTGGTGTTTGGTGTGTACATTGGATAGAACAAATACCCTAACTCTCCTATCCTATCCTGTCCAGTCCCGTCTTGTCCAATCTTCAGTCACCTCTTAATCAACAAGACGATTTGGCACAAGGAACTGGACATGAACGGACAAGCAAATCTCATATGCACTAGTGTTTAGTTGCAAATGGAACGGAACAACTGCCCCGTCTCTTATGCTGTGTCATCCAGTCTAAGTCCCATCATCAGGATAATTCGAGCATAAGTATTGTAAAACATGACAAGAGAGAGATACAAACCCTATATGATAGCCAAACACGAAATTTGACATGGAGGCAATCAAGACGTGAGGAAAAGCAGGGAGCCATCCTATATCAGAACTACTTGGGTTTTTTTTTTCAGCCTTTGGCTCGGGAAGCTGCTGCTGCTGCTTTGTTGCTGAAAGTTTAAAGTTTAAAGGCCGATATGAGAATCGGAAATGAAAAGAATTTTGTTTCGGGTTTCTAGAAGAAGTGAGAACGGAAAGAACCGGAGGAGCCGGTTTAGGAAGCACCGTAGCCACCCACATAGGTTAGGAAGCACTGTGGCCACCCACATAGGATAAGAGAGCGAGCGTGAGGACGAGTTACTCCTGTTGTTTTCAGATTTTTATTTTCTGTGGCTTTTTATGGATGAAAAGTTGAAATGAGTGCCAGTTTTGTAGCTTTCAAGATACTCATTCATCTATAAGAAATATCCTTATAAAAGATTAATTTCTCAATAATATCATGGTCGCTGTCGAAAGTAATAGTCAACCATTAACTAGCTCAATATCATATAACTACATTTGGAATTATTATTATTATTATTATTATTATTATTATTATTATTATTATTATGCATTTAATATAAGCTAATTTTATTTGTTGGGCCTGACCCGGGTTACCAAGGCCCGAATGCGATGCAACCATGAGAAAAATAAAAAAAATTCTCCATCAATAGATGCAATCAAGGACAGCCCATTCACAACAAACATGGCCCCAAAAATGATTGGCGTGAGATCGTCTCCTCAAATAAGCTTACACTACTATATTCTGAAAGGGCCACGCGCCGCGTGCAGATCGTCAAGGATCAGCTATAGACTGTTTGAGAGTGCGATTACGTTTGTTTTTTAGAGTATTTTTTGTTTAGAAATACATTAAAATAATATTTTTTTATATTTTTTAAAAATCATTTTTGATATTAGTACATCAAAATAATTTAAAAACACTAATTTTTTTTAATTTAAAGTAAAATATAAAAATAAATAAATTTCAATTTTTTTCATAAGCATCACAATGCCAAACAGCCTTGTATTATAGGTTTGCAGCTGATGCTGCTGTGTACAGAAGTAGAATGCTTGCAATCTTAGCTGCCGAAAGTCAGTCTAACAAAACGCTAAAAGGCCTACCGAACTGGAAAATTCACTCCATCTACTTTGCTTACAGAAAAAACTGAAAATATTAACAACGTGCTTTTAGAGAAAATATATTCCATCATACATGGGAAGCATTCTTCACATTTTAGCACATAGCCCAGATTCCACAGAGCATTTCCCAAATGCAGATTGTATCTACATAAGACCAATCGGAACAAATTCTTAAAGTAGCCATCACTTAGAAAGACAAAAAAGAGCACTTGAAGTACCTTAGAAACACGCTAAAGAACTCAGAATATCTCGATAATGAATGTGACGCCAATAACGTATCCATCATTGATTTTCAGAACCCTGCGTCATGTTGCAACGCCCAGCAATCTTACGGAAATCATCAAGAGTTAGCTGCAATGGAGCCAGTTAACAGTAGATAAGCATCATGCTATTCAATTGGAAATCTTCAAACAACATCAATTAGCATGAGAACATTACAAGTAATTATGGAAAGTTTGACATATGAATCGAGACCTCATTCAGCAATGTATTGACCAGTTTTGATGAAACAATGATAAGAAAGCCATGGCAGTAAAGTATAATTCACTTTGAAGCAAGTATTGAACTGATGGAGAATCAAGCTCTGGAAATAGTCATGTGCAAAAAGCCATCTTGGAATGTGTAGAAAGTTATCAAGTGATTCACTAGGCCTAGATGATCTAATTGACAAGAAAGGGTAATAAGTTCTTTGATCATTGATTCAAAATTAAAGTGGGCGGCATAAGACAAGTTTCCAATTACATGAATATCCTTGACTCACAATGAATCCACTTAGAGCAACAGATCAGCACACTGTTCAAAGTTCCAAACTAAAACACTCAGAAAGTGCCATGGCATTTAGAAAGAGTCTTTGTGCCTGCCCACAAACACACACTTTTATGCCCCCTATCATAATAAAAATAATGAAGACTGCAAGAACTGACCTTCCCATCTCCATCACCATCAAAGCAATGTATCATATCAGCCAATTCCTTGTCTGTCCATGTAAAATCATGAGCATTTGCTACTCTTCGGAGATCTCTCTTCGTTATGGCCCCCTTTCCTGCCTCTGCAAGATAGCATTATCCACCTAAATTACTCCGAGACTCTTTCAGAGTATCAAGAAATAATACAGAGAGAATATTGCTTTCAAAACATTAAGGTGATATAGCTTTAAAGTTTAAACAAGGGTGGCCTGATAAGAGATTTAAGGTCCAGAAGCTTAGTCATCTTACAAAAAGTGGGGCATCTTTGTAAAATCAAGCCTTATGGAGTGATGATAATGCAAACACTTGCTAAACCAGATTGTTCCTCTCTATCACAATCCCCTTTCTTCCAAAGCTAATGTCAAAACTCACAAAGACATAAAATTCCCAACTTTTGGTTTCTCTCTCCCTTCCCCAATAATTCACATACACTGAAGACGGAGGTTTGCAAAATTACCATCAAACTGAAAGAAATGCAAGATAAGGTCATCCTCAGTCATCTGCACCCGACTACTGAGCTGCTGACAAAAGAGAAACATAAGAGAAAAGAGAAATAAGTAAAAAATAAATAAAAAAATCTGCTCATCATAAACACCAATCCGAGTGAAAACAAACCGATTTTTTCCTCTTCCTCCTTCCTGCATCTTCTTGAACGTGAGCATCTACCTTTCTTTCTTTAGGAGTTGCATTATTTGGAGAATCACGCAATGACAGAGCAATTGCCTGTATACGAGCGCTGAAGAGTTAATTACCACCATCTCTGCAATAATTTGGAACAAAAATAGTATAACCTGTCAATAAAAGTCCACCAAACTCATCAAAATTTACCTGCATTAATTCATCATCATCCCCATAAACGTAATCTGCACTACTAACATGCTTCTGAACAGGAGTTTTTTCAGGTTTTGAGCTTTTCCTCTTACCCTGGAATAAAGGGATAAGCAAATAGAATCCCCAATATATCAATAAAAGTATTTCAAGGGAAAACTCAAAGGTCATGGCCTTGCATATTTAAACCTGAAAAAACACGCTAGACTAACACAATAAAATAGTTCCTGACAAGGGTGAAAAATGAATTGTATGCTCTGGTTCTTTTATGTATATTAGGGTGAGGTAATGGGGTAGAATTGTGCACAAACAACTTTCATACGTATAAGGGGAAGGGCAAAGATGGGTGTAAGAAAATAAATTTTGAAATGATCGATCTTGAGTAAGAAAACAAACAAATAAATATAGGATGTCGTGACATCAAAACTATTTTGATATGAAGAGAGAGTTAAATGCAAGACCATTTCATTTTGACTTACAGATTATTATTGTAAAGAAAGAGGGAGGTTACATGTGGGAACAAAGATACACACCATGTTTACTAGATGAGGAGTGCATATTTGTCTGAGAAAGGCCTCCAAAGGTAGGTGTAGATAGTAGCAATATGTAGAAAAAGATGTACTTAAGATAAATTAAGTGAGGCACACAATGAAAGCATAAAGAGATAACTGCATAATAAGACCTACTACTGTTCATCTCAAGTTGAGAAGTTCATGCCTCAAAATGAGAGACATGGGTGCATTCCTCTTCTACTCGAGTTGGTGTTCACCTTTCTTCCCACAT
The DNA here is from genome assembly GCA_029228465.1 of Salix viminalis. Classification (NCBI taxonomy): domain Eukaryota; kingdom Viridiplantae; phylum Streptophyta; class Magnoliopsida; order Malpighiales; family Salicaceae; genus Salix; species Salix viminalis. The sequence goes on from CM055439.1 coordinate 8,513,856, forward strand.
CCAATCCCCATCCCCGGTCTGGTTAAATGGATGTTGCATTCCTCTTACTATCTATGAGAAAAAAGGACAAAGTCCATATTTTCACCCTCCACTGTCCCAATATCATACATTAACATTAAAGCCAAGAAAATGTGAATAAAAACTTGCAGCGTTTCTTATCATGAAAAATTCACAATACCTTACTTCTCCGCGACTTCGAAGAAGATTGACCTCCCACAAAATCTTCATCATCAAAATCGTCGTCGTCGTCGTCGTCGTCACAAGCAGTCTCATCATTGGGCTTATATTCCTCGTCATCAACAAATTTTTGTTTCCCTTTTCGCTGCCTTGACTTCTGAACCGAACCCATCAAAGAAGTTGCCATTTTATTAAGACCCAGAGCCTCCATTCTCGCTTTATTCTCTGCAATTCTCGATAGTCTCTGTTTCTCATACTCCGTTATCCCCTTCAGTTTTCCCCCCACTTCTTCTCCTTCTTCCGAACTTGAATTCTCGCTTTCATCGGCCTCCGAACCCGAAAAATCTCGCTTCGTCATTCTGATTTTCAACTCTCTGATAATGATCTCAGCCACAGCCGCTGCGAGGGTTTATTTAGGGTGCACTGCTGAAATTGTTTTTTCCCCTTTGACAAAAATTGCCTTAAGAAAACCGCCGTTTTGGCAACTGGATAACGATTTTTTCGAATTTACCGCGAGGCAAAGTTTAAACAAGCCCTCCAATTATAGAAAAGGTCTCGCTTAAGTTCCTGAAAGGATTTTTAGTCTCTCCAAAGGTATTTGTAAATGGTTAGTTGAGTCTCCCGTTCAATCCTGATAAAGAACATAAATCAACCCAATTTAACGACATCTTTTGTGGGGAACTTGAGGTTATCTCTTACGAAAGGGTGAAGATTATAGACAGAAAACTCAAAATTCATAATGACGGTTAAGATTCTGATTGTAATTGAAAATGTGTTTTATTTAAAAATATATTAATTTTTTTTTTAAAATATTATTTTAACACTAACATCTTAAAATAATGTAAAAATACTACAAAATTTTTATTTAGAGTAAAAAAAATATTTTTTAAAAGAATTTTTGCATTGCTTCCCAAACACTAAATACTTTGGGAGCTCAATTGAATGAAATAATCATCTGAAGACTCAGTTGATACCATCTCGATAGCTTTAGGATTCTATTTTAGGTTTGCCAAGGATCTAACTTGGGATTTTACTCGGCACGCGGGCACGGAAATCAATTTTTACTGGTGTTTTTTGAAATATTTTTTATTTAAAAATATATATTAAAATAATTTTTTTATTTTTTTAAAAAATATTTTTAATATTAAAACATAAAAATAATTAAAAAATTAAATTTAAAATAAAAAAAATCAAAATTTTGTAAATATATTTTTAAAATACATAAACCGAACCAAACCCCCCAAAATTCTCCAGCTGCTATCATTCTCTCTCCAGAAAAATTCCAAAAATATCAGCATTATTTAAAAAAATTCACCTAGTTTATATATGTATGTATGTATGTATGTATTCTTGTTCATCATGATTCAGCATTGCAATGATAATTTTGAGATTCGAATTTTAATCCAGGATAATTTTTTAATTACATCAATTGAAATATTAACATAATTAAAATTCTTTTACTCTACCAGAGTTTTATTTTTATTCAATTGATCAACTCTAATAATTTCCAGGTGACCCAACTTCTGATAAATAGGGATTTCATATTAGTTAATTACTGAGCCAATTTTAAGAAAAAATAAATACAATTAAAAGAGAAAAATTATAGATAGAAATATTTTTACTATTTTTGACTGGTTATGAAATATATATTTTCTTTTTATATATCTATTGTTTCTTAAGATAAACTCAGAAAATAATTAATCAAACACTATAAAATGTTCAAAGGAACTAGTGAAGTCGAAATTTCAAGATACTTAAAAGTAAATTTGCAAACCTACACCTATTTATTCTGTTCTTATTTTGCAGAGGTGAAATGGGATTGTTGAAGTGGCTATTGTGTATTTCATTTGGAACACGGGATTCTGCTGGCCAGGTCACAGCTTCAGCGGAAAGCAAGTTAAGTTAGGAAAAGGGTCATTTTTGGACCTGGGAATTTATTTTTTTCATGCAAGGCCCATGTCTTGTGTTGCCTTGCAAAATGAAGTTCATGGCCCATTCAATCCTGTAGGCCCAACACCAACGCCATTTGACATTTCGCTCCATTTTCAAATTATAAACAGTCACATTCATATTCACATGAACTCAGCTTCTGATTGATTTTAATTTGATGTTATTTAAAATAATGAACAAGAGGCCTGCAAAAATGGTGCCCGTTTCTGAACTCAGGGGATAATTTTCAAGCTGAAAAAACGATTTTCAACTCTCTTGTTTGTCACTCGTTGACCAACAGCTTGGAAATTATTTGTCTTAAGAAATACATTAATTAATCCAGATGGTAATCAATAAATAATTGGATAAGGAGGAAACAAAAAAAAATATATTTTATAAATCTAGATAAATAAATAAAATTTTGATTGTCCTATATGCTTGTAAAAAAAAATATTTAAGAATCTTTCCATCTTTATCGGTAATTGGTATTATCAAAGTAAATGTTTCCATCTATGAATAAATAAATTACGCTGTCATTATTTGAAATCAAACATTTCAGTGTCATGGGTCTAATTATTTCAACCCGTGCCTAACTTGTATTTATTTCTACTTAAGACGATATCCGACATGCAAAAGTATGGTGACATCACTTCTCACTTCACCCATGTCTGTCCTTTTGTTTTAGGATGAATTCAAACCTAAAGAGAGATGGTAAAAAACAAATTCTCATTACACACAACTATTTAAATGATCAAAGCTCAGTGTGGTGGAGTTTAGTATTAACGTGAGAAAACTGGTCAAAGAATACATGGGGCATACTCCAAACCCTAAGAGTATGGTCTCACGTAACTATCTTGAATCTATTACAGTGATAATAATTATGGCTTAAAGCATATATCTCCATCTTATCAGGATGGTTTTGATAATGACTTTGATAATACACAACAAGGCCCTGCCGTCCATTCCTGTGCTAAAAACGACATGGCATCCGCCCCATCCTCCATTATATCACACTGTCACTCAGCTTAATTCGAGTTGTTGGCCATCAAATTTCTGTTACCCTGTGCTTTTCTCTTTTAAAGAATATGGCCTCGATCAACAATGCCAACCTTGATTAATCCAGGGAGAAATTAAAGTTGCCCAAGAACGACAAACGCAAAAAGAAATCAATCCCACCAACCAGTGCTTGTTAATTAGTGATTCAGTGCCAAAATGCAGTCAATATCATTGCTACTTCAACGTTTTAGTGCCTTATAATAATCCATTGTTATCCAATTATTTTTCAAGGCAGCTACCACAGAAGACACTTGCAAGTTCTTGTGATTTCATGTGGACTTGTTTGATTAATTTCTCCCTCTTGGCCATTTGTATGCTTCTGCTTTTAATCTTCTATCCAATAATAGATAACACATGGAATGTCTAACCCATCGTATGTTCGTCTGCATCCTTTTATTTCCTTTCACTTTTTACTCTTAAAACCTGGCCACAGAATAAAAGATTTCCACAACCCAGTTGTTCATTGCACTAGTTTGGCTTACGCTCCTGTTAGTTTTTTATGGACTCGATCGATTTATCAGCTCTTGTGAAATATCGGAAGAACTGCCACACATGCATGTTTTACTGAATTTTCACGATACTTTTCTTCTTCTTCTTTCTTTGAATGTTCTTAATTTTATCTTTATTGTTTTTTATCTTTATTATTAAAATAGACCTGTCAAGATTTGACAGTGGACGTGGCAATTTGCATTGATTTAAGAGATTGACATTGCAAACTAATTTCCAAAGCTTCTACTAATTATATATCTGAACAGAAAAAAATGTGCATTCACTTAAAAAAAAAAAGAACAGAAAAGAAATCCCGGAAGCAAGCTTACGAATCGCAATGGACAAAAGTTTTGTTTGGATGCATGCAGATGACCTAATCAATATCTAAAACATGCATTTCCCGTTCATTTTATCAAGTCATTGACAAATACAGGGAAGAAACAATTAGAACGAACCATACTTGACCTTGAGAAAGGATGATAAACAACGAGGAGGAGAAAAAGAAGAAAGAAATTAAGAAAAAGACATGAGAGGTGATGTTGGGTTGACCTTGACGAGACAACCAGAAATCAAAAGGACGGCCATAAGAGAAGAAGATAGGGATAGAAAGAAGAACTGAAACCCTTGGTTTTGAAACTGGCCAACACAACCATGGAAAAGTCCCCGTGGAGCCAAATCTCCACCAAAAATATGAGACAGGGAGGGAGTCTTGAGCATGAAGAGAGGTGGGAAGCCAATGAGATCATTTGGGTTCTGTTATTGGAGGGCCTACCAAGTGGCTTTTGACAAGTATGAGTGCTTACTTTAGGGCTTTGGATAGAAAATAAAAATTATAACAAAAAAATGTGTGGGATTCAAAGAATGCGTTGTTTCCAAGCTGCATAAAGAAAAGGATAGAAAGGGTGAAAATTAAAACAGCGAAGGAAACTTAAAGGAGAGTTTGGGAAGATATGGTTGGCAAGCATCTATAAAAGTATATTTAGAAAGAGATCAAAGACAAGGAAAAAATTGCACCAACTTTTCTTGCACACGCACACCCATACGCACCTCAGCACTCGTAAATAAAATCCAGTTAATTGAATATGTGTGTTGAAAGAAAGAAAGAAAGAAAAACTATGTTACGTAGGTGGCTTAAAAATGATTTATCATGCTATTCATTTTGAAACTAGTTGAGGGGAGGTCAATCCCAACATAACTACACTAGCTGCCAAGAGAAACTAGTAAAGGCAAAATGGATTTTGAATTGAACTAGAGGGAAAGGATGTGATTATTATGCCCAATAAGGAATGTATGAAAATTAATTCCTTTGTGAAATTATTTAAGCTAAGATATTAATATTATGCATTCTGTGTATATAGTTCATCATTCGATAAACGTTTGGGGTGCAAAATGGAAAGATCATGCGGTACCGTTAACAGATACTCATCAGCACCCTCAAAAAAACAATGATAGTAAGTCTCGATCAATCAGACAGGGAGAAGGAAAAGATTCAGGCAGTGCAGCTCTAGCTCAAGGAACCTTTGTGAAAAGAAAAGAAAAAAGGGTTAAGAAAGTAAAGATCATAATCATAACTTTGGTTCTTGAGGAAAAATACAATCTAAGAAATGTTTATTCTTGAATTTCAGAGCCTTCACTTATAATAATGTATAAATAGCCAACAAATCTGCAAGGGATGAGGATGCATTTTAAAGGGGTAGATCTAGGAGTAATTATAATTATGACTCTGGATTAAACTGAAACCGTGTTTTTGTACTTAATTTCAATATTTCATATGTGGGATCCCTTCTTTTCTTTTTTTCTGTGTGTGTGGGATTTATGATGGACATAAAGGGTTTTCCCTGATTGTGCTTTCAGAAGAACCAAAAATGGATGTCCAACGAGGGTTTAGTTAATGACCCACCAAACAATTTTTTAGGAGAACAAAAGCTGTTCATGTCTGTCTGTAGCATATTTTTGTTCTTCAAATTTATCAGCTGATCAATCCCTCACCTCCCTCCGAGGATGCTTCTTGAAGACAAAAGTGCTTCTCTCAATTCCTTAATGAAAAGTTGTTCATCATTATATTTATAACTTCGAAAAGCCTGCTGCTTTTTCAGGCTTCCATGTCGAAAAGATGCTCTCATGGTGCTCTCCCTCGGCCTCAGAATCTGCTTTCAGCTCTTGAAGTGACCCGAGACAGCACTGCTTAAGAGGTCCATACAGGGATATTTTGAGTTTGGTTTTGTAAAAGAATGATAGGATTTCTTACAACACGTTTTCTCATGCCCTTTCCCCTTCTGCTCATGAATGGGCCACGTAGGCCTCGAAAAAAAAATGCATAAAGATCATGCTGCACTTACAGCTTTATACAAATAAGTCTCGTTCGTATGTGATCGGAAGAGGGTGTATATATAGGTGTTGAAGCTAAGTAATATTGACCATGAGTCATAAAATATCACTTGATTAAACTAGAATTATCATTCAATAATTATAGAATTAGCATTCCCTTTCTCGCTTGAGTATGTCATCCATCGAATATGTATATAAACAGAATGTCAAAAATGATAGATATCTTCTTCTGCATTTGTTTGGGCTTTGGGGAATATTAGCCAGTAAAAATAAACTTAAATTTGGGATCACGTCCGAGCAGGTTTGATGAAGACATGCACCAGATGGCGAAACCCACTCCTTAATATTTTTCGAAATTGGAATATCTAAAAGGGAAATTTGCAAGAAAACACAACCTAGTTTAACTTAAACAAGATCAAAGACATAAAGAAAAAAGAAACCCACGAACTTGAATTTTGTAGGAAATAGGACACCACAGAAACATAGAGAAAATCAACTTAGTCTTGTATTTGTATTGGGGCATGAAGAGGACAGGAGAAATTATGAAAATTAAATTGGCAGGGCCATTATCCTTGTCTGGAGCATGAATTAACCTTCCAATTCTGAAGGGAAAAGAGTCACCTTGTACGCTTAAATATGGCTGCATTGTGTCTATTATTATCACTCTTTTTTAGCATTTATTATAGCATTTATCATGACTCACTTCTTTTATATATATATATATATATATATATCCTTCAAAAAAAATCGCAGAGCAGCAGAGATCGTATGGTCAGGATCACTTGATCATGACGTTTCACCATGGAGGGGCTGTGCTGTAGTCGGACTGTAAAATGAACATGTATCCATCCATCTTCAATTTACATGTGGGAGCCGCCATCTGCTCCATTTTTTTAATCCGCGGATTCTGGATTTCAAAGCATAGGCACTCTGAACCGTACACGTGTCACCCGTAGGATTTGTGACCATCCATTTCATTTTCTGGGTCCCGATTAGGAGGGAAGGACGTGTCAATCCCACTTGTCAATTTTCAATGTCACTGTCCCCCAGCAACGGCAATGCATGAGACAACAAGTCACAATCGTTGGATCCATGTTCGGTACACTCATGGCTATTTTCTTTTAATTATAGGAGACCTACTTGGTGATGGATTTCTTTTCTTTTTCAACGCCATCAATGATTAATTTTTTATTCAGAAAATGCGTAGACAAATGTATTTTTATAGATTTTATTTTCAATACAAGTTTGCCACGTAGGAATGATGCTGCTCGGAGAGGCTTGTGCTGTTTGCGAAACACATGTAAGCCGAACCCGTCGGAGACACCCCCTCGACAATTCCAACTATTTCGAGCACTGTTTTTTTAGCCAAAAAAGAAAAAAAGGAAATGCCCTGAAGTTCCCGGCAATTTCCGGCATGTTAGTGTTGGAGAACGGAGACAGACAGCCTGGAAACTCTAAAATTGTTGGCTAATGACTATACTCAGCCAATGATTGGAACAGGAAAAAACCCTTTTGTTTACAGGGCGCCGGTGATGTTAGCTAAAAGCAGACCCTATTTTGCTAGTCGCACCCTGCATGGAAGGTAACTTGGCAGCCAATGCTACGCAAGGAATAAATTTATCTAAAGCCATTCGTTTTGGTTCAGTTCACTCTTGAAGGAAAGTATACTGATATATATTCTTGGAATCTAACTATATATCCATTTGAATTCTCCATTTACTCATTTCAATTTAATTATAAATTAACAATAATTATAGTTTCCCTTCAACTGAAAGGTTGGATGAAAGGAAATACGTATACATTATAGCATTCGATAATAAAAAATACATTTAATATTTTATTGCTCTACAAATATTGTTTCTGGTTTTTTCAAGGAAATGGAAGAGGCATTGCTATTTGTCTAGAGCAATTGTGTGGCTATCATGCCAGACATAACAGCGAATAACGTGTGTAAACAACAGTCTCAATCATTTTAATAATTAATAAAGACAGCAGAACTTGTATGGATGTTTTCTAGTATAATTGTGTTGCGTGCTCTTATGTATTTGCAATTATGTCATTTTTTTGTGGTTATCCCCTAACTTTTTTAATAATGGGGTGGCCTCTTGCTGTCTTTTGTTGATCGTGTTTAACATTACATTTAAAAAAAAATTATAAAAATTTAAATTTTTATCTTTATTTTGAATTAATTTTTTTTGATATTTTTGGTTGTTTCCATGTTCTATGAGTCCGACCAGTAGACTCCATGATTAAAGTGAGGTCTGGTCTTAGTTAATGAGAGGCATTTTTGAGTTGCTTTACATGCGAAAAAATGGTGAACCGTTTACTCTCTTTTAAAAGATAATAATCAAACAATGAAATTAGTGGTTGCTTGTTACCATTCAGAAAGTTGGATAAAAATAATGTTTGAAGATGTTTTAAATTGGTGAACTGTTTACCCTACGGATCTATCTTTTCTTGTTTCAAGATCCGCAAACCCATCAAAATCTCATAACAAAAGGTGGGAGAATCTAGTTGAGCCATTATTGTCCCAAATCCACTTTGTAATTCGCTATACTTCTGGTAATCATGTTTTGATCAAGTCATTTTCAAGAACTAGGGTTTCTTTTTTCTGGGTTTTTTAAAAAAATATTACAATTCTATATTGTTCATGCTTTATTTTTTAGGGTAGTAGTTTAAGAGAATTATAGGTTTCAGTTATGCTTTGTATTTTTTTTCTAGCAGTAATTGTTCGGCATGTTTTTGTAATGAAGTTTTAAGGACTGCTACTGATCAATTTTGATTTCATAGGCATAACCTCTACATTAGAATTGGAATGCCTTAATCTATAGTTGTTATTTTTTGTCCCTCTTATTGCTTGCTAATGTAGATCTTTTTTTTGTTTACTTTCAAATATGAATTTAAATGGTTCTCTTTTCTTCTTTGCATGTTGCAAAACTCTGAGAAATTAATTATAAAGTGGGATTTCTTCCATGCATGCTTGTGTGTATATTTGTTAGAACTATAACTCAGTTTGTACACTTTATTCACACTACATTATTTGGGTGATATATTTGTGTATAGGAATGGGTGAACTTTTTTAACTGTTTTGACAATAGAGAACAAAATTATCTTGAAATTTTTCCATGGATCTTACTATTCATTATCTCCTGTAATTATGAAAACCTTGTAAATGATCATCCAAATTGATGAATCCCTTATTTATATTGGATCGCTTATATTCCGAGATGTTAGGTTCCTGGTTCTTTTTTTGGCTATAAAAACCACCATTTACCGCCTTATTTTATGGTTTCATAAAAGAAGAACATTATTTAAACTGGATTTGACAATAACATATGTTATTTTTGGTTATCTTGATCATCTTAAATTTTTATAGATAGTTGTACCAAAACCAAATTTCTATTATGGACATGATTAATTGCATAATAACCAAGTTTCTATTAGATATTTTGTGATATTTATGTCATATTTATTGATAAAGTAATGAGACAAACTCTTATTTTAATAAAACTAAATAAAAATTTATTATGGCTTCCTTCAAAGACAAAATTGGTCATGGCTTCACTAATACCTAAATTGAAAACAAACGGGATGGTGCAAAGGATTTTGAAAACAATAATATATCAAACTAGTATAGGGTGGAATAGTGAGCTAAGAAGTATTTGTGCTAGTTATCGGTGGTGGAAAAAAATAATTCAGATTAGTTATTAAAAACCTGTTTGTTTGAAATCCTAATTGTCTTATTTGTGCTAGGTTTTTAAAAGATTGAGCATGTTTCATATGATGTTTAATCTTTCTCTTACGTAGAAAATTAGAGGGTTCAAAATTTTTAGGCATGCTAACATTGAATCATCATTTTGTAGTAATTTTGATAGAATATTTAGAAATGCAGCGGCGACAGGATAATACTTTTTTGAACTCCATCTTCAGAACTGTTATTTGATGATAATGTTAAGGTTTATACCACTTAAGATGATAATGATACTGATGATGAAAATTTAAAGAAAAAAATGATGATTTAGATGAAGATGTTATTTCTAATTATACAAAGGATGTTTATAACTTAATTGCAATAATTAATTTGTTAAATAGTACTACCACACACATTAATGGAAAAAAGAAAAACAAAAGAACAATGTGGTGGCCATGGTAGAAAGAAAAACAAAAAAAAAATTATGGATTTGAAGTTTAAATGCTTTCATATTGGGATTAAATAGTTGATAATACTTCAACCATAAGAGACTTCACCTCTAGCAGGTATATTTCATAGCTGAAATTACTTTCAATTGTGACCCTAAAAGTGATTTTATAACTACTTTGTATCAACTACAATTGCATAAGTCACCACTCTTTCTAATACAATTGAAGTATACTACTAAGTTATCTTTAGTTAGCCCAATAATAACATTATTAACAATTATTGTTGTTAATTTATAAGATTATTAGAGTATTAATGTATAGTCCATAGACTTGACAATTATCACTTTTATAACAATTAGTTTTAGATGTAATGATTGTTTGATATTGTAATAATTTTTATTTTTCTAAAGTCTTTCAAATTGCTCCACCTTAAAAAACATCAAATTATTTTTATAAAAAAAAATTGTTCTAATAATTTTAATAAGCTAATATAATGTACCATAAACACAAGTAATATATTAATAATGGGCCGAACCATCTCCCTCAGTCCTTTTCAATGGAGTTTATCATATAATAATGTGATTGGTGTTTGTAGTTAATAACTTGCGTGTCAACGAAGATGACGAAAAAGAAAAGGACTTTAAAAAATCATGCAATGGTACAAGACCCATGTGCCTTCATGAGGGGTAGGCATAAAAAACCAAGGGCAAATTCAGTGTATTGATAATAAGTGTTGGGATGAATACATAAATATCACGATAAGAGAAATAAAAATTATAGCCCTTAATACTAAATTAAGTGTGGACTGCACCGTCATAACAGACATTTCATGAATAATATAATACCCGTTAGCATCAATTAGTGAGGCCAGCACCCAACCCTTGTGACCTTCGTTGGCACAAATCTATGAACCTGATACGCTGTAGTTTTATCAACCAAATACCATTTTGGTAAGCTGTAAAATTAAATCTTGACACTTGAGGTTGTGGCCTGACAGGAAAGGTCTGCACCTGATTCGATTTCTCTGTGCATGTTTGTTTTATCTCTTCACTAGACTTATAAGGTATTTAATAAATAGTAAATTCAAGAATTAATTGCGATACATATAAATTAACCTAAACACCACGGTTATTAAATAACATTTGGTATCGAACTTACATTACATGTACACCCAGTTTGCATTGAGTTATAGGAAGGCTAAGGTTACCATTAACCACGACATAAAGATGTCCGGGTCTGTAAATTTTTTAATCAGAAGTGGGGATTTGAGGCCTATCATATGAAAAAAAAAAAACATTCAGATTCTGATAACAGTAACCAGGGATTCCGGTGGTAGAAGCAGAGCTGATTATTATGTGGCATACTCAAACCAAGGCATGTAAGAACATGATCATTATGAACATCAGAAACAGGAGTAGACGCAAGTGGAACTGCTTGTATTAGGAAACTTCGGGACAAATTGTTAAAACTAACGAGGAAAAAACACAAACGCCGGAAAACCAGCCTAGAGGCTTGATTTGAAAAGTGTTAACCATGTCTTCCACATCTTGTTCTGCCTTGTAGTGAGGTGCCCATAAAACAATTACCACCTTAAAACCAGCTATAAGCAATAACTAAAGTGACAGAAAATAAGAACTGTACACCCATCCGGTTACAAGAATGTTCAGTTTCTTGATTGGAAATAATAAACCTAGAAGAGCACATAGACAATTAGCGAAAGAGATCCTGAGCCAACACAAGTCAAAAAGATCAGAAATTAAACCCGGGGTTAGGAGCATGGCACCTCAGAAATAATATCCAAAATGTTAAATCTCTTTTTCTGTCAACACCTCCAAGCAGACGCTGCTACGAGGTCCTTCCGTTGCCAGCAAAGAACAAGCGAAGACTGCCTCTTTTCAACATGGAAACCCCTGACTGGAGTACGTTTCACCAAATACTCAGCTTGTGACTCGGTAAAGTTACTGAAAGTCAGTGGAGTGAAACCAGACTGCAAAAAGAGGTTCCTCCAAGGAGGAGTTCTCTCAGGGGAACGATGGCGACCCAGCACAATTTTTTCAATACCTGGCTGCACCAAAAACCTCTCAATCTTTTGCAATGCATCTGGGTTCACGTTCACGGCATCCAGCGATTCCAGCAGGGTCGAATAAGATTGGATGGCATGATTTACATGATGCGCGAATGGGAGGTCGCTTCGGTCACAGCCTCTGTCCAAAGAGACCACAACGTTGGGTGAGAGATGCTTTACAAAGCGAAGCGCCAAAGGAAGAGTGGATGGGTCGTTTGAAAAGGAGTCGATTGGAAGATTCACTGCAGTTACTTCCTTTTCCGGCATGCGAAGAGGCATTGGCCAAGAACCAGAACCCAAGGATTCAAGGTTTAAAATCTCAAGCTCGAATGGCATGTTGATTTCACTCGCAAAGATTCTTAAATTTTCTCGAGTGAAACCAAGTTCGAGCTCATCAAGTGAGGAAGGAGAAGCAAAAGCTGTGATTTTAAGAGAAGGGGCACCTCCAGCCCTCAAAGCCAGTTCTTGCATAAGAGAGGCCCATTGTCCACCATATCCAATATCAAAATCAACAATATGAATTCTCTCAAACCCCTCAAAAACCTCGAGAAGAACTTGGTTGCAAGTAAAATTCGCAAACTGAAGGATTGGTGAGATCTCAGAGAAAGATTTATAAGCACCGATCTTGAAAATCAGGTTACAAGCATTATCAATTGAGCTGTTGCTCGTGTGAAGAAGTAACTGCAAAGCATCCTTGAAGTAAAAACCAGTCCTTTGGTAAGGGTTGCCGATTGGAAGAGAGAGCTGGTGATTGAGCCGCGCCAATATCCCTTGCGCATGTACCGGATTCCCAGTTTCGATCAGCTCTGCTGCTTGACATATCGGGTTTATTATTGCCTGTTGAAGCTGCTGCTGGTTTGCCAATTCATCAGTTGCAATTTTCTGATTCGTGATCATTCCCTGCCTCTGTTGGTGCTGCTGCAACAATTGAAAATGATGATTCTGCTGCTGCTGTTGATGTTGTCGTGGAAGAAACATCTCTGGAGGCCTCGAATCAAAGACTTTTGGCACATAATTGAGTCCAACAGGCCCGGAATTAATCCGTTTGGACGGCGGTGGTGATAAGAAATGCTGATTATTATGATGCTCTTGTAATGGTGAATATGAGAACGGCAAAAAGCGTAGCTGGATTTTGCACAAACTGATGCTGGTTTTGATTGCTTATCATCCCTGGATTCAAAATCTGCGGCTTCTCATCTTGATCAAATGCTGCCTGCTGCTGCTGTTGCTGAAACAATCCTGGTAAAAGATTGATCCCTGGATTAAATACAACAGGATTTGGTTCAGTACCCATATTAGAAATTCTAGTAACATTGTGGCTAACAAGAGGGGAATCAGTCTAAATACCATGGATTGAAGAAGGATCGATGCTGTTGTTGTTGGCAACCAGGTTGGCACTTGCAGAACTCATATGGGATATATCAAAGCCAAAAACTTGATCTACAACACCAAAACCTGATCCATGCTCCATATCTAGAGACCTACTTCCACTTTGCAACAGCTTGTTAAGTCCCGTGGATGGGTCCTCAATATCACCCATAATTAGCCTTAAAATTGACTGCTCTTGACTAGGAGAACCTGGCAACACACTCTCCCAATCCTCCATTCCAAGTTGCTGTCCACATTTTTCATCTACACAAGGGTTGCTTCCACCAGCTGCTGCCACCCCGTTGGTGGTGTCGGTGGAGGCTCCACCGCCTCCTTGAGAGTAAGACAGTGTTGAGGACGATGTTGGTGGGCTTTGTCTGCTTATTGTGTCAAGCACAGATGTCGGCTCGGTACTGCCCACAAAAAAACCACAACTTTCTTTGCTGCTGTTGTTCTGCCACTGGTGGCGGTATTGATGAAGTGAATCTGGAGAGGAAGTAGTGGACGAAGCGAAATCTAACACCCCCTTCCCTTGAAAGCTCTCGAAGGGTAGGGGCATGGCCTTCATTTAACAAAATCAAGAAACTAAGAATTCAAGAAACCCGAATATCTCCAGTTGAAAGAAAATCAAGAAACCACCTCCACCACTCCCCCGTCAAGGTTTAATGCTTTGCTGAAGCAGATAACTGAAAGACAAAATATTTACGGGGTTAGTTTGAATATACAACAAAACAAGAAGTTGGCCCTTCCAACAAGAGACAAAAAAAACCCTCCAAAATCAAATCAATTTTTTTTCAGAGGGAGAAAAGTTGTTAAATGCTCAAAGAGAGAGGTCTGGCAAAAAAAATATTTTAGAACATACAGAAATCTTATAAAAGAGCTTTTGTTGTTGTTGTTCTTCTTCTTCTTCTTCCAGAGGACTCATCTAGCTAGCTACCTCCTTTTTTGTACCATCTCTTCTCCATGGTTCTTCCAAGCTAGTTTAACTTCGTTCAGTTTTGTTTTTTTGTGTTGTCTCTCTCTCTCTGAGTCTTCTCTTCTTCTTCCACTCTTGCCTTCTTATTGTGGCTTTGCAGTACGCTGTCCTCCTATGTGGCTGCTGTAGATGCGTGCAGCTTGTAAAAGTGGTGAAGTTCTCTTCAATCCTCTCTCTCTCTCTCTCTCGTCTTGCTGTCTCTCTTTCTCTCTCCCCTCTTTTTGCTCTCTCTATAGTTTCTTTTTTGTTTCAAATTTATAATTGTATTTTTTTTTATGTGGCTTTTGTCTGTAGACGGAGTTATCTCTCTTGTAGGGTTTTCTTTTGTTGCTAGGTTGGTGGTTGTTATCCCACTCTCACTTCCATGGCAGGTGCTTTGCAAAAAACAAATTAAAAAAAAATGTATGTATACTTGTATAGTCCTGCATGGAAAAAAAAATTTAGTACTGATTTGGTTGCCACGTGGTACAGTCTATTATATTTTCCAAATATTAAGAATTTATTTGACAAAGGTAAATTTATATTCTATAAAACAAATTAAATCTTAACTGAAAATTTCAGCTTTGACGATACATGTTTTTTTCTTTTTTTTTATCTCATTAATCTTGACTTTATCTTGTTATTATCTTAGTGTTAGAAAATCATGCTATATACTCCATGATAGTTTTTTTTATTCTGACAATAAATATAATAATGAACCTTTTTTTTCTTCATTGGTAGCATGTTTTATTTCTTAGAGTAGGGATTTAAAAGTTTTAAAATGTATAAAATGAAAAGATTTTTTTGCTATTTGGAAGGCTATTTATTATTGTCAAGTTTTCCCCCCAATTAGGCTCCATTTTCATTATTGCTCGTATAGTTTCAACTGGAATGATGTTATACTCTTTTTTAGGTACCAATGGAGTTATATTTTTAATAATAAAAAAAATCATAGAATAAATATAAAATATAAATCTTGTAAAGACTATAGTCTTGTATATATCTCAAGGATTATAAAATAATTATTTTCAACACATGTTTAAGCATAGAAGTATAAATTAATCTTACTCGTTCCTTATAAGTGTATTTAATTTTTTTTAAAATTATAAAAAAATATTCAATTTCCTACAATAATTAAGATAAAACAACTGAAATTTTTCAGAATATATGACATCAATCCTTGAAAAAGCTATGTATTAGCTTAAAAACCACGCTAATCAATGCCAAATAAAAAAAATAAAAGCATATTATTACAATCACTATCATTTAAACATTTTAATTATCAATGATCTTATGTTCAAAATAACAGCATGAATGTTAAAAAAATAATTAAATAATTCATGTCCTCGATATATTTATATAGCTAGATAAATTCTTGATATATTTTCATTTATTTCTTATCTTGAATATATTTTTATATTTTATTTTTAATATATTTATTTGAGTGATAAATGAAACTCTATTATTATTATTATTATTATTATTATTATAGATTTAAATATAAAGGACAGTGGAAAAAAAATAGAATAATATAAATGTAAACAAGATGGATAAAGTTTTAAGGAGTAACACGGAGATGATTTAAATCTACTTTTTTATTATTTTTAATATATTCTGGTTTAAATTTCACATGTATCAAAATTATAAGAGAGAAATAACCATTATCACCACAAAAAAAAAGATTGACAGTTAAATTAAATATTTTCTACCGATATTGGTAGTAGGGAGTGCATGTTTATTCGCTCAATGGAAGCGCGTGAGATTCTCATTCTGAGTACTCCTTTGTTAATAATTTCCTTTTACAGCAACCAAGGAGATAGATAAAGGTAATCTAGCTTAGATTGTTTCTGTAATTTATCCCGTTTGCCCATAGTACCCTTTTCAAGAATCTTTTTGTTTCGAGGACAGACAGGCGAGTACAGGGGTATTTAAGTAACCATGACCAAACAGGTTCTTCTGGCAAGGATTTTTTAAACTGAATCTGACGACGCGAGATAGTGATCGAAGGCTTTATGTGGGGTTTTGAAAATACCGAGACAAATTCATCGGTCATGATCTTTTGTTGGAGCTAAAAATGGGTGGCTGTGATCTTACTTTCTTTTTGCTTGTTTTTGGCTCAAATAGGAAGACAGGAAAATTCCGTTTTTGGGTTCCAATTCACTCGGTAGGAGGTTTAGGTATTGTTTGAGAAGCGGTTTTTTTTTATAAAAAAAAATAATATATTTATTTAATATCAATGTATCAAAATAATAAACAATATTTTAAAAAATATTAATTTATCTTCTTTTAAATAATTTAAAATATTATTAAATTATTAAATTATTCTTTTAAAAAAATATAATTGAAAACTGCAATTTTAAATATTGATTTGATCGAGCAATGGCTTTTCGATGGACTGTCCTTTTCTGGTTGCTGGTAATAATGTAAAAAAAAAGTAGTACTATGTAGGAAAAATAGTATGTCTGGTCAATTCAACAAGTGATTTTTCATATCCGCAACAAAATTGCTTTCTTATAACGCAATCAAGTTGTTATAACATTATGCGATTATAATTTATAAGTATATAAAATAATATTTTAAATCATATAAAGATAGTTTTTTTATAATGTATATTTTAATATAAAAAAATAAAAGCTAATTATATTAGAGAACTAAATGTTTTTTTTTCAAGATTAATTGATTTATTTTTATGTTGATTTTGACTTTCTTGAAAGATAGGTAAGAATAATATTTTTTAAAAATATATATTTTAATATTTTATATAATATCCTTTTGAAAAACAGGTATTGAAAAATCAAAATAATATTTTTATTTTATTTTTAACTTTCTATTTAACACGCCTTCAAAGTTCAAACTGCTCTTAAAAACCACTATGTGAACTGATTGGCTTGAGCTTTGTGGGAGGGGGTTTGTCTAGTGGTTAACACTTTAAAAGAATATAATGTTTTCTTTATATATAAAAAAATTCATGATTTTTGTATCAATAGTTTATCTATTTTATATAATATCCTTTTGAAAAGGGTTTATCTACTTCTTTATCAATAGAAAATACAAAAGTTGACATGAAAATATCTAAATGTTTTTAAATATCAAACCTATGCAATTATGCATAGCTTGAACCTTCCGCGACCCGCTTCAGGAACGTGGGTTAACCCAGCCCAGGCAAAATAGAAAGGAAAAATGAAAAGAACCTCACCAGCGTGGGATCAGCTACAGATGATGACATGTCCCAATCTGGACCCCAGGTTTCCATTGAACCTCTGTATTTTGCTGGTGCAACGCATAAAACATATGATTTAGGGTTTATGAAATTGTATTTATTTGATTTATTTCAGCGTAATTAAATCCTTCAATCTTATTTATTTATTCATATATTTAAATTGCATCTCTTCTAATATCGAGGTTGGGAAAAAAACAAAGCGGGCATACCCTCCCCACTTCATTAACAGTTTGGCGCTAATTAATATTTTAATTAAAAAATAAATAATTGGGAATTTTAACATGCATTAGCTATACAGAACTACATATAAAAACACGAATTTTATAAGTATAATATTTTTAAATTGTTTAAGGAACCATTGTACACCTATTAATAAATGTATGTGTTTTTTATATTTTTAATATAATTTTTGAACACGTGTTTCCTATGTAGCTTTTTTTTCACTTTCTGTAATATGTGCTTCTTTTTTACTGTACTAATTTTTCTATCTCTTTCCTTTTTTCTGATTCAATACTCAAAATTGTGCTTTCTATATGATATATCTTCTTCTTTTTTCACAGATGACGAGAACCTTTTTTATTTATGTAAGTATTATGAACTCTTTTTTTTCAAACATCACTATAGAAGAGCCTTTGATTTTAAATGTACACAAAAACATCATAGAAAATTTAAATTAATTCACAGAATCTATAGATTATTGTTTTCAACTCTTTATAGTCGATTATATAAACATAAAAACAAGACTACATCGCTCAACAATTTGCTTTATATTTTTATAATTCTTTGATATTATTTAGCTATTAATTATAAATAAAAGCTTCCAAGAAACACATCACAAATAAATATGCTAACTACAAGTCCTTCGAGGAATGAGTTTCGTTCAAGACGCTGCATGGAATCAAGATAGCTGATCGCACAGAATACAGATTATCAAGCAGAAGAAACACTAATTAAGATAATATTGTATATGTTGGATTAAGATTGATATTGTGTTTTAAAAAATATATTTTTATTTTAAATTAAAAAAATTAGTGTTTTAGATCATTTTCACGTGATGATGTCAAAAATAATTTTAAAAAAAAATAAAAAAAATATTATTTTAATATATTTCTAAATAAAATACAATTTCTAAAATAACATCAATCAAAAACAGTACCTACTGCAATTTCCCTTTATATATTGATGTTCAGTGTGTTTATCGGATAGAATCATTATTATATCTCTTATCTCGACTTATCTTAGTCTCTCTGATTCCTCACTCATCTCTCAATCAACAATATATATATAATGACTTTGTTACCCTTGTCATTCAAATTTTATAGTCTTTATTTTAGGAGCTTGGTAGTAATTTCATAGTGTTTTTATTATTGTTGTTGTAGAGTCCTAAGAGAATTTTAGTTTCGTTCAGCACATATTCGTTGCTTAGGGTGGCATATATATTCAGTTTAATCCGGTGGTATAAATTGTGTTTTCATCTTATCATTTTATTCATCTTTTTGGATAGTCCGTGTATGGGTTTTAGCAAGTTTGACAAAAATTTAATTATTTGTCCTGTCTCTCTCTCTCTCGCCTTAATCTACAGGCTATCCTGGAAAAAATCACTTCAAACCCTTGATTTATAACCCGTTCAGATTCAATCTCCCTTCTTTTTAATTTTATCATTCTTTATTTTTTTTCATCTCTCATATTTGATCATTTCTTTCTACGATTTCATCCTTCAAATCTTTTTTATACTAGGTTTGATTTTCATTCTTTTAATTGTTAATTTTATGCCTTGACAAGTTTTTTAGATTGATTTTTTAAATATCTATCCTTCATCATTAAATTAGTTAAGGATTGATCTTCTTGATCAAACTTAGGTATGAGGTTTCATGAATTGCAATATTTTTTATACAATTTTATCCTTCAACGTTACCTTCTTGATTAAGCCCGGGTATGAGATTTTAAGGGTTATAATTTGAAATATTAACTCAAATTTAAAAGATTCACCCGAGTTTTCTTTGTTTTTTATGTTGTAAAATTAAGGCTACTTTTATGTTACTAAATTAATCAAACTTATCTTTTGCTTCTTTCATGTTATTTTGGTATATCATCCTAACATTGCCTTGCTATTTTTTTTTTCTTGCATCCAAAAAAATTGCCCAGCTCGCATCGCTATGTCGGTCACCAATCTAGATTCACTAAAGTTACTTTTTTGTTATTTTTTTTAATTCTATGTTTTTATTCGCTTTCGGCTTTCAATATGTGGTTAATTATACTTGCTCTTTCTAATTTATTTTGGTGTGGGTTCCATGATCATATCACCATCTCATATTCTATACCACATGCCTCACATACTAAACACGGTTGATCCGGTCAATTTAATGTGTTGATATCTCAATATTTTTTCTAGAAAAAATTTCATTGATTAGATATTTTAAAAGTGTTTTGACTAGCATGCATTGAGTTTTTTTTATTTTTTAAAATTCTTTTCAATGTAAGAAAAGAATCAACATAATGCGAGTAAAAAAAATAATTTTAGCTAATGATGACTAATTAATTGTGATTTCTGAAATATTTAAAATAAGAAATAATGGGTAAAATACTCCAAATTACTCAATTAGATTTGGGTAAAAGAGAAGAATATAAGGTCGGTAATGATTAAAAAATAAAAAATATAGGCGGCAGGACTTTGGGCTTGGAGTTTTATTTTAAAACTGGATGTCTATCTATCTATTGCCGATACTTATCTCGGCCTAGTAGAGGTTGGTCCAAAAGGTGGCAAAGGTCACCTCACTTTCCAAATCCACAGGTTCTCGATGTTGATCAAGAAGCTGGAATGTTTTATTTCCCGGATACTATCACTACATTTTTAACCAAGATAATTAAACATAACACTTACCTAAACTCTCATCTTGATCACCTATGGAACATAAGCTTTTGAATTGAGGGATTATTTTTTTTAATTAAACCTCATTCATGTATAATCAGATGGGTTTTGTCTTGCTTTTATGATAATAATAATAATAATAATAATAATAATAAAAAACATTCCACGTCGGAGACACGACTAGAAGGCTATTAAAACATGATTCAGTAAGGAAACAGGTAACAGTGCTGCTACGAAATCAGGTTACCAGTTGGGGTAGCTATAAAGCAAAGCTGGCCGATTTGTTGTCGTTTCGGAGGTCCTCAATAACAGGGCCTTAAGGTTGTGGGCCTGTGGTTTAAAGGCCTCGAAGCAAACGTGGCAGAAATTTTTGCATCTTTTTTTGGCATAAAAAGAAATGATATTGAGAAGGAAAAAAACACAGGAATTTGGGTGGCTTTAAATAATATAAAAAGTGGTGTCTAGGGGTGTTAAAAAAAAAATTAACAAAAAAAAATCAATCTAAGAGAAAAAAACAAAAGAAATTGATTTAAAAATCTGGGAATCACCCAAACTTAACATAATATTAAAATAATTTTTCCCTTTTGATTTTGTTTTTTCCCTTTTGATTTTTGTTTCAGCAACAACTCTTCTCTCCCTCTCTCAATGTGATTCACAAATACCCTAATCATTTCATGTAACTTCTCTCCTCTCTGCCCCCCTCTGTTCTCTTGCAAAGGTGGATACTGTGCTTTTACGTTGCGAATTCAAAAGCTGGGTTCGATGATTTACCCTTTTGTTTTATTAGACAAATCGGGTTTAGAATTTCAAAGTAATAAACTATTTGAAATCTAACATTTAACTGGGTTTGTTGTTTCGTTCTTTGTTTTAGATTTTTTTGGATCTTCAAATGGTCATGGGATTTTTTCTTCACGTTGTAAAAAGTGTTTTTGTTTCTTAAAATATTGTAAGAATATCGAGTTCTAGTGAACTGATGTTGCTTGTGATTATTTAATATTTAGTGCTGGGTTTAGGAGCACAAAGTGTTGATTCTTGTAGTTTATGCTTCTATCAATAACAGGAACTTCCAGGTAATCTTGGTTTTTTTTAGATAATATTCACGATATTATTAATCTTTTTGGCTAAAAAGAGAATATCCTTTTGAAAAAAATAATAATTTTTAGATTATTTTGATGGATGATGTTAAAAATTATTTTTTAAAAAATAAAAAAAATATTATTTTGATATATTTTTAAATAAAAAATAATTTTAAAAATAATTTCAACCACGCTAATATCCCTCACTAAAAAAAGACATTGAAGATTACATCACTCCGATGAAGCCACAAACACCAAAGAGAAGCTGTCATGAAAGATTCTGAAATTTGCCTTGCATCATTAATGAAGGCCATTGGTAGCAGCTATCATCAACAGAGTTTGGGAAACAGCTTCTATCTCTACATCTACTCCCTGAAATGGATCGAGTTATCTTCTCCTTCTACTGGTGTAACTTCATCGAAGGTTTCCGTTTTTTTCGTTTTCAAAGCAAAAAAACCACGCAGACTAAATCGAACTATTTCAGTTTGAATCGGGTTTTGGTTTAGTTCGGGTCAATCTGTTTAGAAATTACAGCTCCCAGTTTAGTCAAAAACCTAACAGTCTAAACCACGATCAAGTTGTTGTCTTTCCATACCACGTTGTTTCTGCGTCTTATTGCAAGTTTTATTTTTCTATTTTATATAAACAGTCAATGATCTGTCTTAATCAAGCATACGATTCTTCCAGGAACATTAATTTCCATAAATGCAATTAAGCTACATCGAACATGAAGTACCAAAAAGAAAAGATGCATTGAAAAACTCTAGAGCTTCAATATTACGGGGCAGGTTTATTGGAGAAACTATTTGACATGCGTTAAGAGATTTTATACACGTGGCAACCCTCCATTTCTTAATCCCTTCCATCTCTATTTAATTTCACCTCTTTGTATCGGCTAAAAACTCACTTACCCAAATACGCGGACAGATTTAATCGGAATTGCGTGCAGTGAGGTTAAAGTTGTTTTTGAAAATATTTATTGTTCAGAAAATATATTAAAATAATATATTTTTTTTATTTTTTTAAAAATTATTTTTGACATCAAATATCAAAATAATCTAAAAACACTAAAAAATTTAAAATGAAAAATAAAAATATTTTTTTAAATTTTTTTTTCTAAAACACTTTTCAAACACAATCCCAAACAATCCTATATTTGGCTTCGATGGAAATGGGTAGAAGGATCACGTCACAAAAAGAATCATGAAAGGGTTCCATCAACAAATTAAATTGATGAGGGGCTGGATAAAACAAAATACAATGGGACGAGGAAAGTTTTCAACCATTTTGAAATGAGGGTCGCCCTTTCCATATTAAACTAAAAGAAAAGAAAAAACCGAGGCTTACAATATGGCTGTCTAGTGGGAACTAGTTGGAGTGCAATTTCATCCCTTTGATTGCATGGGAAAATGTTTCGTCCACCGGCACATTGCTCAAGCTAAAGTTTCAACCATGGGATGTTTGTTGTTTCCGTTACAGCAAGAAAATTTATGTTGTTTTTTTAGATCTTCTTTATTGGGATTTTAAAAGTACAGTTCGAATTACTTGTGGGGAGTATTTCTTTTGGGAACAATCTAGGAATCGATGCATCTTATGTCTCTTGTTAGGTCTCGAGCCTGCCTGCCCCCGTACGTGAACCCGCTTACATTTAGCTTGTTGCTAATTAATTAACCCTAATATATTAACTAAAGGTCACTGCTAGGTACGTAGGAATAGATCAATTTGGGATAGTTCACATAAATTAAAGAGCATGAAAATGGGAAATGAAGATCTCTATTGGCTTTGCTTTGACATGCATGCCAAAGTTACTCTAAAAACAAGACACGACTTGGTCAACCATCTTTAAAGGCATGATTAAATAAATAAACGACATTTAGTTGATCTATTTTGACTCATATCGATCTTCTTTTGCCGGTGGGATCGAGTTTTCTGGGTATGAATCCAAGTTTTAGGAACAAATCTTTTTGGTGATGAGTGATGAACATATATAAATTAATTCTTCACCATATATATATATATGAGAACTATTTTTCACGAAGCAAATTCATATCCACATGTCCATGCCACCTGATTGCTGCGTAAAAAGAATGTGAGGGGACAAGCCAAGGTTGGTCTAATGGATCAAAGAAGTCAATATATTTAACTTCGCAGGACTTTCCAAGGCTTCCAAAAAGTAGTGCTCTGGTCAAACAAAAACATAAAAATCCCCTCATTCACTGCGAAGATAAAGAAATTCGTTTGCTTGCGACGACCAGAATACATACCATGTGAGGGGAGAATTTCAAACATTTATTGTAACTGTAACAACTGAAGATATATAAACCTGCCGCCCCTCATTTATGAAGATATCAACTACGTATACCATTCCTCAAAATATGACACCTTGTTTGGTTAATTCGCTTAAAACCCTTGACCATGCAAGTTCATATGCATAGAAATTAATTGGGTTGCATGAAAAAAGAACATGATATCATATCTCTGTCCAATGTGTTCTTGTAAGCTCGGGCGTGGAATTATAGCTATATCTCCAATATATTAGAGATGAACCATTTTAGTTTTTGTTTTTGTGCTCCCTTGGTGATCATATGAGTCTTTGATCATAACATTAATTTTTTGCACATATTAAGAATTATAAACCAAACTACTACAGCAAACCAATGAAACCTCAGTAATTGCGTGCATGAAGATGAAGACATTAATTGATCAATGGCAAATTAAGTAAATATATGTTGCAGTGAGTTACCGCTCATCAATCACCTAGATATATATATATAATTGGTATGAATTAATTAGACACTTAAATTACAGCGCCAAATTAATCTAACTTAGCTGAACAAATAAGTCGGTGCAATAATTAACTACACTGCGCTGGAGATGGTAAATGATAAAAAAAAAGAAAAAAGACATGTCTAATATAAGAAGAGGTGGCCAGCCATGATCATGGCATTGTAAGTTAGTGATGAAAATTTACATTTTGATATTGTACATCAGCTACAAAGAAAAGATAGAGGCTCTTGCCAGTGCAGTAAATCTAGCAGCCTGTGGCATGTTATGTAATATATGACTTTATAGCTATTCAAAATGCAGCGATTGTTAGAACCCTAGGGTTCTGATTATCATGAACAGTACTCCATCTGAGTGCTCCATGCTCTTCATTGCTCTATATATGGCAATTAAATTATTTTTTTTGGTTGACGCCGGCCCTCGAGGATTAGATAAACAAGAAGAGAAATAGGTTCACAAGATAACCTAAAAAAGTTGAGAATTCAGTTATGGGAAGGAGGGTGTGTCTTTGGTGGAGCATAATCCAAGTTGAAACCAGGATGTGTTTCACCACGCTTCTTTCGAGGCACAGGCCAAGAAACTGAAACAAGAGACGCTTTGTGAGCAGCACCTGAATCTTTTACTTTCTCATCAGTCGTTGATGACTTCTGTTTGGCTTTCGAGTTCATCAGCTTTTGAGCATTATCATCCATCTGATCAGTCTTTGCAATGCTATCTTCTTTTTCCGCTCCAAAATCATTTGATGAAGAGGAGTTCGCTTCGGATACTATATTAACTGGAATCTCCTTCTGATCACTAGTCTGTACAAATCCCAGGAAATGTTATTAAAAATATCTATCAGATGTTATACCAAGCGGATGAAATTTAAAAATGAAAGAAAAACTAGTGACCGGGTGCACCAACCTGATTGGAAATCATCTGAAATTTCTTCTCAGGCTTCTTATCAACATCAGCAAGTGGTCTGGCATTACATGCATGCAAGGAAATGCAGAAAATTGAGAGCAGAAAATAGCAAGAATATGTGATCACTGACATATTTAGCTAGGAAGACAAGCTTTAGCTAGCAAGAACGAGTGTTTTAAGGTTTCAAAAACAACAAAAAATAATAAAAAGCCTGCTTGGGGATCTGGAGAGTAGTGCGGTAGTGGTTAGGGTAGAATAAGCAATGGTGGTATTTGTAGGAAGAGCATTAAATGCAGGTATCGTACGAGATTAAAGTCTTTGTATTGCAGAACATGCAGGCGTCTGGATGAGGAAAAGAAAGGGGAAAGTGAAGAGATATGTTTTGTTTTTTTGTCCCTTCCCTTTCACAACTCAATCAATTGGACGACACATGCAGCCCCCACCAGGGAAGGAGAGGAAGCTTCAGAACTTTTCCTGTAGATAAATGGCGGAGAGAAGAAGAGAGAGTCCAAAACAGAGATTTTCTGTAAAAGATATCACAATATATATATAGTTACGAAGCAAATTCAAGCGGGAGTGGAATATGCAACGTTAAATTAACATTAAACAAATCCGATAAAGCCAGAGCACCCCCAGCTCATTGTTTCTACCGAAAGAACTCGATCCATTCTTTGTCTTTGTGTTAGATCTTCACTTGTGTGTCGTGTGACGATAAACTTATTATGAATAAGTCGTATATTATTGCATAATTTATGCCTCCTTGTTTCTTTCCCTTGGGCCTTGCCTGCCTTTTTTCACCTTGAAAAACTAGTTATGAATATTTTATGAATCATATATTATAATTATTGAAAGTGTGCCAATCTGTGTATTATACTTTATATATATTACCTTAATATAAAACAAAAAAATTAAGCAGAGGCACCAAGCATGCATGACATTGTTTGATGCACCAAGAATCGATAAAGTTTGAAGAACTATGTAATATATATCAGTCCTCGAAAGTCTTGGTAAATGCAATACATGTCTTTCCAGATGTTTTCCGCTAAGAAATAGGTGGGCGCTCATATTCCTTTAGAAGTCTGACGAAGAATTTCAATGAATCTCTCTAGCTAGGATTTTTAACGGCTTAGGTGTTTATACTATGTGTTTTTAAAAGTGCATTTAAAAATTTTAAATTTTAAATTTTTTATTTTAAATTGAGTTTTTGTTGTTGGTGTGTTTAGATTATTTTCATACACTAATATCATAAATGATTTTTAAAAAATTAAAAAAATATTAAACTGTATGATTAAATTTCTTGCGTGTAAAGAATATTAAAAGAAAATGATGTACAAAAAATTAATAAAAAATATGTATAAAAATACTCAAAAAGGAGTTGTTGCCTGTACTCGCTGGACTTGGCCGAGGGGAGCTTGGCCTTTGAGATAAGAAATATTGTTTTTCAAGAGGGTGTTTGATACAACTTTTAATAATATTTTTAGGTGTTTTTTAAAAGTATTTTTAGCTTGAAAAAAAAATATTAAATTGATATTTTTTATTGTTCTAATGTGATGGGGTCAAAAAAATTATTTTAATACATTTTAAATAAAAATATATTTTTAAAAACATTTTACACCAAAATTTCAAACACTTTTACACTAGAATCTATTTTGTGAAATAGATTTTGAACTATTTATTTGACCTAATTTTTGTTGTGGGTCATATAATCTTTTGTCCTGGAATAAATAAATAAATAAATATGCAATCTTTTTAAATGTGTTTTTCATAAAACAGAGAATTAAAAATTAAAAAATCTATACAACTATTTAGTTAAATAAACTGAGAATCATTTGTGTCAATAAATACTAAGCAAATAAGTTTTATTGTTTATATTCGACTCTCCTAGCTATAAGTCGAATAATTTTTAATTTGGATGAATTAATGTGTGTGTGATAACCTTTTATATAGCGAGTAAACAATATAATTGTGAATAAAAAATTAATATATATAATAAATTTAATGAAGATTATATGTGTTAATAAAAATATGTAAATCTCAAGCTTATTTTTAACATAGTAAAAACAAATAGAACAATGCTCCTTAGTCTTTCTACAATAATATTTCAAGAAAAAAAGTGTAAAGAAAAAAATTAAAAATTACAAAAGAAAGTACAAAAGAATGAAAATTAGAAGAAGAAAAAAAGAATTGTATAATTAATTAGTCAAGAGTAGAGTGATAAAATTAAAACGAATAAAAAAATATTTTTTCCGAAAAAAGTGTAAGAAAAGGAAAAAATTAAAAAAAAATAATATAAAAAATGATGACAATTGTAAGATAGTAAAAATATCAAATATAAAGAAACATATAAGAAAAAAGTTATTTTTCATAATTAAAAAAACCTATAAATCATAGATTTGTCATCGCTACAGTACTAACTATAATAATAATAACTGTGTGACTGTGAGAGTAAGTTTTTATAGTTATATTTATAACTTGACTTATCTAGATAACAAAAATTTATATATTAAAATGAAATGCCTAAAGGTTTCAAATCCAAATAAAGAACTAGACAGATGAGTGTAAATATGTGTTTATTAATAAAAAAATATTTCCAGAATAATATAAAAATCTTCTTAAATCCAATGAGATCACTCTCATAGATGAAAAGGGAATGGTGTTAGATTTCAATTTGGAATCATATTTTTATCAGAACTACAAGAACTCCCTTATTTATGTTTTCAGAATTAAATTCCATTTAATTATAGAGAGCTATAATTATAATATGTGCGTTTTTTATTGAGAAATTCAATTTGAAAACAAGATATATTTCGTGAATTTGTTTTTTAATTTAAATCAGCAAGCGCGTGTGAGTTTTTTTTTATCTTTAATTAGGATATTGTATATTCTGCAGACAAAAAACTGTGAAATCTTAAAATCATATATACCAACACATAAAGAAGAAATTCTTTATCTGATTTATATGAATTAAAACAGTTTCACCGGCCGATCAACGATCGTTGGCTAATAGCCACATGATCAGCCAAAGATAGGCGGGCCCTGGCACGAAGGAGAGAGAGACAGGAGGGGACAATGGTGCATGAACTCGCCCCCTCCCTGTACCTTTCGCAAGGAACAAGTGAGAGTGTCCTCACCGTCAACACCGCTCATCCAGGACACGTGGCGAACACCCATGTGATTCATTCAACTGCCACGTGGAAATTGTCTGATGCCCCGGTAGCCGCTAACAACATGGTTTAGTAAACCAGTACGGGAATTGACCCGGTTAAATAGTTGGGTCCTGGGTTATCCAGATTTTACCTGGTTATGTCAGGTCACTCGGTTCACACGTGTTAACACCTGGAAAAAAGCTTAAAAATACTTAAAATGTGTTCAGTGGAGCGATTTAACTGTTTATTATTAAAAATACTTAATATTGTTTTTTTTATGTTTTTAAATATACTAATATCAAATAGAATTTAAAAAAAATAAAAATAAAAAATACTATTTTAATATATATATATAAATAAAAAATATTTTTAGTTACTGAACTGGAAGACACAGGAAGTTTACTTTTATTGAAAAAACAGACGACTCTAACCTGGCTATGCCGGGTCAACTGGTTTCCTGGTTTACTCTGCTGATTATTCAGGTTTGATTGGGCTAATTATAAATCTGGATCTTCGACATAATACCTCATGTCACCCAGGTTCCGGTCAACCTGTCTGGCCGAACCGGATTTTATCTAATGATGTTTAAAATACAGCAATGGGAGAAGCGTTTTGAATGGAGGAATTGTTGTGGACAGTTCTGAATAATTCTGGAATAATTGTAATGATTTTTTGAATTGAAAATTGACTCTGAAAAAAACCAAGAATTAAGGTTTAAAATAAAAAGAAAAGATTTTGGCAAACCAGTAACTTAAGTTAGTGTCATAACTTGGTTAAACAGCCCATAATATACCTAATTTGAAATTAAATATACTCAGGTTATACTTGCGGTGTAATCTGCATTTCTTTTTATAAAAAATATCAAAATAGTATTTTTCATTTAGGAAGAAATAGAGGTTGCACCGTTCATGCATCCTTGTTTTCATATATTCTTTGGTTGACTCGTATCCTTATTTTTTATTTTTAGATTTATGTTATCGTCGTTTCTTTTTTGTTCTAGCTGTAGCTTCCCCATATATATTTGCAGGCGCTGATGGCCTCCTCATGCGGAGTGATTATGCTGGATATGATCGACGGCGCGACAGGCTCGGCTATCAAAAATGGCTAGGGATTCGGGCTTGGCGTTGACAGTCAGCTCAACTGGTTGTGTCTTGTAAAAGCAGAGCAGTCTTGGTCGGCTCGCTCAGTTGTCCCCAGGGCATCCTCGCTTAATCTGCGCATCATCGGCTTATCTAAGTGGAAGGCGGTCCAATTCTACGAGGATTAATAACGTCAGTGAGTTAGGTAAGACCATGTCGGACGGTTGTAGAAGTTAATACTGGAAGCCACTAGTAGTTTCTTTGTTGAAACTTCCAATATAAACAGTCCAGTTTGACTCCTTCCCTGTTTCTGAAATCAAATGCCCCATCATTCCCGTGTCAGTGCCAGCTTAATTTTCCCAAACATGGTTGTAAAATCTTGGACTGGATAAGTAGAAATGAAAAGAAAAAAGAAATTGTTTGACCATGGTAAAAACCCGGGTCTGATGAGCCTGGTTCGGTTAAGATCCAGCCCTTTCCTATTGATTCTTTAGAGAATAGTTTTTTTTTATTGAAATAGTATTACTGTTTTATATAAAATTAAAGGTTGATCCTCCAATCTATGACCGGACCTCATCTTAAATCAACCTCCATTATTTTTACAATTACTATATTTTTTTGCTAGAGTTACACTACAAGGTAGGTGAATTTTTTGAAAAACATTAAAGAAATATTTTAAATGATGATAATATCAGTGCATCGTGGTTGACTTGAATAACTAGCAATCGATGATAGCGCTATAAAGAAGAAGAAAAAAATAGAAAGTTTCAAGTTCTAATAGCCGCCCAATGGTGATAAAAATTTTTTAAATAGGACTAATCTTTGCAACTCTAATAACGAGATTGAGATGATCATATAGAATACCAATTATAATTTTGAACAAGATTCTTAATTATTAAAAACACTAAAAAGAAAGAATAAGTAATAAAAAATAAGGAGTAAATCTGATATAAATATAAAAAAGCAGCAAGGAATTTAATTATAAAATTAAAAAAATGATTAAAAAAGAGCATTATGAAAATAGGATTAAAAAAAACAAGTGACATAAAATGTCAAGAGATAAAAGAGATTAAAAAAGGTTAAAAAGTGAAATTAAAAACAATATGGATTAAATCTACAAGAAAATAAAATAAATTAAAATATTGGGATAAAATTGAAAAATAAAACCTAAAAAATTGATTAAAAAATCAACAATTAAGAGAATGATTATCATATTCGATATATTAAAAAAAAATCAAAAAGAGATGAAACTAAATAAATGAGAAAACAAAATCAAAACAAAAAAACCAATCAAAAGAAAGTGGATCATGATCATTATTTTTTCTCCATTATTGTTTTTATCAAAATAATACCATGTTTCCCTTTATAGTTGAATAAAAAATCAAATTAATAACTAGAGGGAAAATCATGTCAACACTCGTTGATTTTTTTTACCATTTTTTCTTCTTCAAAATAATATCACTTTTTACAAGAACTAGAAACCAATTAATAGACTAGTAGGCGAGGAGGAAAAGATTAGATATTTTGAATTTTTAATTTACTTTCAGTAGTTGATACCATTTCAATTGCAGAATTGCTATACAAATGTACAAGAAAGACAACAAGGCCATAAATCATGGGCATAATACCAGGACTGTTCAAGTCCAGGAAACGAGAGACAGATTTTGACTTGTCAACTTGTAATGACAAAGAATGAAAGACACTTGGCTATGGCAGCATCTGGCACCCGAATGTGTTTTCCCCACTGTACGTGACATAGAGAAATCCATCCTCATCCTTCTTTTCATCATAGATCGAGGACAGTATTGCTCCTGCGATATGTTTGAATTTACAAATGTTAAAACACTTTTGCCCGTTATTCTAAAACTATCCATGATTTAAAGGGGGCACACGCCAGTTACACAAGCAAACACAGAGACTAGATACACACCAGTTGCCCTGCACATGCACTGATTTGTGCTAAACAAAGTTTAGACTGCTATAGAAATTAATGTTCGTACAAACGTGCATTTTCAATGAACAATTTCACTAAAAATAATGATCATTAGATGCTTTAGTTGATAATTTCATTTCAATTGAAAAAAACATCATTACCTTGACGCATTTAACTTGTGATAGACTGGTTCAATTGATTAATTTTAAAAGAGAAGTTATTCCAAGTAGCAGAGATTCATTGTCAAAAAATCAGTTTAATAGCAGTATCTAAAAACCATTTCAAGTGCACCTGACAAGTCTGAGATTCAAGTTATTTTTTATAAGTTCGTAGATGTATTATGCACATTTCATTAGGGGGGGGAGACAGAAAGAGATTGATACCAGTTGGTGGGAGGGCATTGTCCACTAATATAAAAATTGCCTTTTCTGCACTCAGTTTAATTCTCTTCCGGATCACATATACAAATTGTCCTACTGTCAGGTCAGCAGGGACTAGGTACCTGTAAAATTCAAACCAAATAAATATATATTCTACTGAATGCAAATAAATAGAAGCGCGGGACATAAACAGCATACACGATGCAATCTGGATTGTAAGGGGAAAAACCCATCAAGTGAGTTTTTAGAGGACAAGAAATAAGCATTCGCTAACTAACAACAAAACTAAAGGAAGACCAGAACCATGTCATGTAGCAAACCAAGGGAGAAAACATTTGCAGTATGAAAGCGATTCTTACTTTTTCTTGTCAATGTTGGGAATATCGCTTCTCTCAGCCTTCTCCACAATTACCTGGTTAGCAAGTAATAGAGGATAACTGGGATGAGAAAGGTGCCAAAAGACTTTACTCATTGAAATTAGGTTATCCATTGTAGAATATACATAAAACATTAACAAAATTTAAGCAAACAATATCATTCAAACGTGCAAATGGAGCACCACGCATCCATTCCTGAACACATGAAATTAAAATTGAATGGCTAAATGATGTGATGAGCACAGATTTCAGCCCAATACATCAAGCAAGCTAGCATGATTGAAGAATTATAAAACCCACATCGAAACAAATGCAATATGTACAAAACTAAAGCATGTTCTACCACCTAAATTGTTTTAAAATTCAAAAGCTTCTTTCAACGAGAAAAATAAAAGGACAAAAATAAAAGGTAAGCAAGATCTCCAGTTTTGCTTTCCAAAATGAACAGCAAGAAGTTCAATCAAATTAATAAATCGACCAAGCCCACATTTATTACCAACAGTTATAAAGTAGAGATAGAAGCTTCAATCAATAGATAAAAGCAAAAACAATCATCATAAATCATCCTGTCTAAGTAGCGAGAACAATACAAACCCATAAAAAACTAATCAACACAAACAAAAAATAACTCTAGCCCGAACTCCGTCAACTAATGAGCAACAATAAAAAAAACAAATCCTCACCGGAATCCTGCCCGGGTATTTCTCCCTGATTCTCGAAGCTTCAGCCCTCCTCTTCTCTAGAGAAAAAAAATGAAAATTAGGGTTTCGTGATAATACAGAATCAGGCATGGTTAAAAAAAATAAGAAAAATACCGAAATCATGCTCTTGCTTGAAACTGCTCTTAGTCATCATTTAATCAGAGATTCTGCAAAAACACAAGATTATTCACTGATTACGAAACTAAAATCGGTCAATACAATCAAAGGAAGAAAATATTAAAAAACCAAGAAGTAATTAAATCTCCTCGGCAACCAAACAGAAGTTAACGAAGACTTACACTGACAGATTTTTTTTCCGTCTGAAGTGATGATTTTATTTATACAAATTTTCGGTTCCTCTCCGATTAATTTGTGCCAGGTATGCCAATGAGTGATTGCCACGTGCATAAAATGGAGGGGGGGAGTAGAGTTTGGGATACATGGTATTGTCTGTGTGTTTAGTTTTTTTTTTTTGGTAATAGTATTGGGTGTTTAGTTGAGTGAAGGAACTTGAGAGCCAATCACCGTAGAGAGGGATTTAGGGATAGATTAACGTGGCCAGCTGTTCCTTCCTAGGAAGTGTTTTTGTTTTTGGTTAAATATGTTTTTTAAAATATATTTTTATTAGAAAATATTAGATTGATTTTCTTAAAGTCGAATTATATAAAAGATAAAAAAACATTTTAATATATTTTTAATTAAAAATACCAAATACACACTAAACGATTTTATTTTCTTATTATTTAGAGAGTTAGGACTGAATTTAGTGACGAGCTTGTCCATGTGGATGTCTTTTGTTTTTGTGAACCTCAAACACATCAAACCAACAATTTATTATGTTTTAGTATCCATTTGATTTTAATCTCACCCTCCTTTTTAAAAATTAGGGTGAGACTAAGAAAGATTTTACTTTTTTTGCTAAGTGATTTTATTTGAAAGAAAATATTTCCATTGAGGAAATTATTTTGATTCCAGCTGTCAACACTTGTATTTGCTACTAAAAAAGTACTATAATTAAAATCGAAATAAAATACACATGGTATTATTTAATTAAGAGGTAACTTAAAAAATATGTGTGTTTCATGAAAAATAATAATATATTCTATTCACAGATTTAAATAAATGTTAATTTTTTATTATTAATAATAATATGTAGATGTCAGAGTCAATTTATGTATATCTCAACAAATCCCGTAAACTTATGAACTCGGCCAATGTCCCTTTCTAACCATTTGTAGTGTTGCTGCTCACTCCTTCTATTCGATATTATTGAGCAAGACTTTGAAGAAACTGGTTGAATAATTGGATTGATTATATGTATCACACACGGCATGTAAAATATAAATAAAACCAGGTCAACTATCCCATGTGGATTCCATTGTTTATTGACCCATTTGTTTTTTGTATTTATAAAAAATATTAAAAAAAACTTATATTTTTTGTTTTAAAATGTTTGTTTATTTTTAATATATTTTATCAGAAATAAATTTAAAAAAACTAAAATAATAATACTTTTAATATATTTTTAAAATAAAAAATAATTATTACTACGATATTAAAATATCTCGGTATCAACCTAGACCATCGAACTTGCAATCATGTTTGAATAGTAATGCTTTTGTTAGAGCCCCATTAAATCAGCGTGTAAAATATTAACCAGTAACTAAATGAGATCGGTATATTACTGTTGTAAAATTATTGTAGTCATATACATGGATTATTATAGATTGTAATAATTAAATTATTATTTTACCTCTCAGTACATAATATTTTTAGCCTTGGATCATGAGTATTTTTTATATTTTTATGTACAGTAAAAATAACTATAATATCCTCTAATAAGATAAAAATCAAGGGTTATTGCCGGAGATGTCACTATAATTTAACTTTTTCACTGCAAAGTAAAATAACTTTTTTACTCTAAAAAAAGACAAAATGTAAGAATTGTCTGTGGTGTTGTTTCAAAAATTTCATATTTTTTTAAAAAAATGTATAAATATGGATATGCCCTCGTATAAGATAAATTTTTAAAGTTGGGTGTATGAGTATTTTGGTAATGTATCATTTTTTTAAATTTTTTACCGAATATTGTTGGCGCGTCTACCAACTGCACAGATAGTATTCGGCTTCACGCACTCTTCTGGCGGCACATTCAGAGTCTCACGGTGATGAAAAATGTTTATCCCGTGTCTCACCAGATATATTGTCATGTTCTTTTTTTATAATGACACGTGTAACCAGAAACATAACAGTGATCGATTAATCATTTTTTCCTTTTTTTTTTCTCTCTACTGCATTGTAAATTACATGGCAGTCCCCTTTCAAAGCACAAGGTTTCATATTTTAATCCCCTTTTCCACCTTACTGTCTGTCTTGGAATTCAAAACAGATCAGCCCATATGGTGAGCTTACACTCAATTTTGCAGGCTGCTCCTCTTTTATTATGAGCCCAGTGGCCTACAGCATCTCATAGAAGGGCTAATTAAGCTTGGGCCTTCAACATGGCACGTGCCCGACCAGACTTGGCACCAAATTGGGCTTTGAAAGAACAGCAGTAACCGAACCCTATTCTGCATTCATACTGTTATTTAAGTGACCGAGCCAATTAATATAATAAATTAAATCTTAGTCTTAGTGTGAAGTTTTAAATGGATGCATTATCCTAGGGGTGAATTTAATAATAATAATAATAATATATTATTATTATAACTAAGTTAGACATGGAAGGTGAAATGATTTTAAAGCTCATTTCACGATAACAAAAAAACAAATAATTGAAATCATTGAAACTTGAACCGGCAATCAAATATAAAACCGAATACTTCCAACAACCAGCTATGCAGCAGAGCTATATATTTCTCACCGTCTTGAATCCTAATTGCTTCATATTTTAATTCATCCGAAACACGAAGACAAGAAGACCTCGAGTTTTAATTTTCTTTAATAGAAACAATCACATTTTTTTATTTTATTTTTTTATTATCTAAAACACCGTTTACCAAGTATAGAATATGCAAAGAATTGTCGATAAAAGACTTCGTCCATGATAACTACAAGTCAAAAGACAACGCACATGTAATAGTATGCATACATGCATTATGCAAACGGTTCAATTTCTATTTTATTGAGCAGTTACACTTAATCGATTTCGTGGTCTGTAAGTGCCGCCAGCCATCTAAATTTTGTACACTGATCATGGCCTGCCAACTATAGCATTAAAAATTAGTCAAAAACATTGATAAGCATGCCCAGAGTATTCGAGCTTTGTGTATATCTCGATTAATTTCATGAGCTTTGAAATAAATGATAATGTAATTCTTTCAGTGACCATTATATTAAGAACCACAGGATTCGAATCTGAAACAAGCGAGCAAACCTCTTAATCTTAAATTCTTATCACTAAATCACCAATTAGATAGTTTTCTCGTGTATTTTCGTTTGCTTGAGTAGTGGGGTGTCTAGCTTGATAAAAGAAACAAAATTTGTAGAGAAAGATAAAGAGAGGGATATAAAAAATTTAAAATTTTGAATAGAAAGAGGCAAGCAAAGTGAGTCGAGGGGTAACTTTACACTTCATAACAGGGAGAGAAAGAGAGGAGGTCGTTGAGCCTTCACATGGGATGGAAAGGATAAACTAATAAGCCTTCTTCCTGACATGTCTAAATCATGGAAACCCTCAGACAATTCTTGACAAACCTACGCATGTCCCCGTCTATCTTCCCAATTCATTACCAGGCTCTGCAATCTTGTCTGGACAATAAAACCACACTCCCCCTCTTCAAGTTCCTTCAATGCCCTAGCTGGTTCCTATTATTGTCCCACTGTGATCATGTCCCTACCTCATGCTGTTCTGTATTCGAGTGAAAGTACATGGGTGGACGAGGAAAGTGACACTGTATTTATTTATTTATTGACCTTTCCCAGTTTACAAATTTGGACCAAACCTATTCTGAAATCTGTAGGAAATAAAAAGGACTAATCATAGAAAATTGAAAGCAACATTGCGATGAAAACATGCTGATGATGTTGGAGAATAATATAAATTGTATTCTGGAGTTTCATCTAACAACTTAAGTTTTTAGGTTAGATGACCTTGTTGACTCAGCGATTACGAGTTTGAATCTCACAATCCCTTTTTATTTGATAAAAATCAAGTATGAGATAATATGAGTTTGTATAAATTTTAATTTCAAATGACTTCCAATTAAGAGGATATATTGAAAAATAATATAAATTATATTATAAAATTTTAATTAATCATTTAAAGTTTTTAGATGAAATCATGTTGACGAGGAGGCTGTAATGTGTCGAAGTATGTTTCTATAAAAAAAGATACAAAAAACTATTTAAAGTCTACCAGTGCTCTGAATTATGTCCCACCCTATAAAAGGATTGTTTCTTCATTGTATGATCTGACCCTATAAATGAAATCCATTTTAAGCCGTCCGATGATGCCATGAAAGGAATTGGTCTTCTAATTTGGAAGGAGCCGGGGAACAATTTTTAATTTTTTCTTTTCTTTTAGTGTAGCAAGAAATTAATCAAAAGCAAACGGCACGCACACGTGCCCTGAGGTGTGAAAACAATTATATTCCTTGCTTGGAGAATGAAAAGAGTATATATATAATGCCCAATCCAAAACAATAATTATCACTATTTATCAAGATTGTACACTGTTCATTTTTTGCACGTTAATTATGGTTATTTCTTTCCATTAATAATCTTAAAGATGTGTATTCTATATTGAAATGGTGCATTCAAAATAATTATTTTTTTTACATTTTGGTTTCAATTTTTAAAATGGAAATGGTTTGTTTTAATACCCGTACATGATAGATTGTCTAAAAAGTATCACTACATTGAAATTATATAGTGAGTTTTTTTTAATGAAAATACTTTTATTGTGAAAAGAGGTTGTGCTTTGCATTTTAGTTGATATCAAGGTTGTCAATACTGTTCCGGTCGCCGTTTCGGTTTTTCTATTGGTACGGAAACATTTCGGTTTCGGAGCATTTCGGCGTGCCGTTTCGGGGTTGTACTGTTCATATATAATTAATTATATATATGTATGAAAAAAAATATATATTAATTTAACAAGTATAATTTAAATTCAAGATAAATTAACTTTAAATTATACAATATAAACATAAAAGTCAAACAAACATAATTTCAAAATTGTAAACACAATCACAAGTTAATCAAAATAAGAAGGATTTTAAGGTCAGAACGGCAAATCCAGAACGGTATTGAGATGTTCCGGTCGGAATTTGACCAGTATTTTCGGAACGGGCCGGGATTAAAACCAAGACAAAAACAACATCGTTTTATTTCGGTTTTTTTAATAGCACAGAATATTCTGGTCGAAATAAAACGGTATTGACAACCCTAGTTTTTTTTTTTTTTGGTATAAACCATCCGTATCCGCTACTGACTAATCCGGGATTGACAGGGTAGGACCCTTTAAGGGTGAAAGCTCTCCCAAACGAGTTTTAAAAGCAATGCATACCCAGGGGTCAAACTCGAGACTTTGATTAAGCGACGACCCTACCGATCACGCCCCGTTGGTACAACCCTAGTTGATATGGTACAGCAGCATCATTGTAGTTCTTTTAGTTAAGAAGCTTGAATAATCATACATGATTGATGTTTCAATAAATAACACTAATAATGATATGTGACAACACTCGCACATGATAATCTTCAAAAACAAATTGTTTTATTAGAATTACAGGATAAATCTTGTTTGAAAAGATATTTTTTGAAAAGAAATATTAAACCTTGTATCTATAAACAATTAAAACACTTGATTTCTAACTTATATGAAATAATAACACGGGTTTAGAGGGTAAGATTTAAGATTTAGGGTTACCATTAAAATACTTTATTTATTTATTTTTGAGTAACTATAGGGGTAGACTTCGTTTTAATGTAAAAGCTAGTGTTTCAGAAGGATTACACTTAACTGTTAAACAGTAAAAAAACAATCAAAAGCAATAAACATATGTCAATTACGGATGACTCAAGGGAAACAACCTCATGTGCATAGTTTCATTGAAGCGGCTTACTATGTACCTAGGCAAATGGAAATTGTATGCCAGAATTGTTTTTATTTTTATTTTTTATACATATAATAAAAAAAATTAATAATAGGATAGGAAAGAGTGATCACTCTGTGGCCATTAGCTTATATTCTTTAATTAATGCATCCGCCAAGATGACGAGCTGATATGTTATTTCAGAAATGTTTAAAGCCGTGGTGGTTGATGTACATTTTTCTTTGCGTTTCAAAAAGATATTGTCGATGCCCTGCTTTTTTCTTTTTTCGAGTGTGTGGTCAGTGGTCACTGCTTCTTGTTGCCGATCATTGTTTGTTTCCTCCCTAGATCTTGATTACTTTATCAACTGGGTTTTTTGTTGATTTCCTCGTGTAGTCCTTACAAGCCTGTTGCATTTTATTTTTATTTTTGTATGCAATAAAAAATATATAAATCTTGAATAATTATTTTATATGGCGTGGCTTAACAAGTTAATTTCGAGATTTCTATCATCTGATTTATTATCTAGTTCAAGTTTAGAGTTAAACTATCTATAGAATGGAGTTTTAAAAAAATAAAAATAAAAATAAAAGGATTTGATTTGAGAAAAACAAAAAGGAGTTTCAAAGAGACCAAATCTTTTGAAAGAGAAAGGTGACTTACAACACTCGCTAAACTCTTTCTTGTATTTCATTTTAAGGTGAATAACATTTTTTGTTTTCTACACGCTCTCAATCTTCTAATTACATTTTCTAATATCTGATATTGTTTTTTAAAATAATTTTTTATTTAAAAATATATAAAAATGATATTATATTATTTTAAAAAAAATGATTTTAACATTAACAGGTGAAAATAATATAAAAACACTAAAAAACTAATTTAAAATACAAAAATAAAAAACAATTTTTTTTTATTTTTATAAAAAAAAATCGTTTTTGAAATGCATTGTTAAACAAAGCTTACATCAATGAGCTTATTTGCTTTCTCCCTTAATTTTTCAGAGTTCGAACAATAAAACTAGCATTCTAGGGATATTTTGAATACACCAATCAATGTGAGATGGTACATTTATAAAATACATTTAGAAAAATAATATTGATGTACAAATAAATTTTCCTCAAGGATATCTATAACCCGCTAAATAATAAAAACTAGAAATTAAGCAGATTTAAGAAATATATTAATAAAGCAGTTATAGATATCTTATCACGAAGATTTTATAAACGACTAAATGGTTCTATCAAGTTCTCTGCTTTTTTTTAAATAAAAAAAACTTATTATTTTCTTGCTCTTTACATTTCATTTCTATCCTTCTACTTTAAAAAAAAACTTTCAATGTCACCCTATATTAAGGTGTTTGAATTTTACCTTTCAACTAACAAGTAGTTTACTCCTCGTACTTTTTTCCCTTTCCCCCTTGGATCTCATTGTAATATCTTACAAAAACACTTAAAAATAATAATAAAAAACTACTTTCACAAGGTAGATGAGATAGTCTATCAAAGCATGAAGTGGTTAGTTGATTTTTCAAAATTGTGTCTTTAAATTAATTTTCAAGTGTTTTTTTTCAGATTATTTAAATATGTCAAAGTTAAATAAATTTTAAAAAATAAAAAAAAGTTAATATATTTTTTAAATAAAAAATAATTTTAAAAACAAGAAGTACCAAAACATCCCCATCATCCTATTAGATAACTTGCATCACGCAGTTTACAGCATTGACCAATACCAGTCAACCTTAATCATGCACTTTTGAACGCTGCTGAATAGAAAATCCAATGGCCAATGAGTTTGTCTTGCTATTGAAATGATGTTTACGTTTTTAAAATATTGAATCAATAATTTTCAATGTTTTTAATATACAGGCAAAAATATTTCTAAAAAATTAACAGTAACACCTGGATACCAAGACAAACACGACTCAACCGACTTGCCATTTGAAAAAAAAAAGAGCCAATCAAAAATAGGAATGTTTGGGTGGGTGAAGTTAGTTTTCAAAGTAATTTTTATTTAAAAATATGATGGAATTTTTTTAATTTTAATATATTAAAATAATTTAAAATACTAAAAAAAATTAAAAAAAAATATTTTTTTTATAAATATTTTTAAAACACATATATCGGTAAGGGAACAGATGTGAAAGGGAGTACTATTTATGGATGGAAAAATGATAGTCGAGAGTCACAGATGACATGGTGGGATTGACATTGTTCCTTGCTTGTCAATTACGTGAAGGTCACAAGTTGGATTACAGATAATCAGCGATTATAACATTCCTTTTCATGTCATTCGTTCTTATTCAATCGCCCATCAATATTTCTTTCAACGCATCCTCTCTTCACTCATGCGCCACTTTTATTTCTCGACAGATTTTTTTTTATTTTGTCAATTTTAACATTACATTTAATCTCATCGTGACACAATTTTAAATGTTTTTTTTTAAATTATATTTTATGATATTAAAATACTCTACCATAATACCAAATTTGACATTACATTTAAGTCATGTAGTGGTTTTGTTTATTAAAGTTAAAAATTATTTTTTATTTAAATATATATTAAAATAATAAAAACCCGGTTTAATCGCAGCTGTAGGAAACTTGAATTGCCTGCTTTATTTAGAAAAGACATTTTGTTTCATGGATAGGAAAAATGATTTCGTTTACAGTAATGAAAAATCATTTTATTGAATTGACTAGACATGTAATTTGACAACACTTTTTTAACTTTTTACCAGCAACTAGAAAGGGACAGTCCATCAAACGACCACAAAGCCATTGGTAAATCAAAGCTCCAACTGAGGGGCTTGGACCCCAGAACTGAGTTTTCTTTGTTCTCCTATTTGAGCCAAAACCAAGGGTAAAAACGAATGAGATCGCAGCCGCACATATCCGAATCTAACAAAAGATCATGGCCGTTGAATCAGCCTCGATATTTTCAAAACCCCACAAACGCCTTCACTCATTATCTCGCGTCGTCAGATTCAGTTTCGAAATCCTGCCCAGCAGAACCTGTTTTCTTGTGATCACTTCAATGCCCCTACGCTCAGCTATCCGTCCTGTAACCACATGGGAGATGCAGGGGTATTATGGGAAATAGGATAGATTACAAAAACTATCTGAGCTAGATCAACTTTTCTATGTCTCATTGGTCTCTGTAAAAGAAAATTATCAACAAAAGATGACGCAGAGTGAGATGCTCACGCGCTTTCATTCGAGCGTATAAACGTGCATTAC
Organism: Salix viminalis; assembly: GCA_029228465.1. Lineage (NCBI taxonomy): Eukaryota > Viridiplantae > Streptophyta > Magnoliopsida > Malpighiales > Salicaceae > Salix > Salix viminalis. Next base: position 8,556,105 of record CM055439.1, read on the forward strand.
CTCCTATTACAACAATTGAAGTGATAAAAAAAGAAATAGGTATAAAATATTTAAACTAATTGTTAAATTATTTTCATGTTCAAAGTTTACTTTACCCTCCCTTTTTTGTTGTATCGATGTATTTTTTTTTGCTTGGATTCTAAACATAGTATTTATATTTATATTTAAAATTTTGCATTTATATATATATAGGTTAAAAATACAACAAATTATCCATTTATATGAACATATGATCGATAACATGATGATTTTTCAATTAACTCTTATGAATAAAAGTATTTCATGATAATGGAAAAATAAAAACTATCTATTAATGTGAAAACATTAATAATAATATAATGAATTCTATCTTTTTCTTAAAATAATATTTCCCACTGCAGCCTAATTTATTTCTTAGATTGTGAAATAACTCTTCCCTATTTTTTTCTCTTCAAATTACCTTTCTTCTTCCACACGAGCCATGGAGGGGAGAGTGGAGTGACAAACAATTAAAGAAAACCCTCCAGGAGAGATAACTACATCTACAGACAAAATGCCACATGAAAAATTACAAATTAAAAATTGATAAAAAAAACTAGACTCTAGAGAGAGAAAAGGAGGAGAGAGACAATAAGAAGAGGGGGGATTGAAGGGCGCTTTACCACTTTTACATGTTGCACGCATCTACAGCAGAAAATAGAAGGAAGACAGGGCACTGCAAAGCCACAACAAGAAGGCAAGAGAAGGAGCTGAGAGGGGGGAGAGAGAAAAACACACACAAAAAAATCTGAACGAAGTTAGCTTGCTTGGAAGAACCATGGAGATGGAAGATAGTACAAAAAATGAGGCAGCTGTCTAGATGAGTACCCAAGAAGAAGAAGAAGAAGAAGAGCTCTTTTATAAGCTAGCTAGATGTGTGTTCTAAAATGGGATTTTTTCTTCTGTTTTCCAGACATCTCTGTTTGTGCATTTAACAACTTTGTCTCCTCTGAAAAAAAATGATTTTGATTTTTGGATTTTTTTTTGTCTCTTATTGCAAGGTCCAACTTCTTGTTTTGTTATATACAAACTAATCCCATAAATATTTTTCCTTTCAGTTACTTGCTTCTGCAAAGCTTTAAACGCTGAAGGGGGTAGTGGTGGGGGTGGTTTCTTGAAAATAAACTGGAGATATTTGGGTTTCTTGAATTCTTAGTTTCTTGATTCTGTTAAATGAAGGCCATGCCCCTACCCTCTGAGGACTTTCAAGGGAAGGGGGTGTTCGATTTCTCTTCGTCTACTACTTCCTCTCCAGATTCACTGCATCAATACCACCGCAGGTGGCAGAACAACAACAGCAAAGAAAGTTGTGGTTTTTTTGTGGGCGGTGCTGAGCCCACATCTGTGCTTGACACAATAAGCAGACAAAGCCCACCAACATCGTCCTCAACACTGTCTTCTTCTCAAGGCGGAGGAGGTGGTGGTGGAGCCTCCACCGACACCACCAACGACGCGGCAGCAGCTGGTGGAAGCATCCCTTGTTTAGATGAAAAATGTGGACAGCAACTTGGTATGGAGGATTGGGAGAGCGTGTTGCCAGGGTCTCCTAGTCAAGAGCAGTCAATTTTAAGGCTAATTATGGGTGATATTGAGGACCCATCCGCGGGACTTAACAAGCTGCTGCAAAGTGGAAGTAGGTCTCTAGATATGGAGCATGCATCAGGTTTCGGTGTTGTAGATCAAGTTTTTGGCTTTGATATATCCCATATGAGTTCTGCAAGTGCCAACCTGGTTGCCAACAACAACAGCATTGATCCTTCTTCAATCCATGGTATTTAGCCTTTTTTCCCTAATGTTACTAGAATTTCTAATATGGGTAGTGAACCAAATCCTTTTTTGTTTAATTCAGGGATCAATCTTTTGCCAGGCCTGTTTCAGCAACAACAGCAGCAAACAGCATTTAATCAAGATGAGAAGCCGCAGATTTTGAATCCAGGGATGATAAGCAATCAAAACCAACATCAGTTTGTGCAAAATCCAGCTATGCTTCTGCCTTTCTCATATTCACAATTACAAGAGCATCATAATAACCAGCATTTCTCATCACCACCGCCGTCGAAAAGGCTTAATTCCGGGCCTGTTGGAGTCAATTATGCGCCAAAAGTCTTTGATTCGAGGCCTCCAGAGTTGTTTCTGCCTCGACAACATCAACAACAGCAGCAGAATCATCAGTTTCAAATGTTGCAGCAACAGCAGCAGCAGAAGCAGGGGAATGATCATGAATCAGAAAATGGCAACTGATGAATTGGTAAACCAGCAGCAGCTTCAGCAGGCAACAATAAACCCGATATGTCAAGCAGCAGAGCTGATCGAAACTGGGAATCCGGTACATGCGCAAGGGATATTGGCGCGGCTCAATCACCAGCTCTCTCTTCCTATCGGTAAGCCTTACCAAAGGACTGCTTTTTACTTCAAAGATGCTTTGCAGTTACTTCTCCATTCGAGCAGCAACAGCAACTTAATGGATACTGCTTGTAACCTGATTTTCAAGATCGGTGCTTATAAATCCTTCTCTGAGATCTCACCAATCCTTCAGTTTGCGAATTTTACTTGCAACCAAGTTCTGCTCGAGGCTTTTGAGGGGTTTGAGAGAATTCATATTGTTGATTTTGATATTGGATATGGTGGACAATGGGCCTCTCTTATGCAAGAACTGGCTTTGAAGGCTGGAGGTGCCCCTTCCCTTAAAATCACTGCTTTTGCTTCTCCTTCCTCACATGATGAGCTCGAGCTTGGTTTCACTCAAGAAAACTTAAGAATCTTTGCAAGTGAAATGAACATGCCATTCGAGCTTGAGATTTTAAGCCTTGAATCCTTGGGTTCTGGTTCCTGGCCATTGCCTCCGCGCACGTCGGAAAAGGAAGTAACTGCTGTAAATCTTCCAATTGGCTCCTTTTCAAAGGACCCATCCACTCTTCCTGTGGTTCTTCGCTTTGTAAAGCAACTGTCACCCAAAGTTGTGGTCTCTTTGGACCGTGGCTGTGACCGAAGCGACCTCCCATTCGCGCACCATGTAAATCATGCCATTCAATCTTATTCGACCCTGCTGGAATCACTGGATGCCGTGAACGTGCACCCAGATGCATTGCAAAAGATTGAGAGGTTTTTGGTCCAGCCAGGCATTGAAAAACTTGTTCTTGGTCGCCATCGTTGCCCTGAGAGGACTCCTCCTTGGAGGACCCTCTTTTTGCAGTCTGGTTTCATTCCATTTGACATTCAGTAACTTCACGGAGTCACAGGCTGAGTATTTGGTGCAACGTACTCCAGTCAGGGGTTTCCATGTTGAAAAGAGGCAATCCTCGCTTGTTCTTTGCTGGCAACGGATGGACCTCGTCTCGGCTTCTGCTTGGAGGTGTTAAGGAAAATAATTAAAAACAAAATATTAGCATTTTGGATATTGTTTCTATGGTGCCGAGCTCGTAATCCCCGGTTTAATTTCTCATCTTTTTTTGAATTTTGTTGTCCCTGGTACTCATTCGCTTATTGTCTATGTGCTCTAGCCCCTCTTATTTCCAATCAAGAAACTGAACATTTGAGTAACTGGATGGGTGTACAGTTCTTATTTTCTGTCACTTCAGTTATTGCTTATAGCTGGCTATGGTGCTTTCTTGTTTAAGCTGGTAATTGTTTTGTTGTACACTTGACAAGAAAGCATAACCCAAATGTGGGAGACATAATTAACCCTTTTCAAATCATTCTTTGGCAGATCTGCTGAGGTAATTTTTTCTGTGATTGTTTCTGACGCTCACAGTAATCATATTCTTTCATGCCATAGTTTATGAAAAGCATCGACACAATCATTCCTGTAGATCTCTATTGCTCATCCGCTTCAGTTACTTGGCTTGCCGCATAATAACCAGAATCTTTGTTTAATGCCATCAGAATCTGATCGTTAAACATTTTGCATGCTTCGGATCGAAAATTCCGGACATCTTCTTGGGTCTTGATAATAATCTCACAAACCTAGCTTGTATGTAGCTGTAGTATAGTTTACCATTACGATGAAATCAAATTTAGTTATTAGAAAGATTACAGCGTACTAGGTTCATAGATTTGTGTCGTTGAAGGCCGCAAGGATTGCAACAAACACAGCTTTATCAACGAGTATTGTATTATTCGCCAAATGTCTGTTATGAGGGGTGCAATCGATACTTAATTTAGTATTGAGGGCTATATTTTTTAATTATGATATTTATGTATTCATCCTCACACTTGTATTATTTTATACACTGAATTTGCTATTGGTTTTTTTTATTCCCACCCCTCATGAACTCACATGGGTCTTGTACCATTGGACCGTTGCATGATTATTATAAGTCCGTTTCTTTTTCGTCATCTTCATTAACACAAGTTATTATTGCTCTTTAGTTGAACTCCAATCACGTTATTATTATATGATAAACTCCATGTTGCATTTGGGAAAGAGTGAGGGAGATGGTTTGGTCCCATTTTACTTCTGAATAAAAAAAGATTACTAGGAAAAGCGAAAATCGTCGGCTCCGTGGACTCGATGTTAATACTCTAATAACCCTACAAATTAACAACCTATAATATTGTGCTAGCTACGGATGATTAAGTTGTGCTCTTTTTTTTTAAAAAAAAATTATGTCAAATTAATTGCCTATATATATATAAAAAGCTGTGCTCTTAATTGTGCACCTCGTGGTCCAATGTTGGAGAAAAGAGGTGGTCCATTGTGAAAGCATCACTACCATTTCACCATAGCCAGAGGGCACCCCATTATCAAAAAAGGTAAGGGCTACCCAGAAACAAATTGACATAATTGATATATTTGTAGAATTTTTATGATTATATTTTTTAAAAAAGTGTATTGACTCAATTGATATTTTTTTAGTGTTTTTTATATGATTTTGATGTATTAATACAAGATTTAGAATACCCGTATTAGAAAACAAAACATGCAGGAAGAGAGCTTCCATGCATGTTGTCTTTAATAATTATTAAAATGATTTGAGTGTCTGTTGTTTATCCATGTTATTAGCTGTTATGCGTGGCATGATAACTACACAATTGCCCACGACAGAAAATAATTCCTTTTCCATTTCATTTTTTTTTATAAAAAAAAACAGAAATAATATTATAATTTGTAGAGGAATAGATTGTTTTTTAAAGTCAAATGCTATAGAGTATACGTGTCTCGTTTCTCCACCCTTTCAGGTCAAGGGGAATTATAATTTTCGTTATTCTATAAATTAAAATGAGTAAATAGTTAAATTCCAAAAATATTAGTATACTTGCCTTCAGGAATAGACAGCCGAATGAATGGCTTTAGATAAATTTATTCCTTGCGTAGCAATGGCTGCCAAGTTACCTTCCATGCAGTGGGCAACTAGCAAAATTGCGTTTGCGTTGAGGTAGCATCACCACCATATAAAAAAGGGCTTTTCCTTTTCTTTTTTTAATTATCAAGTGATCGATTGCGTGAAGCCATATATCACCAGCCAGCAATTTTACAGCTTCCAAGCTGGCTGTTTCTGCAACTCTCCATCTCCAACGTGATTGGTGCTGCTAACAATTCTTCCATTTCAAAGAACTTCGAAGGTTCTTCTTCTTCTTCTTTTTTCCCTCCAAAAAAGTACTTGAGATAGTGGGAATGGTCGACGGGGTGTCTCCAACAAGTTGTGCTAACATGTGATACGCAAAAAAACCTTATCTCCTAAAAAAATAATATTTGATGGGAAAATAAGCAATCAAATTCCAGAAATTTTGAATTAATAAACTAAAATTATGGTATTGAATTTATCTCTAAATTTTAATACTTAAACATATAATTCAAATAAATGAAAAAGTAAATATAAAATCTAGAGTGCAGAAATCTAATTCTTAAACATTTAAGTTTGTAGCAATTTATTTATTTTTTTTTAAAAAAAAACACCATAGTCCAGTGAGTGTACCAAACATGGATCCAACGATCGTGACCTTTTGTCTCATGCGTCGCCATTGCTGGGGGACAGTGACATAAAAAATGACAAGTGGGATAGATACATATCCTTCCCTCCTTCACCAAGCAAATTGGGACCCAGAACAGAAGGATGAAGGGTCATAATCCGGAGTCGGGCCACGTGTACGGTTAAGAGTACCTATACTTTGATCATTAAAATCCAAAATCTACGGATAAAAAAGGGGAGCAGATTGTGGCCCCCACTCCTGCCTGTCCACCATATTAAAATGAAGATGGATACATTTACATTTTACTGTTCGATTAGATATATCACACCGCGTAGTGAAACGTCATTTTATGGTGATCTGACCGCATGAAGGTAACTTATACGAGGGATTTTTTTTCTTTTAAAAAACTGTTTTTTTTTTTTATATATATATATATATATATATATTATTTTTTTTGGATTGGATTAAACAATATCAAGTGTTTAGACACCTTTTGTAAATCCAAATTAAATAACTTAAAACTCTGGCAGGCTGTTCTATGATCTTATAAAATGAGTATGTCTTGATTAATTTGAAGCCTACAAAACAGATCAAATCTTTTGCAATCACAATACTTTCATGAAGACGAAAAAGTGATTTATATGATTAATAGCTAAATATAATTTTTTAACTAGTGTTTTAAAAAAAATTATAGTAATGAAAAAAATATCAATGATATTATTAGTTATTTTCAAGGTTTTGTATCTAAGAAAAAAAAAGATATAAATAAGGAAAATAAAATTTATATGAAATTATTCTTATAATTTTGATGAGTAATATGTTTATTTTTTTTATAATATACTTTAACAAATAAGATTAATTATTTCTTAAGTGCTATAATTTTTTTTTCTAACTTCTCGACAAAAATTAATTAAAAATCTCATGTGAAGAAATTATGAGTGATTAATCCCTAGTTCCAAGCTTGGTCAAGCCAGAGATTACATACAGCAATTAGAGGAAAAAATTCCTAAAATATATAAATAATATTAAACTTATTCTAAGAGCAATTATTAACTATTGTTATGTATTACACTCTCTTCTCTAGTATGAAAATAGAACTTGTCGAGGGTAAACTATAGCTTTTCCCTTATAAATCTGCCAATGTCTTCACCTTTATCTTCTAAAAATTGAGATTTTTCAAGTTTAATCCTTTATCGTTTTTTTTTAATTCTAATGTACCCTTTGCTGCTAAAGAGCTAAAAATAAAACTAATTTTTATTTTATTTTATTTTATTTTACTTCTCTTATTTTTCTATCATTGTTTTCTTTAAATTCCAAATATATGTGAAATGATATTTACAAACTGTTTGAAACCTATAATGACTCAAAAACCAAATTTAGAAAGGAGGTTATTTAATGATTAGAGGTAACAATAAGATTTTTAGAAAAAAATATAAGGGTAATAAAAAATAAACTATAAATATAGATGTAAAACATTTCCTTTTTATTTTGGTAATCAGAAAGAACAATACTATTCCCTACTAAATCCAGTTTGTGGCGTCCTTTTCTTTCTTCCTTGTTCCTTCATGTCCTTGCTCCTGTTTAAGCTAAACTAGGTTGTGTTTTCTTGCAACGTTCTCTTTTACCGATTCCAATTTCTTGCTGTAATTAAACAACGAAATTCTAAAGATGATTTAAAAACTTTATTTTAAAATTATATTAAAATTATATCTTTTTTTGTTGGAGACTTTATAGCCTATATATATATATATATATATTGCACTTTTGGAAAAAAAAACAACATCAGAACAAGAAAGATTTAACCTCACAAACCTAGATGGGTTTTTGCTTTCTTTCTATTCTCTTACTTGTTGTTTATCATCCCTTGTTTAGAAGTGGAACCTACTGGATCTTAAAGGATAATCTTGCGTGGAAATTTATTAAAAAAAACAATATTTATACACACCTGGGTTCTTACTATCTTTTGTTTTTGTTCATCATAAGTTCCAGCATTTCTATACTTGGATAAGTTTCAAAGGAGTGGGTTTGGCAATTCAGTGCATGTGATGATTTTTCTTCTTCATCAAATTTGCTTGGTCCCCGCGTTTCACTTTATCTGCACCGGCTTGTCCAAACAAGTGTCAAAGAAGAAAGAATAGTCTATTTGAATTGTTTTACTTCGAATTGAGATGATTTTTTAATATAAAATTAAAGTTTTGTTGTCAATCTAGCTGATACAGTTTTTTTTTAAATAATAGTTTGATATATATGTTATTTAACTCATAACTTAAATTATTTATATTAATAGTTTTTCTTTACCCTAAACGAGTAAGTGTGTATGATATCATAATTATTATCCACGAGGATAACAGGATAAGTTTCAGAAAAACTTTGAGCATTAATTTGTTCATCTAGCAACATAGGGAATAAACCTGTGCTGATATAAACAAGCAGTCTTTTCAAAAACAGCAACGTAGAGTGTACGTAGAGTCACTGTCAGCTTAAGGATGTATTATAGCAGGAGCAGTAGAAACAGCAAGAACCATTTTTTTTCAAAAACTTTCTCGTCCCATACGAATTTTCACCAGCATGTAGCGTTTGATCGATCGTATACAAGCATCACTTGACCATCCTTGTCCAGTAAACAACGACGAAGTTCGAGTAAAAGCCAAAAAAAAACATATAATAAAAAAATCGTAACATATAATATAATAATAAATAGAAATAAGAATATAATAAAAACAAAACAATTAATATACAGTATATCATCTGAATTAAATCTCAATTCTAATTTCTGCAAAAAAACTTCGTATCTAAATCTGAGTCGGGGGGGGCTCAGATTTATCAAAAAGATGTCGAGAACTGGCTTTAATTTCAACTAGCTCTGATCTCCCGCTCCATTTCTCAGACCAGTAACCTCTCACTAGCTCCATCCAGAGGCATTTTCATACACTTTGGCCTTTCTTTTTATCGCAATCACTTTTGGTCCTTTTATGTGCTAAAAAGAAAGGCCAAAGCTGCACTCTCTGCGAAAATACCGTTGTTTTTGTGGGAGAGTTACCGTTCATATATTAGATTTGCTAGTATATTTTACATTTTATCTAAAGATGGAGTTAAACTTCATGGCGAGCACTCATTCAAGAACTAGCTGTCTTTTTTTATTGATTTAATTACATTTTGTTTTGTACCAGTCTAATATATTTAATAAAATGTTCTGGGTACTGGTCTCAGACAAAAGAAAAAATAAAATAAAGCGAATTTCTTATAATTCTAATACTAGCTAGCACTTGGTATGAAGATGGCAAGTGATCGCCCTCAAGTTGCAAGTGCAGAATGATCTTTATGCGTCTGCATGGTTTGTTTTGTCCCGCAGGTGGCCCATTCAAGACCAGAAAGAGAAAGCACATGAGCAGATGTGTTAGAAAAGAGGCTTTTCCCGACCCTAAGCAATGTTGCCTCGGGTCACTTCAAGAGCTGAAAAGCAGATTCGGAGGGGGAGAGAGAGAGAGAGAGAGAGCCTGCAAGCATCTTGCAGAAGTGTAACCCTAGAAAAGCAGAAGGGTTTTTTTAAGCTCCAAATAAAAAAAGGATGGAAAAGAAAAACACCCTTCCTTGGAAAAGTATACGGATTCATAACTTTTCATTAAGGAAATGAGGTAAGCACTTTTGTCTTGAAGAAGCCTCCTCGGAGTTAGGGACTTGATGAGCTGATAAATAAATTTGTTCAACAGAAAGTGCCTGTTACAATGTCCCTTCCTTTTAATAATGTTGGACGAGAATCATTCGATATTATCTGCTAAAACAAGGGAACCAATAACCTCATGTAATCATTCATCTCTCAAAAATGCAAAAAATGTTTTTTTGAGGTGATTTAGACTTTCATTTGCTAGTTCGTTCTCATGGGTCTGACCTGGAGAAGAGCTCCATGTCATGTGCTCAATCTAGAAGATCGCAGGCTCAACTAGGGGGAAGGGTTTAATCCTCATTGAATTAACTATATTTTGTATTTTACTTTCTCTACATCTTTATATGTGTAGAAAAATCTTCTAGATGATTTGTCATATTTTAATCGCATTAATATTTATGTAAGAGATATTTATTGCTCACAATAATATAGGTTAACTTGAGTTTATCCCAAGTCATTGTGTGGATAAACTAAGATTGCAAATGGATAATTTCTTGGAAACACATTTGTTTTGCATAGATGAATTGCTTCTTCTTCTTTTAATTAAACTTGAAAGAGGTGATTTTAGAGGTGATGAAATGGTTTGGTTAAGTTTGGGTAGTTAATGAGAAAATCTTCAGAAACTCATTTTCTAGCTAGAATTCAATTATTGAGACTTGAATCCCAAATAAGTTTTTTAGAAACTCCTCTTGCTAAGTATAATATATTTTTTTTTAAAATCATTTAAATGGAGAAGGAAAGGTTAGACATATATTTTTCCCTTACGGTGAATCATTTCTTATATTCTTCCGGTACTCCAACTTTTAGATACGAAGAGAATACATAAATTAATGCACACACTTGAAAATAAAATAGTTTTTTATTTAGTGAAGAAAATATATTCATTGCAAGATATTCAAAAGAAATTGTAAAGCTTGCTTAAACACATGCCAAGCACAACATATAAAAGAAATGCATTATAAGTGTCAATTAGATATTATTATTTTTTTTTGTATTTTGTTTCATCGCATCTCCTGTCGCTAAACAAAGAAGGGAACAAAAAATTACACCTTGTTTACCTCTCCAAACACAAACCAGTCATGTCCCTAGTGCTCCATCTCCATATTCCCGTTTTCTGCGTCCTGTTTTTCTATCCAATGCTACCATAAAACAACAAAATCAATAATAATATTTGAACACACATCCACCTGTCTGAAAAAATCTAGGGTTCAAGCCTCTCCTTTTATTATTTGACTATAAATACACATATTTTACTTTATAACATGATTTTTTTATATAATATTTTACTTTATTATAAAGTATTTAAATGATCTAATCATTCTTTCACACACTTCATTTCTTCGGCACAGACAGTTGATTGTGTTTTGCTATACACTTGCTTTAAAATAGTTTCTATGGAAACTTGTTTGCCTGTTTTAATCCCAAACTCTTAGCAAATAATTAGATACGCGGTATGAATTATGATACAAGTGGGATTGTAAAGTCACGGTATTGTAGAATTAGCCGAATAAAAATATGCTAAAGATACAACAGATGTAGCCAGCTTTTGTTATCTCCAAAAACTTTTTGGTGGGTTATTAACGAAACCCTAAACCCTAATTGGTCATCCGTTCTTGGTTCATCTAGAAACAAATCCATCAATTTACTAGATAACCAATTGGATCCCTTTGCAAATGGATGAAGCATATCGAAGCTTCAATACTATACTTGGATTTTATAAAGTTATAGCCAATCGTCGCTTCCTTTTTTCAAAAAACAAGGTTCCTACATTTTTTTTTCCCTAGCTAATTAACATTGCCCGCTGCTTTTCTAAGAACCCTATTAATCGACGGGTTCGAATTCAAGTCCTTTTAAGATTCAATTATTAGAAATATTCATTAACCTAAAAAAAACTTGACTTTTTTTGTTGAAAGACAAGTCATAATTAATTAAATAAATACTTTTCCTTTAAAAAATGCATCATCATCCCTTGTAGATTTGATATGGGTGCTTGATCTATACATAATTACTCATGCTGTTGCGTGCAAAGGCTATAAAATTCAAGAACAAACATTTTATCTATAATACAATAGAAATACAATCTTTAATGAACGTGATGTGATGATAGATGACTTGCAATATACATAGTCAGTCTTGAGTTCTAGTTAGGACATGTACTCCTTGTAAAAGCCTAAAATAATCAGAGTTTTACTCATTCACTTGGATACATAAAGACATGTTTTTCAGAGTGTGAGGTTTCCTCACATAAAAAAAAATAGAAGTACAGTAGTTATAGTTTCTAGTTTTATTTATTTTTCTTACAGCAAAGGTTCCTCAGATTTATGTTACCTGAATCTTATCCCTCCTTATGTAGATCGAGAACTCGATCTTCTTCTTTTTTGGAATGATAACGTCTCTTTCTATTTTGTAATTGTACAATACTATTTTTTTTGTAATAAAAAAAAAGTTCTTCCATTTTGCATTTCAAAAGATTGTTTGACGCGGAATACACAATATTCCAGCTTTAATAATTTCACAAAGGAATTCGTTGTCATATATTTGTGATTGGGCACGATAGTTGACACCTTTATTTAGTATTTATAATTGTTTTTTTTTATAAAAAAAAAGTGTCACATAGTAATTCACACTCAAAGTATAATATTTACTAAGAAACTTTCGTATCAAATCCTCTCATAGAATTCGAGATTCAAAGTACGTTAGCAGTGAAGAAAAAAAATCAAAAGGCCAACGCGAAAAACATTTGTGAGCATCCAATTAGACAAATGGGAGGGGCAATGAAAAGAGAAGCAAAAGATATGGGTGTGCGGGTGCATCAAAAATCCATGCAATCTTTTCCCTGTCCTTGATCTCTTTCTATACATACTTTTATAGATGCTTGCCAACCATATCTTCCCAAACTCCTCTTTAAGTTTCCTTCATTGTTTTTATTTTTCACTCTTTCTATCCTTTTCTTTATGCAGCTTAGAAACAACGCGTTCTTTGAATCCCACATATTTTCTTGTTTCAACTTTTTTCTCTCCAAAAACCAAAAAGTTAGCACTCATGCTTGCCTTTTTTTTTAGGGTAAATAAGCACTCATACTTGTCAAAAGCCCCACTTAGGTAGGCCCTCCAATGACAAAAACCCAAATGATCTTATTGGTCTTCCTCCTCTCTTCATGCCTAAGACTCCCTGCCTCTTATATTTGGTGGAAATTTAGCTCCACGGGGACTTTTGCATGGATTTGTTGGCTAGTTCCAAGCCAAGGGTTTTGTTTTTTCTTTCTATCCCCATCTTCTTGTCTTATCCCCGTCCTTTTGTTTTATGGTTATCTCATCGTGGTCAACCCAACTTTCATTTCTCATGTCATTTTCATGTCTTCTTTCTTTTTTATTCCCCCTCCTTGGCTATTTCGCATTCTTTCTCCTAAAAAATAATATTTGGTCAAGCTAGCCTGGTTAAATTCTAATTGTTTCTTCGTTGTGTTTTTGTCAATGCTTTGATGAAATTAAAGGGAAATTTGTGTGTTAAATATTGATGAGATCATCATGCATCCAGTCTCGTTACTAGGGTGAGGCTACAGAAAGAAAAATAAATTAGGGAAAAAATATTCAAAAAGAAAGAAGAGCAAGACGAGTATTACACTTGTTTCCCAGTACCCTATTCGAATTTTCTGTCCCAGCTGGGTAACCTGGATTTGAGTTGGCCATGTCTGTCACGATTCGTAAGCTTCCATGAAAATTTAATCTGCTCTAATTTTATGATAAGCAGCCATATATAGTTGGTTCTTTAGAAATTAATCTGCGGTGTGAATCCCTGAAATACATGCAAATTGCCAGCCCCATCGGCGCTATCAAATTTTGGCAGATCAATATATACAATGCGAATTCAGTAAAACATGCGTGTGAGACGATTCTTTCAAGATTTCCAAAGAGATGATGAATCGAGCCCATAAAAAAACTAGGAGGAGTGTGCAAGCCAGACTAGTGCGAGGAACTGGTGGGTTTTGGAAATCTTTTATTTTAAAAGTACAAAGAGAAAGCGAAAGGAAAAAAAAAGGACGCGGACGAACATGCCGTGGGTTAGACATTCCAGGCATGCCATGTGTTATCCATTATTGGATAGAAGATCAAAAGCAGAAGAATACAAAAGGCCAAGCGGGAGAGATTAATCAAACAAGTCCACATGAAATCACAAGAACTGGCGACTCAGCCCTCTTTGGACCATGTCTTTATGTGGTGGTTGCCTTGCGAAATAATTGGATAGCAATGGATTACAGTACTGGCAGAGCTCTTTCGGCTACGGGCAGTCATCGTGACTTGATTTTTCCACGCTTTTATGATAATTCGGACGGCACTAAAAGGTTGAAGAAGCAATGATATTATTGACTTCGTTTTGCCTCTGCAAACAAGTGTAGATTGGTGGGATTTCTTTTAGGGTTGTCCTTTGTGGGCCTCTTTGATTTCTTTCTAGATTAACAAGGTTGAAGCCATGTTTCTTTCGATGAGAAAAGGGAGTGTGTGTAAACAACTTGAAGCCGAGTGAGAAAGTGACATAATTGTTGGTGTCATGTCGTTTTAGCATTGGAAATGGACGGCATGGCCTTGTTGTGTTTTTATCAAAGTCATTATCGTAACCACCAAGATTAATTATTAGTATTACCATGATAAGTATTGCAATCGTTTTGTGGTTATATATTTTTTTGATTTAAATTAAGAAAAACTGGACATGCTGTACATAACAGAGTTATTATTGAAAGCACCATGTTAACTGTCCAATCCAGGCAGATTATAAAAAATACAAGAAAATCCAGAATGAGAATTTAATTATTATTTTTTTTTGTATATTTTAACACCAGATGATCTGCGGTATCCATTGAAATAATTAGAGCCCGTTAGAGATAGATGCCCAGATTCAAAGAAATAAAATGCATTCTGTTGGACCTTCACGCTACAGAAGCGACCGGGTCAACTGAAATCTCATCCTCGCAATTATTACTTGAAATAATTAAAAGTTTATTCATTATCATCTGGATTACTTAATCGATGTACGTAATATGACCAACAGTCTCCATGCTGCCGGAAAACCACTGCAGGAGTGGCAAACACGAGAGTAAACGTGTCTGAAATTTTTATTTTTATTTTTATTTTTCCAGCTGGAAGATCCTCCTCGAGTTCAGGGATGATCTCAGTCAGGGTCACCATTCTGCAGGCTTTATAATGGGAATACAGCAGAGTACAAAATCTAGTTATAACTCAGCTGCATCGATGGCAAAAAAAAGTCCTCAACACTGCATGATTCAACAGTCCTTCCTGGACTCGTGGAGAGAAATTCTATAGGTTACGCAACATCTAAAATTATAATGATGGCTAGCTTAGGCTCGGTGATCAATGAAAATTTAGTAGAGTTCATGTGAAGAAAATGGGAATTTTGATAGTTTGGAAATGCAGTTAACTTGATGTATCAAGTTCGAAATGGGAAATGGTATTGGACCTAAGAGAATGAATGAACTATGAGCTTCATTATTGCTCAGCAATACTCGCATCAACTCTGGTGAGGGGCTGCCTTGCATGAAATCAATAAAATGTTATTCCCTAGGGAAAGCAGCTCTATCCTGGAGATAAACATAAATCCATGGTAATGCAGAGGGACGCAATGCATGAATAACCGGTGAAGTACAGGCAAAAATGAAAACATTAGTATATAAGAAAAGCATTCTCATGCAAGGTTTCCAGGGAGAATTGAAGAGACCTGGTAGAGTTGCAAATTTAGCCTCGTCATCCTTCTCTGAGGTTTTCAGAACAAAGAATATTTTCATCTGCCTCGCACAATTTCCTGCTTTCATGTATGGGATTGTTCATGCTCCTGGATTTCTGGAGTTGAGAAAACCTAAAAAGCTTTGGCTCTGTTCTCTTCTCTGCTCTTGTGTTGATAAAGAGTTTCTATCTCAAACTCCATAAAGTGGCATGAAGGTTTTAATAAAGGAGTACGCAAGTGCACCAGTGAAAATGTAACTGTCTGATCTGTCCAGTATCCCACCTGCAGGAAATATCAGATAATAGACAGATCATTTGAAAGGGGGGGAGCAATAGATTACTTGAGTTGCAATCAAGATCGAAAGAAGAACTCAATAAATAAAAAGCATCTGTTCAGTATCTAGATGTACAGGGGTAAAAGATTAATGATGCAAAATTAGATGACGAGAAATGGTAAAAATGATACATGCCAGGTGAAATTTTGCTGGAAATTTAAATAAGTTGATAAATAACAGGTGAGAGCCGCTTGCACAGCTCCCATGAAGATAATGATCATTATAGATATGAATCACCAACATAAGAGGGTTCGATGTTTAGGAAAACTGAAACCCTGTTAAAAAATGCTGATATATGATGGTAATGACCAATTTTTAAACCATATTACAAATTAACTTGAAAGAGTTTACAGATGAAAAACTTGAGGATAGGATAAATGGATTGGAAAATAGTGCCCAAGGGATATTCTAGAAACAGCCAGGCACGCACACACAGAGAGGATGATTGTTATTGAAAAATAATTACAAAAACTCACGAAGTTGCACCAATCATCTAAATAACTCAGATAAAAGGGGTACATGACAAAATGCAGTCAGGTAAGTTCCGTACATCAATAAAGAGTGAAGAAAATGAATTGGTGTCTTGTCAGATAACAAAAGCATGAGCGAAACCATATTACCGTGTCCAGGTATTAAAGAGCCAGAGTCCTTGACTCCTGCATCACGTTTGATCATTGACTCCGTGAGATCACCAAAAATAGATCCGAAAGAAATTTAGAAACCCAAAAGCAATTGCACTGAAAGGCCAATAAAGAGAATGTCAGTTTCACATTAACAAATTCTAAAATTACCAATGATGCATATTCACATAAAAAACAATACATACATAAAAAAGTAGAGCATTTTTTCACCTACCATTTATGTTGATTCAAGTAGTTCTAACGCAAAGACAAACAAAAAATTTAGATATTACTGTCCAAGAACAAAGAAGTAGCCACAGTTTATCTTATCGACCTCTCTAGATGTGTGAATGAGATGCATATGCCAGTCAGTCATAGATAACCTCATTACTTATTCAATCTATTTAATGATGTGCAAATGAGCTGCACATTCTAGTCAGTTGATGGATAATCTCATACAAGTAAGCTTCATGTCATTTTTGTTCGTTGCCAGAAGCCATCTATATCTACCATTAAATGTTGTAAAAGAGAAGGGAATTGAACTGCCAAGTCACTTTTTTCTGAAACAGCAACCCACCCCAACTATATAGAGGGACACAAGCAAAACATAAAATAAAGCAATAACTAGTAACAAAAACAAAGCCTTGCAACACTAAATTAAAATGGGAATACATGTCTCACTCCCTTGGTACCAAAAACAGTTTATTTAAGAAAGCACACCCAACATTCCTCCTAGTTCATATGCATGTTCATAATTTTATTTTGTGATGGTTCAAGATTAGAAAAAATTGAGATTTCAAATAATAAATCCATGAACCTTGTTTATACACTAAGATCAATCAGTGAGAAATTCATGCATAGTTATCATGGTGAAGGTATCCAACATTCCTGCTATATAATTGATAATTTTTATTAGCCTCCAATTCTATGGAGTTGAGACACGTGAATAATGGACTGAAAAGTATAAAAATGAGAGAACATACTGGTCCTGCTTTTGATCAAAGGTTTGTGAATACCTTAGCAAGGATGTTGGCCAGCAAAAAAACTTTGATAGTACCACCGAAGTGGCAATACAGCCACCCAAGCCTACAAATGTTCCTTCCCATGTCTTCTTTGGACTAATTCTAGTTAGGAGTGTCCTGCCAAATGCCTGTATCGGATTAGCAAAACTATCTCATGATGCTTTGTTGATAGGACTAGGAGAGAATTTGAAAACAAATAAAAGAGATAGAAATGCAGGTTCTAGAGAAAGCTCATCAGATTCTTGCATCCAACCACCTTATTAATAGAATATCAACATCTTTCTACATAACTCAAAGAAGAAAGGGAGAGTAGATTATGTGAGGAATTATAAGACTTTGAAACTGACTTCCATATTTATTTTCTG